>CM038702.1:2080791-2100791 GCA_021613375.1 Megaleporinus macrocephalus
ACTGGGGTTGCTAAGCAGGACTTGGGGTTCCTGGGATCATTTTATAATCCTATTATTTTAGAATCATCAGCTAAACGTATGGTGGCCCTGAGGAGACATGCTGTATCATCAGGTGCGCACCAGATACTGTATGGATGTCTTTAGGTAAAACTAAGGTATACAAGAAATACTAACAGGTGAGCTCCAGATACTATTTTTTGTTGGTAAACATCAGGTGAGCACCAGATACAGCGCATAATTTATAGTGCGCACCTAATTTTTGCCTTAAAAAATGCAGATGTAAGATGCAGACTATCAGACAAGCACCATGTATATTTTCAGTAAGTGAAAATCAGGTGCACACCAGATACTGTCAGGTGAGCACCAGATGTGATTTTTTGTATGTAAACCTTACACACAGTTTCTAGTGCGCACCTGATATTGGCCTAAAAATGTGCACTTTTCTGTGGTTTAAAATCAGGTGCACACCAGATGCTATCAGGTGAGCACCAGATAGTGTTATTATTTAGGTTTAAAATCAGGTGCACACCAGATGCTATCAGGTGAGCACCAGATAGTGTTATTATTTAGGTTTAAAATAGGGTGCACACCAGATGCTATCAGGTGAGCACCAGATAGTATTATTCTTTAGGTTTGAGATAGGGTGCACACCAGATACTATTAGGTGAGCACCTGATATGATTTTTTATATGTAAAACTTAGATGAGTGTCCCATACAGGACACAGTATCTAGTGCGCACCTGATTTTGGCATAAAAAATGTTTTTTTGTGGGTTAAAATCAGCTGCACACTAGATACTATCAGGTGAGCACCAGATAGTATTATTCTTTTGGTTTAAAATAGTGTGCATACAAGATACTATCAGGTGAGCACCATATAGTATTATTCTTTAAGTTTAAAATAGAGTGCACACCAGATACTATCAGGTGAGCACCAGATACAATTTTTTTGGATGTAAAAATCAGGTGAGCACCAGATACAGATGAGGTCCTCACCCTCTAGTGATGAGCACCAGATTTTTACCTAAAACATACATGACGTCCCTTCAGGGCCTCAGTTTGAATAGATAACGTCCACTAGATTATCTACTGAATAGAGGAATATTAGTTCTACAGTGAAGTGGAAATGAGTAGCTTGGTCGTGTGTATCACTGTGGACTGTAGACTGGAACACTTTTAACCCTAAAACTTAATTTCCGCCTGTTTGGGGGGTCCGTCAGCGTGAGCTCAGCCTTGAATTTGAATGCTTTAATTAAACTTGATGGCCGCTCTGTTGATGCAGAGACATGAATTAAAGATGCTTAATGAGCTGAAATGCAATATAAGGTAATATCTGCACATGAGCTCACTGTGATATCATCTGACACAGTGGACGCTACGCCCAGCCGGCGGGTTACAGGTCACATAACTGACTGGCTGAAGAGCTCCAGAAGTTTATGTACCTTCAGGGCCTTTTATGGCAAAGCGAAGCTCTGCGGTTAGAAAAGAGTGTGTACCCAGAAGAACACTCAGAGGACATTAACTCCACGTTTTATATATATGTGTGTATATTTGTTCTTTTATAATCTGATTATAAATGACTCCCAGTGTTCCCGGGTGAGAGCTCCCAACTTCTGTTTGGTCTGCAGAGTGAGTCAAAAGTCTCAGGACACCCTTTTATTTCAGAACTGAAAGGGAAAGTGATGTATCTAAATACCCCAGCAAGTAACGGGTGAGGGACCCTATCTTTTAGGCAATGTCCCAAATACATAGACACACCAGATACTAAGTGTGCACTAGATTTGTCTTTATCTATACTACTTCTCTTTATCGAACATCTTGAAAGCCGCCATATTGGATCAAGAGCAAGATTTCCAATGGACCCAAGATTTTCCAAGGTGGTCACGTAGCAGATCAAAGAAAACCAGAACTGAACTGCGTCTTCAGATCTGTGTTCATCACCAGGGACAGCACACTGAACATGTTGATGGACTGTCACCCACCAGACTGATCGTCGGACCTTGCTGTTACCCGTGTCATACCAGCTACCTATCCTTAGACTAGCTGCCTTACCTCCATTATAGACTCTATTGAAATTAACATAGACCCTAACTAGCTTCCACTAACCTTCTATGTTCAGTTATCATCACTCTCACTGCTCTTCATCTGTACTACAGTTAATCATAGTTATATCATATTATGATTATATAAGCACACCTGAGCAGCTGAACAGAAGTATATGGTGGTACAGTCAGTATATCAGTACTGTTTGATCAAAGGAGGATGGGTCTTGGATGGTCTTGGTTCCTCCTAAGGTTTCTTTCTCCAGTTCTGAGGGAGTTCTTCCTCGCCACTGGCTTGCTCACCGGTTTCTATATTTTTTCTATGATTGGATTTGATGTGATTTGTTGTTTAATGTGGTTGTTGTTGCAACTTTCTGTGTTGATAACATTTGAATCACAAGAGATATTGCAAATGTGATTGGATCAAATACTACTATATATGAAATACTACAAATAAGAAGAACCTGGGGAGGCAAGCCCAAACTTTTGACTTCTAGTTTACATCATCTGTTGAATTTGTTCTCAAACAAATATGGATGTTTATCGTTGTACTATCGCAGTAATATCATATTGGGACTTAAGTATCATGATAATATCGGTATCGTGAGGCTTTGATATGCAGTACAACTGGTACAGCTACAAAGCTCCTCAGCCTACTTTGATATTTCTCAATTCCAAAACCTCAATTCCAAAAAGAGTTGGGACGCGTGTGAAATGAGCTTAAAAAGAACTACGGTTAGTAAACTCTGTTTGATGAGTAATATAAAGTAATATTGAAAATCTGATTGGATCAATTCATTTCTGAGACAGTTCTGGTCTTCTTTGATCTGCTACATGACCACCTTCCCATTAAAATACTTGCCCTTGATGTTGGGACATAGCCTAAAAGGTAGGCCCCCTCACCCGTTACTTGCTGGGGTATTCGGATCTGAAAAAAAGGGTGTCCCGAGACTTTTGACTCCCTGTACATTATTGAAAATGAGCATCTCTTAAGACAGACAGACATTTCAGCTTCCTTCTTTTCTCACATTCTGGCATGCGTCCTCAAAGCTTCAGGTCACCCAAGTTCTCCCAGCTCTGCTCTCCTCATGAGACGTTTCTCAAAACTTTCACTTCTCTGGGCTTCTCGTCTTCATTCAGCATCCACGACCTGCTGCAGTATATCTCACCACTGCTTCTATCTTATGTAGACGACCAGGCAAACGTTTGGAGACACCTACCTGAATATTATATATATAAATATAACTATAAAAACATTATATCTGTGTTTATGTGTTTATATTTATATAGGAGCTATAAAACCCCCAAACCTGTTTATCAGAACAAGATCTCAGCATCTACACTATCTTCTTCAGTCCTGTTAGAGAAGCAGCTCATGTGGCTCCTCATGAAGCTGCTGGTCAGAATGTTCAAAGTATGTAAACCTGCATCAGAGCAAATGAGCTCATTTCTAAAAGACCCTCTAAACATTCTTTAAACACAACCAGATGTTTAATTCTGCTCCAGGAATAATTCCATACTGACTATTCTATAGTTCTGATCTCCTCACACTTATTCACTAATATTACTATTAATATAGTACAGAAGAACCTGGGGAGGTGTGCCTAAACTTTTGACTGATAGTTTACATCACTTGTTGAATTTGTTCTCAAACAAATATGGATGTTAATCGTTGTACTATCGCAGTAATATCATATTGGGAATTAAGTATCATGATAATATCGGTATCGTGAGGCTTTAATATGCAGTACAACTGGTGCAGCTACAAAGCTCCTCAGCCTACTTTGATATTTCTCTCTTTTCTGTAAACTTCAATTCCAAAAAGAGTTGGGACGCGTGTGAAATGGGCTTAAAAAGAACTATGGTTAGTAAACTCTGTTGTAATATACACTAATATACAGTAATGTGCTGTTACATAATTTTCTAAATAAAAATTTGGCACAAACTGATCCAGTTTTGGAAACAAAGTTTTTAGTTTTTACCATTTTTCCATTTTATAGTCTGCAGCTGTGCAATTATATGGAGTCTTGTTTGTTGTATTCTGTGCTTCAAGATGTGCCACATTATTTAAACAGTAGTCGGGCAGGTCAGTGCATCATGGTCTGACTACACAGCCATAAAGTATTAGGACATAATGAATGGTTCCCAGCGTTGATCATGCTGTAATAATCAAGACTCTGAAGAAGACGGAGTCTAGAAGGCAGCATATGTTCTCCAAAGTGTGTTCAGCGTTAATGAAACTTTCAGAGATGTGCAGGTTATCCACTAATACCTTCCTTACTAATACTGCCCCCACTAATACCCCCCACATATACTGCTCCCACTAATACCCCCTCACTAATACCTCCCACTAATACTGCCACCACTAATACCCCTCCTCACTAATACTGCCCCCCAACTTTTAATGCCCCCACTAATACCCCCCACATATACTGCTCCCACTAATACCTCTCACTAATACTGCCACCACTAATACGCCTCCTCACTAATACCTCTCACTAATACTGCCACCACTAATACCCCTCCTCACTAATAACTCCCACTAATACTGCCACCACTAATACCCCTCCTCACTAATACCTCTCACTAATACTGCCACCACTAATACCCCTCCTCACTAATACTGCCCCCCCCACTTTTAATGCCCCCACTAATACCCCCCACTTATACTGCTCCCACTAATACCCCCCCTCACTAATACCTCACCCCACTAATACGCCACCACTAATACCCCTCCTCACTAATACTGCCCCCCACTTTTAATGCCCCCACTAATACCCCCCACATATACTGCTCCCACTAATACCTCTCACTAATACTGCCACCACTAATACGCCTCCTCACTAATACCTCTCACTAATACTGCCACCACTAATACCCCTCCTCACTAATAACTCCCACTAATACTGCCACCACTAATACCCCTCCTCACTAATACCTCTCACTAATACTGCCACCACTAATACCCCTCCTCACTAATACTGCCCCCCCACTTTTAATGCCCCCACTAATACCCCCCACTTATACTGCTCCCACTAATACCCCCCCTCACTAATACCTCACCCCACTAATACTGCCACCACTAATACCCCTCCTCACTAATACTGCCCCCCCACTTTTAATGCCCCCACTAATACTCCCCACTTATACTGCTCCCACTAATAGCCCCTTCACTAATATCTCACCCCACTAATACTGCCACCACTAATACCCCTCCTCACTAATACATCTCACTAATACCGCCACTACTGTCACCTCCTGCTAATACTGTTACCACTAATACCCCTCCTCACTAATACCTCCCACTAATACTGCCACCACTAGTACCTCCTCTCACTAATTCCTCCTGTATAGGATGCTCCTGCACAGCCTGGTTGAATCAGCTGAAGGTTTTTGATGTTCTGGTCCTGAGTTCCGTGTCCCGGGTCTGTTTTTGGGATTGAGGTCTGTACACAGTGTGTAATCTGTGGATTCAGGCTTGTACACCACACACACATCCTTTCTCAGCAGAGTGGGAATGTTTATGCTTGTAACCTGCCGCCAGGAGTTTAACTGGCCTTCACGTCTCGGCCTCCTCTGATAGATCTGTCACTGCTGGACTGCTGGACTGAGTGTGTGTCAGAGTGTGTGTGTGTGTAAGTGTGTTTGTGTGTGTGTGTGTCAAAGGGTTTATGTGTGTTAGTAGGTGTGAGTGTATGTATGAGTGTTTCTGTGTTTAAGTGTTTGTGTGTGTATGTATTTAGGAGTGTGTGTGTGTGTGTGTGTGTGTGTGTGTGTGTTGGTGTCTGTGTGTATTTGAGTGTGTGTAAGTGTTTATGTATGTTTGTGTGTGTATGAATGTTTTTGTTTGTGTGTGTGTATGTGCATGTGTGTGTGTGTTTGTGTGTGTATGTATGTTTGAGTGTGTGTGGGTTTATATGTGTGTTTATGTTTCTGTGAGTGTTTGTGTGTTTATGTGTTTATGTGTGTATGTTTGTGTACGTGTGTGTGTGTGTGTGTGTATGTGTGTATATATATGTGTGTACAGGTGTATATTGTATAGTATATGGTATAGATATTCAGATGTTGCTCTTCTTCTTCTTCTCTTCTCCTCCGTGGCTCAGTGAGTTCTCCAAAGAGCGAGAGAAAGCGAAGGCGCGTGGAGATTTCCAGAAGCTGCGTGAAAAGCAGCAGCTCGAGGAGGATCTGAAGGGCTACCTGGACTGGATCACACAAGCAGAAGACATCGACCCGGAGAACGACGAGGAGGGACTGGATGATGACAAACCCAGAAACCGTAAGTGCAGGCGGGGCTGGAGCTGGGCCGAAGAAAAGTGTTCAAGTTTTTATTTGGAATTTTGCATATTTGTACAATAATAATAATAATAATAATAATAATAATAATAATAATAATAATAACAATAATAATGTTTGCTGCATGACTGTCAACCTGGGTTCCTTCCAGGTCACAGCTCTGTGGAAACTAGCATTTCCCCTCTTATAAGATTCAAAAATCAATTCAAGGTCTTGTTTATTATTATTATTATTATTATTATTATTATTATTATTATTATTATTATTATTATTCATAATAATATATTACCTTAATAGCAGATATAAAAGAAATAGCACAGCACAGTTTACGAGTAGAACACAGAGCATGTCACTGCTTCCAGAGGTGTAGAGCTTGTAAGGTGGTGGTTTTGTTTACTGAGCTGAACTGGAGGCTTGAATGTCACATCTGTAGTATATCAGAAATCATTGATTTGTGTTCCTCTGTCGAGTCTGATGGTTATTAGGCTGTAATGTGTCGTTCTGTACTGGTATGAACTGAGTACTGGTTTCCTTTTTTAGTCAATATTGATGAAAGCTACACATAAAATAGCTAACTGCTAACAGGCTAATATCTACACCCACATAAGAAGCATATTTAATTCCATCTGCCGTCTCAACATCAGATTCTGGGCGTGTTTTAACCACTTAGTCCTCTAAACAAGTGTTTTTTGAGCTTTAGCTGCTGAAACTGAGTTCGTACTGTGGTGGGTTGTGCCAGTAACCAGCTAGCTATGTTAGCATTAGCATAGTCCAGCAGGGTAACAGCTGAAAGCACTAAGAACAATTATATTTCTTATCTTTCTGTCACTTAAACACCAGATATTTGAATGTGTGCTCTTAGATGTGAGTCTTATTCCTCTAAATGACTGAAGCACTGAAGCTGCTTTCTGTTACTCGACTTTGTTTTTGCTGTGGTAAGTTTTTATCCTAAAAGAGCTAACTAGCATTAAATCAGCAGCTGTGTTGTTTGAACTGGTTCTAGATTGTATCTGACAGACAGACAGACAGACAGACAGATAGATAGAAACTTCAGAAAGCATCCAGTATCTATTTCAAACTGAACTGATTTGGTTTTGAGTCTAAAATAAGGCAGCAGGTATAGCATACACAGTGCACCAATTAACAAAGAGATATTTAATCATGTGGTGAACTGTAGCTTAAGTGGGGCCCACAATGGCAGCCTAACTGGGCCTCTCAATGGAGCCCATAACTGTAACCCAGCTGGACCCCCAGCAGTAGCCTAACTAGGGCACACAACTGCAACCCATCTAGGGCCCACAAACTGACCCAACCAAGGCTCACCTCTGTAGCCCAACTGGGTCCCAATGTTATAACCCAACTGAGGCCTGAACATATAACCTAACTGGGGTCCAAAGGCATAACCCAGCTGGGGCCCATGTATTACCAATCACCATGTGTTACCAATCAAAAAGCCCAAATAAACCACGTGGACTTGTTGGCTGGGCAGGATTTTTTTATTAAGTACAGAGAACCATGTAAACTATTGATCATAGCAATCAATCGTTGGCCACACATATTGCTGCAGTATATAGAAATTAGGTTGTAGGCTGATTATCAGACTCTGAACTTTTGCTGCTCTGAATTTGGACCAAAATAGCTTAAAGTGCATGAAAGTTTAATGTGCTCTTAGTGAGGAAGCTGAGGCAGTAGGCGGTTGTTAGAGCTGCTCTAGTCTTCCACGCTGACACTCCAGAGGCTGGAAACCGTGTGACCACTGGGAGACAACGTCCTCTCACTTTAATACCCAGTACTGGCTGTGGACACGAGTGAGGCAAAGATGTTAAACACTCTTAACAGTAAACACAAAGAGTGAGAAACCATGTCTGACCATGTACTGACCGTTGTGAGAGCATAAAGCCATGAATGGAGCGTTTAGTGATAGTATGAGATTGAGGTTACACTGAAACCATGATGGGAATTTGAGATTAAATCCACTCGGATTAGCACATAAGGAGAAACGAGACGTTTATTTATGTTAAAATGCAGTAAAATTAGTAAAAACCATGTGAACCAATAGAATGAAACGTTGGATTTTTTTTCATGCTCAAGCAACACCCTAGCAACCACCTGAAATACCCTGCCAGACATCACTCTAGCAGCCACCTAGGATACCAAAGCAAACATCTTTGTGACACCTTTGAAACAATCTAAAATACCATAGTAACCACCTAACAACTACCTAGCAACACCCTAACAACCACAGGGGATGCCATAGCAATCACCTGGCAACACCTGGTTGACAATACCCTAGCAACCACCTAAAATACCCTGGCAACTGCCAAACAACGGCATTTTAACCACAATGTAACCATAACCATGTAGCAATATCCATAGCACCCCTTGAAACACTATAGCCACTCCCTAGCAACCATTTTACATACCATGGAAACCACCAAGCAGCACCCTAATCAACACTAATCAAGACTTTGGCATCCATCTAAAATGCAGTAGTAACCTCATAGCAATTACTTGGCAACACCTTAGCAACCAACAGGGATACCACAGCAAACATCCTAAAATACTATAGCAACTAACAAATAACACCTTGGCAACCACAATAACTACCAGGGATGCCATACCATAGTCACCCTCTAAATACCATAATAACCACACAGCAACTACTTAGCAACCCTCTGAAACTACAATCATTCCCTAGCAACCACATTACATACAATAGAGACTAGAGAATAGAGAACACCCTAGCAACCACAATGACTGCCGTAGAAACCATTTAGAATATTATTGCCACTCAATAGCAACCGAATTGGATACCATGGCAACCACTTGGCATCACCTTAGCACCCACCTGGATCACTGTAGCAACTGTCCAGCAGGTACCAGGGATTCCATAGCAACCACCTAACCACACTAGTAATGACCAGAAACTCTACCGCAACCACATCGGATACCGTAGAAACTGGTTAGCAACCACTGACCGGGAAATGCGGCCTTATAACCAATTCCGGAATTCTGGAATTCTTCAACAAGCCATGCAGGAAATACTGGCAGCTCAGCAGACGCAGCCGCAAACCATCCAAACCCCAAATCTGTGTCCATCCGGCATTAACGCTTCCCAGCATCTCCGCGTGCGTCCACTCTGAGGTGAGCGGCTTTAGCTGGCGTGTATAACGAGCGGTCAGCCGTGTCTCTCCTCGTCACTCACGCTGACCACATGGTGACCATATGTCAGGCAGCTCTGGGTGCTCAAATCCGTCTGCTGGGGTGGTTTTGCTGGCACAGCTTTTCTGTACTGGCTCTCGTTCCTCTGCCTGAGGGGACCTGCGGCCCGGCCAGCCACCACACCGCGTAGCACCGGCCGCATGTTCGTGGACCCCAAACTCCACCACCCAGATCTGGACAGCACCGTGGCTCTCATCCAAACATCTGCAGAGCAGGAGAACAGGGAGCCCAGACGTCCAGCTGTGAACCTAGAACCTGTGAGGACTGTTGTGGAGCAGAGCGGCATCATGTTCTTCCAGTTACAGTCAGAGGGAGCAAATAAAATACATACGTATGCACATTCCCTCCCTGTACGGAGAACGGCGTTCCTTGGAATTCTGCAGCGTGTACAGAAACACATTTATTCCACAGCGTGAACATGCAGCGCGGAAAAGCTGCCATCGAGATTTATTTCAGGCCGCAGCATGTTCTCGCTCTCTTAGATTTATTGCTGAGTGTTCATAAAGAACATCTCTCGCGATTTGTACTCTGAAACACATGCATTTTTAATGAATACATTTTAAAGACACCGCCCACTGCTCATTAATATTCATGAGGTGCCCTGTGTGTCTATTAACATTCAATAGACCTCCAGCTATCATTGGTCCTTAATTTACACTGAGACCTCCTTGTAACTGTGATTGGTCTGTTACTTGTTCTGAGACCTCCCCCTGACTGTGACTGGCCTGTTATTTGTTAGGAAATCTCCATCTCACTCTGATTGGTCCATGTTTGTTCTGAGACCTCCCCCTGACTATGATTGGCCCGTTACTCGTTCTGAGACTTTCCCCTAATTGTGATTGGTCCGTTGTTTATTCTGAGACCTCCCCCTGACTGTGATTGGTCTGTTATTTGTTCTGCGACTTCTCATTGACTGTGATTGGTTTGTTACTTGTTCTGAGACCTCCCCCTGACTGTGATTGGTCTGTTATTTTTTCGGAGATCTCCAACGCACTCTGATTGGTCTGTTACTTGTTCTGAGACCTCCCCCTGACTGTGATTGGTCTGTTACTCATTCTGAGACCTCCCCTTGACTGTGATTAGTCTGTTGCTCGTTCTGAGACCTTTCCTGACTGTGATTGGTCTGTTACTTGTTCTGAGACCTTCCCCTAATTGTGATTGCTCCAATGTTTGTTCTGAGACCTTTCTCAACTTTAATTGGTCCGTTACTTATTCTGAGACCTCCTTGTAACAGTTGTTGACCCACTATTTATTCTGAGACCTCCCCCTTACTCTGATTGGTCTGTTGTTTGTACTAAACCCCTTTCCTGACAGTGATTGGTTTGTTATTTATTCTGAGACTTCCCCCTGATTGTGATTGGTCTGTTACTCGTTCTGAGACCTCCCTCTGACTGTGATTGGTCCAGCATTTGTTCTGAAACCTCCTTTAGTCATAAATCTACTATTATTATGGCAGACAATTATTACTAATTGGTGTTGTGCGCGAGTTAGGATCTCATGATCTGGATATTTGACAGGTGGGTTATGTCAGCTGTGGTTATGACTCATGAGTGGCTGTGAGAGAGGCTTTAGTCCATCGTTATATCGATCGTGTAGGAACATTCAGTGCCTGTTTGAAGTTATTTATGAACGACATCCAAGGAGCCTAAACTGGACTGATGTTGCACAAGATGACACAGTTCAACTTCCACCACTGGCAGCGTATCAGCTGGTACCTCACAGATTTTAGTAGAACCGGGCAATAATCACGATTAGCTTCTTCACACACAACTTATGAACCATCCACAGCTCTGATAAGCTCTGATCTCACACAAGGCTGAAGTTGTGCTTCCTGTTCTCCAGCTTCTTGCTGGAATTCTCTCGTTCCACCTTAAACAGTGCAGCAGGACTTTCCCACACAGTGGACCAGAGTGACCCTCTGCTGCCGGGTCTGTTTAAGGGGCAGACGCAGCAGTTCTGAGCTCGGTTAGGTTAGTAATCACATAGATGAACAGGCCCAGACATGGAGTAACCCCACCAATCGAACAAACTGGATTTGGGGGGTCAAATGTGCTCAGTCCCAGTACAGACCACCCAGTGTGAGTACAGCCTCAGTCACTGGTGCTGATGAGGATCTGAATGATATAATATAATATATCAGGTTTGTGTGTCCACTTTTTATTAATTAAGCTTCCATTGTTTGCGGGAGGCTCGCTTTCAGCTCCTTCAGTAGCTGCGAATGCATTACATGCTCATTAACACACAAGGACAGGAGAGGAGAACGTAGTGGAGGAGAAGGAGGACAGAAAGAAATCAGATTAGAGGAATAGAGAGGGCTAGATACGAGAAGAGAGATGTCATGAGGGCCCACAGTGGCGCCAGTCGAGCAGCAGTGATGAGCAGCCCTGCCATCTAGAGGCCCAGTGTGGAACTGCTGCTCAGCCATCTCTTGGTCACATGAGGGACCACGTCTTTATTAGCCACCCTTTAAGAACGAAGGAGGAACGGTAAAGGAACCACCTCTGGTGTCCTCAGGAACCTTGAGCGTGTGACTGATTAGCGTGGACGCTCATTTCAGCATGAGCTCCTGGATTTAGTACAAGAGCAGAAAACATGTCGACTCATTTCTAACCGGAGCCCATGGGCGGCGAGGGCTTCTGCTCTTTCACTAAAGGAGACACGTGAAAGTCAGAGTCTCTGGTACGTGACTATGCACTGCAGACGCTGCAGACAGAGATACGATTGGATAATAATGGAACTTAAAGGTATTTTCAGTCTCTCTGAAAGTGGTTCTACTATGCGGAGCCGTAATCTGGCATGAACATTTGGTCCAAACCCAAACCAGGAAAACGAACAACACTGGCCTGTCGTCACCCAGAGTACCAAACACAACCTGATATACAGCAACTGTGCAAAGGTTTTATATAAACTGGATCAAGATCTGATCTACTTCTCTCACAATAACATATTCATGTTACTTTGTATTGTATGTCTGATTATTTACATCTGTTCTAATCAGATCTGGTGTTACTACTGGTGAACACACACTTACTGATCAGATGAAGGCTTTTGCACACACTGTTGGTGGTGATGATGTTTACAGTGGTGGTGATGGTGTTTAAAGTGGTGGTGATGATGGTGTTTACAGTGGTGGTGATGGTGTTTACAGTGGTGGTGATGATGGTGTTTACAGTGGTGGTGATGGTGTTGTTTACAGTGGTGGTGATTATGTTTACAGTGGTGGTGATGGTGTTGTTTACAGTGGTGGTGATTATGTTTACAGTGGTGGTGATGGTGTTTACAGTGGTGGTGATGGTGTTTACAGTGGTGTTGATGGTGTTTACAGTGGTGGTGATTATGTTTACAGTGGTGGTGATGGTGTTTACAGCGGTGGTGATGGTGTTTACAGTGGTGTTGATGGTGTTTACAGTGGTGGTGATAGTGTTTACAGTGGTGGTGGTGATGGTGTTTACAGTGGTGGTGATGATGTTTACAGTGGTGGTCTTGATGTTTACAGTTGTTATGGTGATGGTGTTTACAGTGGTGGTGGTGATGTTGTTTACAGTGGTGGTGATGGTGTTTACAGTGGTGTTGATGGTGTTTACTTTGGTGATGATGGTGTTTACAGTGGTGGTGTTGATGTTTACAGTGGTGGTGATGGTGTTTACAGTGGTGGTGGTGATGGTGTTTACACTGGTGGTGATGGTGTTTACAGTGGTGGTGATGGTGTTTACAGTGGTGGGTGATGTGTTTACAGTGGGTGGTGATGATGTGTTACAGTGGTGGTGATGGGTGTTTACAGTGTGGTGATGTTGTTTACAGTGTGGTGATGATGTGTACAGTGGTGGTGATGGTGTTTACAGTGTGGTGGTGATGTTGTTTACAGTGGTGATGATGGTGTTTACAGTGGGTGGTGATGGATGGTGTTTACAGTGGTGGTGATGTTGTTTACAGTGGTGGTGATGGTGTTTACAGTGGTGGTGATGTGTGTTTACAGTGGTGGTGATGTTGTTTTACAGTTGGTGGTGATGTATGTTTACAGTGGTGGTGATGGTGTTTACAGTGGTGGTGATGTTGTTTACATGGTGGTGGTGATGATGTTTACAGTGGTGGTGATGGTGTTTACAGTGGTGGTGATGTTGTTTACAGTGGTGGTGATGGTGTTTACAGTGGTGGTGATGGTAACCAGGGGTCTCCATGTCTACAACAAAAATATACACATTGTATTTACTATCAGACCCACCAGTGAAGCTGAAACTACTCGTGTTTATATGGATGTTGATGGTAAAATCTGGAAAATCTGTTTTTTAACATCACAGCGTCCTACACGTATCCCTCCACCACGAATGAGCTGAAGGCCAGAATCTTTGCAGATCTATCATAAAGCAGCCTCTCAGTCATCAGGCAGCATATTCATAACCTTTAAACGGAGTTAGACGTCTGGTTCCATTCATTTCCACCTCAGACTGCTCTGAATGACCGTCTACTGTCTATCTTAGCCATTCAGGTCTGCAGGAATTTAGAAAAGCTTAAAGAGCGACCCACTGAAAGGTTCCTAAGGGAACCAAAAGAGGTTCTGTGTGTTCTACTGTGTGAGACCTGTTTACGTGAACACATGTCTGTATGTGAGTGCGTGTCTGTGTGGGCGTGTGGTCTGAGTCTTGGCCTTCTTCTGTTGTTTCCAGGGAAGACTCGTCGTTTACAGTACTTTCGTGGAGCGGTGAAGAAAAAAGCGGCTGTACTTTGTAAGGCGTGTGCGTCTGCATGGCAAATACTTTCTTTACTCAGCAGAAAACTGTCCATGGCCTCCAAACCTTAACCCTGACCACTCCCCACAGCCCGGCTCCGCTGACTCGAGCCTTCCAAAGAAAAGAGGAGTGACGGGGTTATGAGGGAGTGAAAGGGTTAACACACCTCCCCTGCCCCCACCCCCCTACAGCCCCCCAACAGAGTTATACAAAACCTCCAACAATCCTGGCACCAACATTAATATTCATAATCATGGCAACAGTGTGGGGTCATATTCTGAATATTAAAGGGAAATGATGACGCTTGGTTACCGAGAGAACTACTGCTGTATCCCGTAGGGCTTTGTTCTTATGTTTGGCATATATATTTATATTTATATTGGTATGAAGTACCCGGCGCATGTTTACCCCCCAGTATTATTTTATAATCTTCCTTATTGACTGTGCATGAAATATGAATTTATACCTCCTTTGTTTGCCACATTTAAGGGTAAGTTCTGGTTTCGGTGGTCCATATGAAGTCGATGCTGATGCTGTTTATATTATGTTTGATGGTTTTGGTCAATGACCTTCCAACTATTGTAGTCCTTTAATTACAAATACCTCCAAAGTATGTATTTCGTAGTTCCGTACACAATATTATTATCGTCTGATGATGCTTAATGTTGGTCGTCATAGCAAATTAAGCACATACATACCATAGGAGATGTAACTAAATTCTAAATCTGATATAGTTGTGAATGCAGAGCAGCTGAGTGAGCGGCCTTGTGTTTGTATGTTCTTGTTATGCCCAAAAATTAATACACTCTTATATGAACACTTATGAAAGCTATCTAAAGGAATCTGGATGGAGTCGAGAACATGCCTCAAAGATGTTTAAACAGATATCATAATTAATTTCACGCAACACTTGTCCAGCCTGTCTTTACTATTTACAACTGAACACATTGTTCTTATTACTGATGTATGTAATGAGCTCACTTCTGATTGGCTGACCCTTTCATGAGCGCCCTGTATCTTTGAAAAAAGCTGAAATTAATTAACTACTCAGCTTGATTAAAAAGGAAATGTGGTGATGTCTGTGACATCACAACCATGATTAATTTAAAGTGTGGGCTGATTTTGTATTTCTATTGGCTGGCTGATGTTCAGAAGATTTCCGCTTTTCATAACATATACCTTTAATTATTATTTTTTTTTATTTAACGGGAAATCCCACCCATTTTTTAAACAATTCTACAACTACATCCTTTGGTGTGAACCACTGTGGAGAAACTTGCAGAGTCAGAATTGTGGGCTTTATATATATATATAGTGTTTTTTGCTTTGGACCCACATCTTAATGTTGTTCTGGTACTTATCAGTTTTTATGTGCTGCCCAGCTAAAGCGAAGATAGTGAGCTTTAGCCAGTTCGCTACACCTTAGCTGGATAGCTAACAATCCTCATCAGCCCTTGTTTGACGACAAGCCTGACAACTGGAACATGTAGATGTGGGTTCATAGTAAGAAACTTCCAATAAAACCCTCATAGTTCATCAAAAAGATCCACAAAGAACCTGTTTATCTTTTAGCAGTGGTGCTTACGTTAGCTAGATTAGCTAGTTAGCTAACATTAGATCCCAGTGGTACTAAACTTAGTGTTTCTTCTTTGGTGTAAGAATTATAATCACCGTATTAACTCATCCGCTTCATCTTCTCTCTTCTCATCACAAGGAAAGTTCTAGAATCAGAACTGAGGAGGTTTAGACTGTGTCCAGTAGAGGGCTTGTTCCTACCACCGTGGACGTGCTGTCCTTCTCTGTTATGTATATGATCTGTCTCACTGGACAGGATGTCGTTAAATCAGGTGTCGGTTGACGTCTCTGTGGATGAGGACGGCGGTTTCTTCCGCACATGACGCCGTCCACTAAGCATCGTTCTAAGTTTAGGCTGTGATCTAGTTCACGCTGTCAGGCCGTGATCACCGGAGAGATCTGCTCCTGTTCTACAGTATAATGACTTGCCAGGTTCTGTAGCTAACGAGACTGTGAAGTTGTGTGTTATACTAATCTCACATTATCACACTATCTCTCACACTATCTCACACTATCTCACACATGATCCTACAGTTCTAGATGTGTTCGAGATGATAGTCAGATAAAATAAACAGCCTCATTAGAATATATTATAAATAATATTGAACATTTCTTTATTGTGGTTGTGATCTGATGATCTGCAATATGATAAAATACTGGATGTATTTTCTTATATATTTATATTTCTACTGGTCTTATTACTACTCAAACTTTACCAGCTGTTGCAGTAGTGTCGGTAGTGACAATATTAGCTCATTTTGAGAGGAACTAAGAAACATTACCAAGTACATAACTAACACAAACTCAGCTCGGAAAAGCTGTTCAAAATCATCCTTTTATTCATTAAAACACAAAAAACGTTTACTTATTTACAGAAACAGTGTTTCGGTAGTGACAGTTTTAGCTCATTTTGAACTCAGTACAAGTACAGGATTAGAAAACACAGATATAAACAGCTGTACACACATACAGCTATTATATTTTGGAATAAAATGCTAGCCAGTACGTGATTAGAAATCACAGCTATGAACAGCTATATACACATACAAATATTATATTTTGGAAAATTAAAAAAAATATATACTTAATTGAAAAAAATGTGTTTCGGTAGTGACATATACATGACTAGAAATCACAGCTTTGAACTGTTGTACACAGATGAAATAATCATATTTTTGATTTTAAAAAAGTTTAACAGAAAATGTGTGTTTCGGTAGTGACAATTTTAGCGCATTTTGAGCAGAACTAGCAAACATGTTGAAAGGTTGAAAACCTGTTTCGGTAGTGACAGTTGTTAATGTTACACACTCATCTTCAGACTTTGAGACACATTTACTACAAAACAATGTTCACCATGTGGACTTGAGGGACAGGAATGCAGTGTTGTAGAATGTTTCGGTAATTACTTGAAAACACTGAAAACACAGAACAGCATTTTTAGAATGAAGGGTTTTTGTAAATGTAAAATATCTTTAGTCACAAATTTAAAAAATTCAATTAGTTGAAATGTAGGTTGTTTTTTTGTATGTATTCAGTTTTTAATAGCGTCGGTAGTGACATTATTAGCTCATTTTGAGAAGAACTAAGAAACATTATCCAGTACATACCTAACAAACTCAGCTCGGAACAGCTGTACACATACACAATCATCATATTATTCATTAAAACACAAAAAAGGATCATGTAATTGCAGAAAATCTGTTTCGGTAGTGACAACTGTTAACGTTACACACTGATCTTCAGACTCTATTACTATTACAAGCACCTGCACATTGTGCTGCACCACAGCATCCAGTAAACACCAGTGGACGCCTACGGCAACCGGAAAAGCTTATCGTCATTGCGTAACACGAGGTAACTGTAAATCTGTGAACGTGCAACAGATAAAAGTGAAAAGGAAAAGATGGGATTGACCGGAATGTGTGAATGCCGCATGCACTGGAGTGCCCTGGCTACTGCTCTGCTTAGAGACCCCCACGAGCATGTACAGAGAGAGAGTCGTCCACGCCTGCATGCGATTGGCTGCCTGACTGGTTTTGATTTATTCTGCTGCTGCTGATGGTGATGAATGGGTTAGTCTTGTTTTGCTGGCCTGTATCGTTTCACTCCAGTTCTGTTTAACTCTGATTTCCAGCTTTTATTTTAAAAAAATATATATTTAATTTTGCAAATCCAGGAATGGATCAAGTGCACATGCTAACGTGGCTAACGATGACTGTAGTAGGCATCAATTAGCATGACGACCATTTGATTTCAGTCATTGTTAGCAACGTTAGCTGTTGTCTGATTGAATACGTTCTTTACTGGGAGCTGGGCAGCCAATTTCAGCCCAGATTCTGGAACTCTCAGATAGACTGCCCCCCCCACCCCCCCCACCACCCTCCCGCCCCCAGGATGACCTCAAATAAGGCGAGGAGTCTTTCTGTCCACCCCGTAACTCCTTCCCATAAAAGATTAAAGATTTTGCCCCATATTGTCATGACGACAGAACGTCAGCGGCCCAGCGGGAGAGGAGCTGCAGGTACCGGTGACTGGAGAAGAGCATCTCAGTGGATCGTTTGGTTGATTTTATTGTCTTCGGGACTCGCAGGTCCTCCTTATCTCTCTATAACTCAGTCGTAAAGCTGCTGTTGGGTCTCCACTGCGCTGTTCTTCCTTTCATTTCTCTGTAAACTCTCTTTTCACGTCCCCGTTAATGCGGCTGTTACTTTATCACGCATTTCAAGCGATTGGGGTTTTCAGCCTAATCTTAATCTGCTGCATCTGCAGCTTATGGTCTATAATCGGTTCTCCGTACGTCCTATCATAACACACTTCTAACGGAAATCAGTAACGAACGTCCACTGATTTATTCCAAACTCATTTCCAAGAACTTTGAGACCGTGTGTGAAATGCAAATAAAATAAATAAGTTTTAAGTTTAAGACTAGCACTGAAAAAACTCACGTGATGCAGTAAAAACACCTTTATTAGTAAACAAGAGTCAAAACTCACACCATAACCAACAGTAGGTACCACCGAACTAACCACTACACCACCATACTAACCACTACACCACCATACTAACCACTACACCCACACTACTAACCATACACCACCATATAAACACACCACCATACTAACCACATACCACCACCATACTAACCACTACACCACCCTACTAACCACTACACCACCATACTAACCACTACACCCACCATTACTAACCTACTACACCACCATACTAACCACTACACCACCATACTGACCATACACCAATCACTACTAACCACTACACCACACGATAACATACACCCCCGTACTAACCACTACACCACGTACATAACCACTACACACCAACATACTAACCACTACAACCACCGAAACTAACCCACTACACCACCATACTAACCACTACACCACCGAACTAAACCACTACAACCCACCGACTAACTAACCCACTACACACCACCATAGTACAACCACTACACCACCGTACTAACCACTACACACACCGTACTAACCACTACACACCACCATAGCTAACCACTACACCACCATAACTAAACCACTACATACACCACATACTAACCACTACACCCACCCGAACTACCCCACTACACCACCAGTACTACCACTACACCACCATACTAACCACTACACCACCAAACATACCCACCCACTACACCCACCATACTCACCACTAACACCACACACACTACACGCACTACACCCAACATACATAACCACTACACCACCATACTCACCACTACACCACCATACTAACCACTACACCACCATACTAACCCACTACACCACCGTACTAACCCACTTACACCCACCTTACTAACCACTACACCATCATACTACCCACTACACCACCATACTAAACCACTACAAACCCATCGACTAACCACTACACCACCATAATAACCACTACAACCACCATACTAACCACTACACCACCGTATAACCACTACACACCCAAACTAACCACTACACCACCGTACATACACCACTACTACACCACCGTACTAACCACTACACCACCATACTAACCACTACACCACCATACTAACCACTACACCACCATACTAAACCACTACACCACCATACTAACCACTACGACCACCATACTAACCACTACACCACCGTACTAACCAC
>CM038702.1:2105791-2108291 GCA_021613375.1 Megaleporinus macrocephalus
AGACCCATGGTCGACGCTAGAGAGCCACAGCAGTGTGTAGTTTGGGGGCGTGGCCAGAGAGTGATGTAACTTTACAATTCAGAGTGCTTTCTGACTAAAGTTAATATAAACGTTAGCTAACCCAAACCCTCCTAGTCTGTTACCATAACAACACACTATACTAAAGCTGTTTTATTACAGTGTATATGATCATCGTTGTTACTCACTGCTCTCATCACTGACCTCATGTTTAAAGCTGGTGTAGCTACACGATGCTCCAGTGACTCAGTGAAGAGGCTGACTGCAGGATATTTCTGAACAGGCATCTCAACACAAACCTTAACACAGTGAAAGACCCCCTAACAACCAGAGCCTTAACACAGTGAAAGACCCAGACCACCTAACAACCAGAGCCTTAACACAGTGAAAGACCCAGACCACCTAACAACCAGAGCCTTAACACAGTGAAAGACCCAGACCACCTAACAACCAGAGCCTTAACACAGTGAAAGACCCAGACCACCTAACAACCAGAGCCTTAACACAGTGAAAGACCCAGACCACCTAACAACCAGAGCCTTAACACAGTGAAAGACCACCTAACAACCAGAACCTTAACACAGTGAAAGACCACCTAACAACCAGAGCCTTAACACAGTGAAAGACCCAGACCACCTAACAACCAGAGCCTTAACACAGTGAAAGACCACCTAACAACCAGAACCTTAACACAGTGAAAGACCACCTAACAACCAGAGCCTTAACACAGTGAAAGACCACCTAACAACCAGAACCTTAACACAGTGAAAGACCACCTAACAACCAGAACCTTAACACAGTGAAAGACCCAGACCACCTAACAACCAGAGCCTTAACACAGTGAAAGACCACCTAACAACCAGAACCTTAACACAGTGAAAGACCACCTAACAACCAGAGCCTTAACACAGTGAAAGACCCAGACCACCTAACAACCAGAGCCTTAACACAGTGAAAGACCCAGACCACCTAACAACCAGAGCCTTAACACAGTGAAAGACCACCTAACAACCAGAGCCTTAACACAGTGAAAGACCACCTAACAACCAGAACCTTAACACAGTGAAAGACCACCTAACAACCAGAGCCTTAACACAGTGAAAGACCCAGACCACCTAACAACCAGAGCCTTAACACAGTGAAAGACCACCTAACAACCAGAACCTTAACACAGTGAAAGACCACCTAACAACCAGAGCCTTAACACAGTGAAAGACCTAGACCACCTAACAACCAGAGCCTTAACACAGTGAAAGACCACCTAACAACCAGAGCCTTAACACAGTGAAAGACCACCTAACAACCAGAGCCTTAACACAGTGAAAGACCTAGACCACCTAACAACCAGAGCCTTAACACAGTGAAAGACCACCTAACAACCAGAGCCTTAACACAGTGAAAGACCACCTAACAACCAGAGCCTTAACACAGTGAAAGACCACCTAACAGCCAGAGCCTTAACACAGTGAAAGACCACCTAACAACCAGAGCCTTAACACAGTGAAAGACCCAGACCACCTAACAACCAGAGCCTTAACACAGTGAAAGACCACCTAACAACCAGAGCCTTAACACAGTGAAAGACCACCTAACAACCAGAGCCTTAACACAGTGAAAGACTACCTAACAACCAGAGCCTTAACACAGTGAAAGACCCAGACCACCTAACAACCAGAGCCTTAACACAGTGAAAGACCACCTAACAACCAGAGCCTTAACACAGTGAAAGACTACCTAACAACCAGAGCCTTAACACAGTGAAAGACCTAGACCACCTAACAACCAGAGCCTTAACACAGTGAAAGACCACCTAACAACCAGAGCCTTAACACAGTGAAAGACCACCTAACAGCCAGAGCCTTAACACAGTGAAAGACCCAGACCACCTAACAACCAGAGCCCGTTACTAACAACAAACGCAGCGCGTGAACAGTTTCCTTTTTTCTGTGGTGTAATTTGTGGGTGGGACACATCTACCTGTTTCTGATATTGGGTGGGACATGTCCCCCCATCCCCCCCGGTTCCTACACCAATGGGTGCAGAAGTTACATTCCGACACCATTTAAGGTGGAGTGAGAAATTAAAACGAATTAATTCAGCTTCATGAAGGTGGACACTGCTCGGAGAATGTAGACCCCGTTGTTCATCCAGCTTTCACTGTTTGGATGAAAGCCCCGCCCACTGGCGGCCAAGAAGGCAAAGCCTTGAGTGAAGAGTTAGACAAGAACTATGCCTGTGCATTACGGTCGTGGCCAACTGCAGCCTTTCATAAAGCAAAGCTCGTCCAGCAGTGAACGCTTTAAAAAACTCACTGAAATAAGAGGGTCTGGTTAAAGGAGACCACCTGTCAGGTATGTCAATCACTGGCTAATTTATCTTAGACGACAACATCAAAGAGCAAATATGTGCATAGTAACTTTAAATAAACTATATTTTATTAATATTGTGATGAACTGCTAATTAAGGCAACACGGGGCACTTT
>CM038702.1:2113291-2125791 GCA_021613375.1 Megaleporinus macrocephalus
CAGTCTAGAAGTTCAGTAATCTGATGTTCTCCACTCTCCTGCTCTACAGATATCGCCAACAAGGTCCTCCTGGCTCTCTTCACGGGCGAGATGCTTCTGAAGATGTACAGTTTAGGTCTGCAAGCGTATTTCGTGTCCCTCTTTAATCGTTTCGATGGTTTCGTGGTCTGCGGCGGGATCCTGGAGACCATCCTGGTGGAGACGAAGATCATGTCGCCTCTTGGCATCTCAGTGCTGCGCTGCGTGCGTCTACTGCGTATCTTCAAAATCACCAGGTAAGCTCAGAAGTCGGGGTATCCCTGCGACCTGAGCGGCCAGTGCAGCACCAGCAGCCCAGGCTAACCCGTCTCTGTTGGGGTCCTCAGGTACTGGAACTCCCTCAGCAACCTGGTGGCGTCTCTGCTGAACTCTGTGCGCTCCATCGCCTCCCTGCTGCTGCTGCTCTTCCTCTTCATCATCATCTTCAGTCTGCTGGGAATGCAGCTGTTTGGCGGGAAGTTCAACTTCGACGAGACGCGTCGTAGCACCTTCGACAACTTCCCCCAGTCTTTACTCACAGTCTTTCAGGTGGGCTTCCGTTCAGGCTTTACCTGTAAAACACTGTAAAGTTTCCGTTTTAGTGTTCATGGAATTTTGTTCTGTTGTTGTAATTGGAACAGATTCTGACTGGAGAGGACTGGAACTCTGTGATGTATGATGGGATCATGGCTTACGGTGGGCCGTCATTTCCAGGGATGCTCGTCTGCATCTACTTTATCATCCTCTTCATCTGTGGAAATTGTATCCTTTGCAACACGAGGGGTCACAAGTTGTTGCCCATCCAGTCCCAGTTCTTTCTACCGTACCAGAGAAACAGCTGTGTATGTTTTTGCCCATTTAAGCCCCTAATGGGCCTGTCTGGGCTGCAAACCACTGGCCCCACCCTGTTGGGACCACCAATGTAGTCTAACTGGGCCTCAAGACAGTGAGCCACCTGGGTCCCACAACTGTAGCTTAACCCATATGTGTAACCCTGCTGGGCGCCCAGTGGTAGCCTAACTGAGGCCCATAACTGTAGCCTAACTATATATATATACTATATATATAACCTTACAGAGGCCCAAAGTTATGACCCAACTGGGCCCTACAGTTATAACCCAGCTGGGGCACAAAGTTGTAACCCAACTGGGGCCCAAAGTTCTAAGTCAACTGGGGTCCAAAGTTATAACCCAACTGGGGCCCAAAGTTATAACCTAACTGGGGTCCAAAGTTATAACCCAACTGGGGCCCAAAGTTATAACCTAACTGGGGTCCAAAGTTATAACCTAACTGGGGTCCCTGTATCACCAACCAAAAACCCACTTAAGCCCACATAAAACTTATACAGCCCAGGTATTATCTATATAGGTGTATATATGTTGGTTGGGTTACCGAGTCAGAACCGTTCACAGTGGTGGTGAATGGAACCAGACGTCCACCTCTAAAAGCTCCTCACAGAAAGTTCTTACAGTAGATGTTATAAATACACTGTCTGATTCTGAGACGCTGTTTATGATAGTTTAGAGAAGATCTCAGTCTTAAACTCCATTCATGGTGGAGGGATACATGCAGGACGCTGTGAGGTTCAAATAGTCCCCAAAGAAAACCTAGTATGAACCTAGAATGAAAAATGGTCTTACCGTGCCGGACCACCTAATTGCTCAAAACTTGTCACGAGAAGCTCCTGAGCTCTGATCTTAAACAGACATCCTCCTCAATGTGTTCTTGGCCATCGCTGTGGACAACCTGGCAGACGCGGAGAGCCTGACATCAGCTCAGAAAGAGGAAGAGGAGGAGAAGGAGAGAAAGAAACTGGCCAGGTACTGTAACCAGAGAACCTGGAAACTTCCAGTGACCAGTGATCTCCTCCGAGCTGCATATATACACTTTACATATATACACTACTGTGTCAAAGTCTCAGCTGATAGTTTTAAACTCTTCATCTGATCAATGTGTTCTCTCCTTTAGTATCTGAGGATATATATATATATATATATATATCATGTATACTCATCACATGTGACCTGCATGTTTTGTGTCCGGCAGAATGGCCAGTCCGGAGAAGCGGCAAGACAATGAGAAACCTCCAATAGAGGAGGAGAAGAGAGAAGAGAAGATAGAGCTGAAATCAATCACTTCAGATGGAGAGACACCAACAACCACCAAGGCAAGATATTCAGACTAGAGAAGTACTGATCAGTGTTTTTGAGGCCGATTCCGTTCGACAATCACCTTTCAGTGCGATCGGACGATAGCTGATACCGATTGAGGGCGGGGCTATACGCCACAGCAGGGCTACATGTAGTTATTAGCGCCAGCAAGTCATGAAACATTATCTAAACTGTTTATTACCATTTTTAACCAGCTCATATGAAACAACATGATATTTATAATTAAATTAACAGTGAATAAACAAAGTACATCAAACAAATATCTCCAAAACTGTAATCATTACATTTAGACCCTTAATTTAAAACAAAAAAAGATAATTAAATAAATGCAGTCATTAAACTCAGACTCTGTTATTTTAAACTAAATCTGTAATCATTAAATGTAGAATATTGAATTACTGCTGCTGTTCTGTTCGTACCGGTTAGATCTGGTCTGTACGGGTTTCTGGGTTATTAGTTTGTGTTAGCTGTGTGTGTAGCTCTGCTGTTACTGATACTCACTGTGTTCAGCTGTGTGGTGTCTCTGAAGTACCGTATCAGATTAGTATCAGATTAGTATCAGATTAGTATCAGATTAATATCAGATTAGTATCAGATTAGTATCAGATTAGTATCAGATTAATATCAGATTAGTATCAGATTAGTATCAGATTAGTATCAGATTAATATCAGATTAGTATCAGATTAGTATCAGATTAATATCAGATTAGTATCAGATTAGTATCAGATTAGTATCAGATTAATATCAGATTAGTATCAGATTAATATCAGATTAGTATCAGATTAGTATCAGATTAGTATCAGATTAATATCAGATTAGTATCAGATTAGTATCAGATTAATATCAGATTAGTATCAGATTAGTATCAGATTAGTATCAGATTAATATCAGATTAGTATCAGATTAGTATCAGATTAGTATCAGATTAATATCAGATTAGTATCAGATTAGTATCAGATTAGTATCAGATTAGTATCAGATTAATATCAGATTAGTATCAGATTAGTATCAGATTAGTATCAGATTAGTATCAGATTAATATCAGATTAGTATCAGATTAATATCAGATTAATATCAGATTAGTATCAGAGTAATATCAGATTAGTATCAGATTAGTATCAGATTAATATCAGATTAGTATCAGATTAGTATCAGATTAGTATCAGATTAGTATCAGATTAATATCAGATTAGTATCAGATTAATATCAGATTAATATCAGATTAGTATCAGATTAATATCAGATTAGTATCAGATTAATATCAGATTAATATCAGATTAGTATCAGATTAATATCAGATTAGTATCAGATTAATATCAGATTAATATCAGATTAGTATCAGATTAATATCAGATTAATATCAGATTAGTATCAGATTAATATCAGATTAGTATCAGATTAATATCAGATTAATATCAGATTAGTATCAGATTAATATCAGATTAGTATCAGATTAGTATCAGATTAATATCAGATTAATATCAGATTAGTATCAGATTAATATCAGATTAGTATCAGATTAATATCAGATTAATATCAGATTAGTATCAGATTAATATCAGATTAGTATCAGATTAGTATCAGATTAATATCAGATTAGTATCAGATTAATATCAGATTAATATCAGATTAGTATCAGATTAATATCAGATTAGTATCAGATTAATATCAGATTAGTATCAGATTAATATCAGATTAGTATTAGATTAGTATCAGATTAATATCAGATTAGTATCAGATTAATATCAGATTAATATCAGATTAGTATCAGATTAATATCAGATTAATATCAGATTAATATCAGATTAGTATCAGATTAGTAGAGTTAAATGTCTTTGTCTTGGTTCCCCAACGAGACACGTTGATGTTTTCTATCAGCGCATGGCGTGAATGCTGTAAACTGTTCTTGCGACGCCGCTGCTTTAGTCAGTCTATCGAAAATGAAAGGGTATGTATCTCCACCTAGTGGTTCAGATAGGACTTGCAGGGAGCTGGCCGGAGGTCTCCTGTTCCTGGATGAAACGCTAGTTGGAAATACAGAAATTAGACTCATTGGTTTAACGCCATCAATCGGCTCTCAGGATCGGCTACGGAGAAATATCAGCCGATCATCGACACATATTTCAATCCTTCCATCTCTAATTCAGACGTCCAATAAAACTATGGTCAGAACCCCGAGTCATGTTTATGCATATGAAGGGTTTATGTTGGAGCCGTGTCGCCTTAACTACTAAGAGATGCTAATTCGATGCTGTGGCTGGGTGGCTGGAGAAGCTCAGCTGAGCTGGGTTTAGTTATATAGCACTAAGACCCGCTGCTCCTCCTGCTCTCTGTATCTGCTTCACTAAAGCCGTTTGAAAGCGAAAGCTTCTGTGATGAATGACCTCGTCTGGACACCCAGCCTTCCAGAGCCTCACCGTCCTGGATGAAGGTGTTCGTTCTTCGTCTGCTTCCTTCCTCTTGATGGTGACCGGTGGCTTGTGTGTGTGATTCGCAGATCAATATCGACGACTACGCGGGTGATGAGAACGAGGAGAAGAATCCATATCCAGTAAACGACTTCCCAGGTATCTCCACGACGCCTGGATTAATGTATCTGATCTCGGCACAGACGGATAGAGAGATACACAGTAAATACACAAGCTCCTACAGTTCAGTACACGAGGCCTGGTGTGTTTATAGGACACTCACAGAACTCACCTGTCACAACACTACCTTCACCTACCTGTGTACAGGTAAACTGTAACACTACCTACACCTACCTGTGTACAGGTAAACTGTATCACTACCTTCACCTACCTGTGTACAGGTAAACTGTAACACTACCTTCACCTACCTGTGTACAGGTAAACTGTAACACTACCTTCACCTACCTGTGTACAGGTAAACTGTATCACTACCTTCACCTACCTGTGTACAGGTAAACTGTATCACTACCTTCACCTACCTGTGTACAGGTAAACTGTAACACTACCTTCACCTACCTGTGTACAGGTAAACTGTAACACTACCTTCACCTACCTGTGTACAGGTAAACTGTAACACTACCTTCACCTACCTGTGTACAGGTAAACTGTAACACCACCTTCACCTACCTGTGTACAGGTAAACTGTATCACTACCTTCACCTACCTGTGTACAGGTAAACTGTATCACTACCTTCACCTACCTGTGTACAGGTAAACTGTAACACTACCCCAACTACCACTTCCTAAGATATGTAAATTTTCACAGGCCATGTCCACCATAAAAAGCTTTTTCATTGCTCTCTCTCTCTCTCTCTCTCTCTCTCTCTCCACGTCCTAGGAGAGGAGGATGACGAGGAGCCAGAGATGCCAGTGGGTCCGAGACCACGTCCTCTTTCAGACATCCAGCTGAAGGAGAAAGCTGTTCCTATGCCTGAGGCCAGAGCCTTCTTCGTCTTCAGCCATACTAACAAGTAAGAGTCGCGGAGGAAGCGAACAATCCATCAGCCTAATCCAATCACGCTGTTAGAACATGTAGCCCACGTCTCAGTTCTGCTCTGAGATCAGCAGCATCAGCCACCCAGGCCAAAGTCTGAACCACCAGCAGCTAATAAACCACTGCAGCCCCGTCACACCCTCTGTGTTTCTAGACCTCCTATAAAAACCACGTACACAGGTTTCAGATCAGCCAGCTTCTGTAGAGAAAACCACAGCCCTGCCTACGACGAAGGCTCATCAAATCATCTCTGTACAAAGAAAAACATGTACCTACATTTTTCTCGATTTTTATTTTTCATTATTTCAACATGACAGCTGCTCTTTATGTCCTGATGATGACTGGACCAATAGAAATTCTCCAAATTCACTTCTAACAAAACCTCTTTACATTAACTTACACTACCAGTCAACAGTTTTAAAACAGTTCTAAAACCTCAACCAGTAGTGATCTTAAACCTTTGATTGGTAGTGTTTTAAATCTGTTGACCAGTAGTGATCTTAAACCTTTGATTGGTAGTGTTTTAAGTCTGTTGACCAGTAGTGATCTTAAACCTTTGATTGGTAGTGTTTTAAATCTGTTGACCAGTAGTGATCTTAAACTTTTGATTGGTAGTGTTTTAGAACTGTTGACCAGTAGTGATCTTAAACCTTTGATTGGTTGTGTTTTAAATCTGTTGACCAGTAGTGATCTTAAACTTTTGATTGGTAGTGTTTTAGAACTGTTGACCAGTAGTGATCTTAAACCTTTGATTGGTTGTGTTGTAGAACTGTTGACCAGTAGTGATCTTAAACTTTTGATTGGTAGTGTTTTAGAACTGTTGACCAGTAGTGATCTTAAACCTTTGATTGGTAGTGTTTTAGAACTGTTGACCAGTAGTGATCTTAAACCTTTCACTGGTAGTGTTTTAGAACTGTTGACCAGTAGTGATCTTAAACCTTTCACTGGTAGTGTTTTAGAACTGTTGACCAGTAGTGATCTTGAACCTTTGATTGGTAGTGTTTTAAACCGTTGACCAGTAGTGATCTTAAACCTTGGATTGGTAGTGTTTTAGAACTGTTGACCAGTAGTGATCTTAAACCTTTGATTGGTAGTGTTTTAAGTCTGTTGACCAGTAGTGACTTTAAACCTTTGATTGGTAGTGTTTTAAACCGTTGACCAGTAGTGATCTTAAACCTTGGATTGGTAGTGTTTTAGAACTGTTGACCAGTAGTGATCTTAAACCTTTGATTGGTAGTGTTTTAAGTCTGTTGACCAGTAGTGACTTTAAACCTTTGATTGGTAGTGTTTTAGAACTGTTGACCAGTAGTGATCTTAAACCTTTGATTGGTAGTGTTTTAGAACTGTTGACCAGTAGTGATCTTGAACCTTTGATTGGTAGTGTTTTAGAACTGTTGACCAGTAGTGATCTTAAACCTTTGATTGGTTGTGTTTTAGAACTGTTGACCAGTAGTGATCTTAAACCTTTGATTGGTAGTGTTTTAGAACTGTTGACCAGTAGTGATCTTAAACCTTTGATTGGTAGTGTTTTAGAACTGTTGACCAGTAGTGATCTTAAACCTTTGATTGGTTGTCTTTTAGAACTGTTGACCAGTAGTGATCTTAAACCTTTGATTGGTAGTGTTTTAGAACTGTTGACCAGTAGTGATCTTAAACCTTTGATTGGTAGTGTTTTAGATCTGTTGACCAGTAGTGATCTTAAACCTTTGATTGGTAGTGTTTTAGAACTGTTGACCAGTAGTGATCTTAAACCTTTGATTGGTAGTGTTTTAGAACTGTTGACCAGTAGTGATCTTAAACCTTTGATTGGTAGTGTTTTAAACCGTTGACCAGTAGTGATCTTAAACCTTTGATTGGTAGTGTTTTAGAACTGTTGACCAGTAGTGATCTTAAACCTTTGATTGGTAGTGTTTTAGAACTGTTGACCAGTAGTGATCTTAAACCTTTGATTGGTAGTGTTCTACATTGAAAGTAAATAAAGTTTTTCACTATGTTGGAGATAACTTGGTTTTCTTTGTATAGCGATGATATGCCTCTGAAAAGCTTTGCACTGAATTTTGGGGCGTATTTTGAAATAATGGTGGAATTCCCCTTCAAGCAGATGAGATCTCCTGCACTGTGATATTATTAATAGAGCCAGTATTCGGCTGTGGGTCTCTCACCTGTTGCGTTTAATTACCCCTCTCTTTCTCAGGTTCCGAGTTTTGTGTCACAAGATCGTCAACCACAACATCTTCACCAACCTCATCCTCTTCTTCATCCTGCTGAGCAGCATCTCTCTGGCTGCGGAGGACCCGGTGAAGAGCGACTCATTCAGAAACCAGGTTGGAACACCAGTACTTGTTCCCTCGTGTGAGTTTTGTGTTGGTTCTGATGGGATGCTGGTTTGTACTGAGCCTGTTTGTTCCCTCCTGCAGATTCTTGGCTATGCAGATCATGTGTTTACAGGTCTCTTCACCATAGAGATCATATTAAAGGTGACGTATACACTCTCTCTGACCATCACTTTAACTCTCCCTCCGGTTCTCACTCTCTCCCTCTTCACTGCACAGAATGAGATCTCAGCAAGAGAAAACATATAACTATGGTTAATATTTAGAGGCAATACCTGGTAATGTTTAGTAATGTCAAGCAATGTCTAGCAATACCTAGTAACAGCTAGTAATACCTGGTAATACCCAGTAATACCAAGTAATATCTAGTAATACACAGAAATACCTAACAATACTTAGCAATACCTAGTAATACTTTGCAATATTTAGTAATGTATGCCTAGATATACACATATATACCTAGTAATACTTAGTAATACATAGTAATACCTAATCAAACTTAGTAATACATAATAATACCCAGTAATACCAAGTAATACCTAGTAATACCAAGTAATACCTAGTAATACACAGAAAGGTATACTTACCTAGGAATACTTAGCAATACCTAGCAATGCCTAGCAATACTAAGTAATACCTAGTAATAGACAGATATGTCTAGTAATACTTAGTAATACCAAACAATATGTAGTAAACCTTAGTAATACCTAGCAATGCTTAGCCTATCAAAAACCTAGCAATTCCTAGTAATACATAGAAAAACCTTGTAATACTTATTAATACCCAGCAATACTTAGTAATACCTAGTAATACATAGTAATACCTAGCAATACCTAGCAATACTTAGTAATACCTAGCAATACCTAGCAATACAAAATCATACCTAGCAATACCCAACAATAATTAGTAATACTTAGTTATATCTAGCAACACCTTGTAAGATCTAGTTATACCTAGCAATACCCAGCAATACTTAATAATACTTAGCAATACGTAATAATACCTAGTAATACCCAACAATACTAAGTAATACCTAGTTATATTTAGCAATATTTAGTAATATCTGGAAATGCATGGCAATACCTAGTAAAACCTAGAAATACCTAGTATTATCTAGTTATACCTAGCAATACTTAGTAATACTAAGCAATGCCTAGCAATACCTAGTTATACTCAGAAATATCTAGTAGTACCCAACAATACTTAGTAATACTAAGCAATGCCTAGCAATACCTAGTTATACTCAGAAATATCTAGTAGTACACAGCAATAAATAGTAATACCAGGTAATACCCAGCAATACCTAGTTATACCTAGCAATACTTAGTAATACTAAGCAATGCCTAGCAATACCTAGTTATACTGAGAAATATCTAGTAGTACCCAACAATACTTAGTAATACTAAGCAATACCTAGCAATACCTAGTTATACTGAGAAATATCTAGTAGTACCCAGCAATAAATAGTAATACCAGGTAATACCCAGCAATACCTAGTTATACCTAGCAATACTTAGTCATACTAAGCAATGCCTAGCAATACCTAGTTATACTCAGAAATATCTAGTTATACTCAGAAATATCTAGTAGTACCCAGCAATACCTAGTAATACCTAGTAATACCTAGTAATACTACTACTACTGAAGACTAGTGAGTGGTCGTTCACTGGCTGAGGTGAGCTCCAGCAGTGCAGGTGACTGTGAATGCTTGGTGTGTGTGTCTGTGCAGATGACGGCGTATGGAGCGTTCCTCCATAAGGGTTCGTTCTGTCGTAACTACTTTAACATTCTGGATCTGGTGGTGGTCAGTGTGTCTCTCATCTCCTCAGGGATTCAGTAAGTACTTTGTCTGGTTACCCATTAAAAACCATCAAAAATGGAGGTACATGTTTTTCTTTGGACGGCGGAGATGTAGCGAGGAGACGTGGAGGATCAGCTACAGCTTGCTCGTGGAAGTTCTCGCGTGTGTGTTTCTCAGCTGAACCCGGTTACCCTGAGCCGTTCTCCACTCTGTCCTCTGCCCCGCAGGTCGAGTGCCATTAATGTAGTGAAGATTTTGAGAGTTCTCAGAGTCCTCAGACCCCTGAGGGCCATCAACAGAGCCAAGGGCCTCAAAGTGAGTTTAACGTCCTGCACTCTTTCACAGTGAGCGCTGATCACAGAGCTGCTCAGACGGCCTTGATGTGTATGAGTCACTCCTCAGAACTGAGTTTGTGTTTCTGTGAATCGGCAGCATGTCGTCCAGTGTGTGTTCGTGGCTATCCGCACCATCGGGAACATCGTCATCGTCACCACTCTGCTGCAGTTCATGTTCGCCTGTATTGGAGTGCAACTCTTTAAGGTGAGGACACACGGACACGCCCACTGATCAAACACACTCCACTGCATTAGAAACAGAGGAAAACACCGATAGTACTGCAATACTTAGAGTAAAATAATAACAATGAGTACCCAGCGATACATAGTGATATCCAGCAACAGCTATTAAAATTTTGTAATACCAAGCAATACATAGCAATACTTAGTAATACCTAGTAATACCTAGTAATACCTAGTTTGTAATACCAAGCAGTACATAGCAATACTTAGTAATACCTAGTAATACCTAGTAATACCTAGTTCGTAATACCAAGCAATACATAGCAATACTTAGTAATACCTAGTAATACCTAGTTTGTAATACCAAGCAATACATAGCAATACCTAATAACACCTAGCAATACCTAGTAATACCTAACAATACTTAGTTACACCTAGCAATACCCAGGTATATCTGGTAATACCTAGCAATACCTAGTAACACCTAGTAATACTTAGCGATACCTAGTTAAATCTAGTAATACCTAGCAATACTTTGCAATACCTAGTAATACCTAGCAATACTTAGCAATACTTAGTAACACCTAGAAATACCCAGGAATATCTAGTAATACCTAGCAATACCTAGTATTACACTGTAATACCAAGCAGTACATAGCAATATCTAGTAATACCTAGCAATACCTGGTAACACCTAGTAATACTTAGCAATACCTAGTAACACCTAGTAATACTTAGCAATACCTAGTTAAATCTAGCAATACCTAGCAATACTTAGCAATACCTAGTAATACCTAGCAATACTTAGCAATACCTAGTAATACCTAGCAATACTTAGCAATACTTAGTAACACCTAGCAATACCTAGCAATACCTAGTAATACCTAGTTATACCTAGTAATACCTATTAATACCTAGTTTGCAATACCAAGCAATACATCGCAATATCTAGTAATACCTAGCAATACCTAGTAACACCTAGCAATACCTAGTAATACCTAGTAATACTTAACAATACCTAGTAATACTTAGCAATACCTAGTGATACCTAGCAATACTTAGAAATACTTAGTAACACCTAGCAATACCTAGTAATGCCTATTAATACTTTGTAATAGCAAGCAATACCTAGTAATACCTATCAGTACCTAGTAATTTGTTGTAATACCAAGCAATACATAGCAATATCTAGTTATACTTAGCAATACCTAGTAATACTTTGTAATAGCAAGCAATGCATAGCAATAGCTAGTTATACCTAGCAATACTTAGTAACACCTAGCAATACCTAGCAATACCTAGTAATACCTAGTAAAACTTAGCAATACCTAGTAATACTTAGTAATACCAAACAATACATAGCAAAGACCCAGTAATACTTATCAATACCTTGTATCACCTAGCAATACCTAGTAACACCTAGTAATATTTAACAATACCTAGTAATACTTAGCAATACCTAGTAATACCTAGCAATACTTAGAAATACTTAGTAACACCTAGCAGTACCTAGTAATACCTAGTTCTACCTAGTAATACCGATTAATACCTAGTAATACCTAGTAATACCGATTAATACCTAGTAATACCTAGTAATACCTATTAATACCTAGTTTGTAATACCAAGCAATACATTGCAATATCTAATAATACCTAGCAATACCTAGTAATACCTATTAATACTTTGTAATAGCAAGCAATACCTAGTAATACCTATCAGTATCTAGTAATTTGTTGTAATACCAAGCAATACATAGCAATATCTAGTTATACTTAGCAATACTTAGTAACACCTAGCAATACTTAGCAATACCTAGTAATACCTAGTAAAACTTAGCAATACCTAGTAATACTTAGTAATACCAAACAATACATAGCAAATACCCAGTAATACTTATCAATACCTTGTATCACCTAGCAATACCTAGTAACACCTAGTAATATTTAACAATACCTAGTAATACTTAGCAATACCTAGCAATACCTAGTAATACTTAGCAATACCTAGCAATACCTAGTAATGATATCTGTGCTGTGGATATCAGGAGCTCCAGTATAAGCTAATAGAATCCTTAAAAACACTCGTGTATGATTCTTTGGAAAATCTATTAAAATCAGTTTATTTATTATTTAATGTTCCAAGTGTTCATTAAAAATCTTTTTTCCTAAATTATTATTTTAATTCTTATTTATTTA
>CM038702.1:2130791-2283291 GCA_021613375.1 Megaleporinus macrocephalus
TGCTGTCAAAGGAAAAACATTACAGAAGAGACCAGAAACCTTCACTTGTAATGTAAGTCAGTGGAACCAGAAAGATTTCCAAGCCATTTTGGAGCATTTCTATTGGTCCATTCCATTTTGGAGCAAATTATTGGTGGGGACAATTGCATAATCGCTGGATGTTGGTGGGGACATGTCCATGCTAACTCTACGCCCTTGTGTGTTTGGTCTCTCCGCAGCACCATGGTCAGTCCATGTCCTTCAACAAAGCCATGAACATCCTCAACATGCTTTTCACCGGTCTGTTCACTGTGGAGATGATCCTCAAGCTCATTGCCTTCAAGCCCAGGGTACGATCTGCTCCTCTTCCTCTCCTGCACTGTCACGGCTCTACGCTGGTAGATGATCTGTAGAGAAAGATCTGAGATAATGATGAGAACGTTCAGTTGTGCTTTCCTGAACACTAATTTCACTCTTAATGGTGATTTCCTCACTGGTCAGTCTGGACATGCCTCGAACGTCCTGCACACTCTCTCTCTCTCTCTTCTGAGAACCTAATGAGGTGGAGGTAGAGATAGCGCAGCTCTAATTGGAATCATTTCTGTGAGTGAACACAAGAATTTCAGAGATATTTAGTTTGCTTAATGGGCCGAATTCCCTCTGGAGTTTCAACACACTGAGTTAGTGACAGGAACCAGACTGAGACAGATGTTTATTATTATTATTATTATTATTATTCATTCATCTTCTTATATTACTCAGTCCAGCTGGGGTCCCCACAACTGCATCCAGCTCATTCTGGGGAATCCCAATTCGTTCCCAGGCCAGCTTGGAGATATAATCCCTCCGGCAGGTCCTAGAACAACCTCTGGGTCCAATCCCACTCCAACGGGAATTTACCCAGCAACATCCATAGCACTTAGCAGAATAAAGGAAAACTGTGGAATCTGGGACCAAATTCTTCTTCTTCTTCTTCTTCTTATTATTATTATTATTATTCATTTTTTTGTGTCTGCAGTAGGGAAAGCAGAAAAGCCCATACAGCCCTGTTTCCCTCTAGCACATTCTGGGGAATCCCAAGTAGTTCCCAGGCCATCTTGGAGATATTGTCCCTTCAGCAGGTCCTGGGACGCCCTATGGGTCCAATCCCAGATTACTATTCCTAGTAAACTTCCAAGGGGAATTGGAAAACTCTGGAATCATATTATTGTTACTATTATTATTCATCTACTTATATTTCTCAGTCCAGCTGGGCTTGTGTCTGCAGTAGGGAAAGCAGAAAAGCTCCAGCTCCAGTTTATGAACGAATACATGTACACTCATAAGGTGAAACGTTATGGTCACTCAGAAAGGAGGTCAATAGCACTAATTACCTCGATAGTAAGCCAAAAGTCAAGAGGCTGCATGTGGAAGAAAGGAACACTCGAGAAGACCTGAGCGACTGAGCCAGATCCCTATGGTCTTATGGTGGGTGTCGGGGACCCCAGGCGTATTTAAGGCGATCCTGTCTGGTCCAAACCAACAAAGAGCTTTGAAGCTGGACCTCAGAATGATGGACGAAGGTCGTGTGGCCCAGTAAATTCCTTTCCCTGTTACATCACCTGGACAGCCAGGTACATGTGCGAGGTTCCCCTGGGGAATCGATGGCACCAGGATGCACTGTGGGAAGAAGATGAGACAGTGGAGGGAGTGTGTTGCTCTGGGCGATGACCCATGCCTCCTACTTCCTAACCAGGTAAAGCCCTGCTGGCCTCCTGCAGCAGGAGCTCTTTGCAACTCTAACTCGCTCACCTGTCAGGTACTGAGAGTTTGTACTGAACTCGGAACATCTATGAGCTGGAATTCACGACAGGAAACACTAAAGCTATTTATTTATTTATTTATTGTTAATTTATTATTATTCATAGTATTCTTACATCTATATCTACTTTTCAGTTTATTGTATTTTAGTATTTTTTATTATTGTTATTACTGTTTTTTTATTTATCTACTTATGATGTTTATTATTATGTTGAAATCTTATGTACCAGTGAAAATAAACCTTGATTGATCGATTGAACCTCCACCAGAACCTTCACAGAGGTTCGGCTCATTCGTCCCAGACTGAAATACACACACCTGTCCCAGTCTGACTCCAGACTAGCTGAACTGGGCCAAGATTTAGGCCACCAAGTAGCTTGAAACTCCAGAGTCCCAGCAGTCTTTAAAACAGCGTAAACCTGTGCAGAAGTGTGCGAGGCTGTGTTTACCGTGTGCACGACCCAGTGTTGTGTTTAATAATTGATATTTCAGGTATGCTCTGGACACCCAGGTGATTTATCGTCCACTGCTGCTCTTCTGCTTAGACTCTCCTTTCCAGAGACGTCCGAGTTGTTATTTACGTGGCTCTCCATTTAAAATGTCATGATAACAACCGAGTCTGTCTTGTAGAATGTTGTGAGATGTTGTTGTGATAGTAGAGACCAGGCTTCCCCTGTTCTCGCACCTCTAGTTCAGGTAGAAATCTCTCTCTCGCTCTCTCTTTCACAGAGCTGTGGAGCTCCACCTGTGCTAAATCATAAACCCAGGCACAGTTTCATGTTTACAGCATGTTTAACAGTTATCTGCTGTGTTACTGTAACGCAACAGACCCCATTTAACCCAGTTTAACACGGCAACTGGTTTATATCCCAGCTTAAATACTAAAAGCCTGACAATAGTAGACAGTGGACGTGACGGTGGCACTGAAGAGTCAGATTAGTGGATGTGAGACGAGCGGGGCACAAACGAACACATCTCTGTTTCTGACAGACAGCGGTTCTGTATAGAACCATGAACACTATGATCTCTGAGTGGTTCTTCAGGTTGATGGAGAATACAGGTTGATGTTGTATACGGTTCTAAACACACACTGGGGCAGTTATGGGTTGAGGGTTAGGGAGCCAGAAGGTTTGTTGACAGGACACGACTGAAGTGCCCTTGAACAAGACACCCAACCCCCAACTGCTAAGGGTGCTCACTGCCCCCTAGTGTGTGTGTTCACTAGTGTGTGTGTGTGTGTGCATGTTTTACTGCCCCCTAGTGTGTGTGTTCACTAGTGTGTGTGTGTGTGGGGGGGGTGTATTTTACTGCCCCCTAGTGTGTGTTCACTAGTGTGTGTGTATGTGGGTGTTTTACTGCCCCCTAGTGTGTGTGTGTGTTTGTGTGTTTTACTACCCCCTAGTGTGTGTGTTCACTAGTGTGTGTGTGTATGTTCACTAGTGTGTGTGTGGGTGTTTCACTGACCCGTAGTGTGCGTGTTTACTAGTGTGTGTGTGTGTGTTCACTAGTGTGTGTGTGGGTGTTTCACTGACCCGTAGTGTGCGTGTTCACTAGTGTATGTGTGTGTGTGTGTGTGTGTGTGTTTTACTACCCCCTAGTGTGTGTGTTCACTAGTGTGCGTGTGTGTTCACTAGTGTGTATGTGAGTATTTCACTGCCCCCTAGTGTGTGTTCACTAGTTTGTGTGTTCATAGCTCTATACAGAACCACTGCCTTTAGTAAAGAAACACTGACACAAACATACAGTATATATATATATATATATGATAATACACTGATCAGCCATAACATTAACATTAATCTCCACTCACTGACCACTGTATCAGCTCCACTGACCATACAGGACCTCCACTTACAGACTGTAGTTCATCTGATTCTCTGTATACTTTATTACTCTGTTCTTTAATGATCAGGACCCCCACAGGACCCCCACAGAGAATCATATGAACTACAGTCTGTAGGTGGAGCTCCTGTATGGTCAGTGGAGCTGATACAGTGGACAGTGAGTGGAGGTCCTGTATGGTCAGTGGAGCTGATACAGTGGACAGTGAGTGGAGGTCCTGTATGGTCAGTGGAGCTGATACAGTGGACAGTGAGTGGAGATATAAGGAGGTGGTGTTAATGTTATGGCCAATCGGCGTATATATATATATATATATATATAATATAACTTTTAATGTAAGTCCAAATAGTGATAAATGTTGTATTACAATAAGATATTCATGTTACTTTGTATTGTATGTATGATTATTTACATCTGTTCTAATCAGATCTGCTGTTCTTACTGGTGAACAGTTACACATAGTGTATATTTCACAGTCTATGGCACCTTTAGGAAGATTAATATAACTTTATTATCTGATCTGTAGCTGTTTTGCTTGTCCAGCTAAGAATCAATTAATAACAGCTGCTATTATTTGTTATATAACCTTATTAATAAATCTATAACGAGATCTCTGGGATTTTTAGGCTGGATCTGAATATAAAGTCATATAGTTTTGCTTTATAAAGTCTTATGATAGTAATTCTCACTACTTTTGAGCAATTTTACCAGTTTATGTCCATTATGTTATGTTTGCCATATAATACAGTAAGTGTTAGCGAGCGCTCAGTAATACGGGCCCCCGTGTCAGTTTGTGCCCCCCGCGCTCTCGGGCTGTGTCGAATGAAAGCCAGAGCTCAGTGCCAGAGTGCTAGAGGAGAGCGGTAGGTAGGTGTGCAGTGTTGCTGATGGCTAATGGTTGATGCTGCCTGTCTAACTACCCCTTCGTCCTGTATAGGGTTACTTTAGTGACCCCTGGAATGTTTTTGACTTCCTCATCGTAATTGGCAGCATTATAGACGTCATTCTGAGTGAGATAAACGTAAGTACACCGCCATCACCTCTCCCCCTCTCTCTCTCCTCTCTCTTTCTCTGTCTCTCTCTCTCTCTTTTCCTCCTACGTGTGTCCTTCTTTCCATTCTCTCCACTCCTCTCTGATTCCCTCTGTCCATCTCCCACTGCTGTTCTCCTCCTCGAGTTCCAGCTCAGGCAAGATGACCACTGTGATGGTTTGTTTTTTTTGTTTTTTTTGGTTTGAGGTAGCCGGTGTTAGGGCGAGAGACCCCGTGAAAGAGAAAGAGAGAGAGAGAGAGAGAGAGAGAGAGAGAAGGAGAGCGATTGTTTTTTTTCTCCACTGTGACTAACCAAATGCACCCCGACTAACCCAGCAGACCCCTGTTGTTCTTCTCTGCGCAGTTGCGACAGCTCGTCTGACTGTTGATGTTTCTTTCTTCTCCTCATCAGAAAGCATGAGCGCCCCCCGCAGGTCCTCTCCACCTCCTCCGCCACCTCCGTCTCGGATACTGTTCTTTCCTTTGCGCACCTCCCTTCCCTCGTTTTCTTTTCTTTCTTTCTTTTTTGCTTTTCTCCGTTTTATGATTTGGCCCATGTGTTCGGAGAAGTCGATGTTCATGTGTAACTGTTTTCTTTCTTATTTTTTTCTCCTCTCTCTTCTTTTTGTTTCTTCCTCCTTCGTTTCTTTTCATCCTCCCCCCCACCCTTCCTCCCCCCCCCCTTCCTCCTCCTCCTCCTCCTCCCAATGCAGCATTATTTTGTCGATGCATGGAATACATTTGACGCTCTCATAGTAGTGGGTAGCGTTGTTGACATAGCTATCACAGAGGTTAACGTAAGTAGTCTGTCTTTAAGCCTGCCTGCCTGCACACCTCTGTCTCTCTCTCTCTATCCCTCTCTCTCTCTGTCTCTCTCTCTCTCTCACTCCCTCTCTCCCCAGAACTGTAGAGATTAAGCTCCCTGGTTTTTGTTTTCTTTCGTTTTCCTCCTCCTGTTTTAAACCGTTCACCGTTTTCAGTTCCACCTGCACACATGAGCATGCAAAGCACTGTATAGCAGGAGCTGCCGGAGATACACTCTGATATATATTTATATTTATATATATATATTCACAATAGATACAAGCTATTAACAGACATGCAACAGACTATAACATACAGTTATATACAAAAACTCAACCTATTATAAACAAAGCTAAAGCTTAATAGAGCACATGTTGAGAGTAAAGCTCAATGAAGCATTAGACCTGGAGGTCTAATATGTTAGCATCACTTATAAGCACACTATACAGCACTGTTCCAAAAGATTTAGTCACTTGGAAACATTATTATATATAAAAAGATATTTATTTTAGATGAGAAGCTTTTATTTACTGAGTAAAGACTTTATTATTAAATATTAAACAGTGTTTATAGAGTAATTAGAGCTTTTACACTTTATTATTAAATATTAATCAGTATTAATAGAGTAAGTAGAGCTTTTACACTTTATTATTAAATATCAATCAGAATTAATAGAGTAAGTAGAGCTTTTACACTTTATTATTAAATATTAATCAGTATTAATAGAGTAAGTAGAGCTTTTACACTTTATTATTAAATATTAATCAGTATTAATAGAGTAAGTAGAGCTTTTACACTTTATTATTAAATAGTAAACAGTATTAATAGAGTAAGTAGTGCTTTTACACTTTATTATTAAATATTAATCAGTATTAATAGAGTAAGTAGAGCTTTTACACTTTATTATTAAATATTAAACAGTATTAATAGAGTTAGTAGTGCTTTTACACTTTATTATTAAATAGTAAACAGTATTAATAGAGTAAGTAGTGCTTTTACACTTTATTATTAAATATTAATCAGTATTAATAGAGTAATTAGAGCTTTTACACTTTATTATTAAATATTAATCAGTATTAATAGAGTAAGTAGAGCTTTTACACTTTATTATTAAATATTAATCAGTATTAATAGAGTAAGTAGAGCTTTTACACTTTATTATTAAATATTAATCAGTATTAATAGAGTAAGTAGAGCTTTTTTCATACGTCAGTGTGTTTATTTAACTCTTTCCAAGCTTCTCCTAAACAACCCAGTATTATTATCAGTTCTCATCTAATACCTGCTTTGACTGCTCAGTACTTCATTAAGATAAATCAAGATTTGCTGCTGAAGGAATTGAACACAAATTAATACAATGTCTGGGGCGTCCAGGAGAAATCTGGAACCTAACTTTGTTCTTCAAACTGGAGCTCAAGATCTGATCTACTTCTCTCACAATAACATATTCATGTTACTTTGTATTGTATGTCTGATTATTTACATCAGAACTGGTGAACACATACTTACTGATCAGATAAAGACTTTCAGATTGGGATCAGATTAGGCACCTCAGACTAAAAAATACTAATAAACTGATACCAAATTAGATTTAAATGAACCTAAAGTATAAGTAACTATCAAGAAGAAGGTGGTTCTTATGACTGCTTACTTTTTCAGAAGTTTGATTCTATGTGAAATCCTGTAGAAACCAAATGCTGCCCGTTTTGCTTTTATGCGCTGTGAACTGAGATTCTAATTCAATAGTCAATAGCTCAATAATTTGCGTAACTAGTGTTTATCAGTAGTTTTCAGATTTATCACAACAATTAATAATTGGGGGTTTTCATACAACACAAATTATGCACTAATAAGTTCAAAAAACTTCTTTACTTTAAATGTAAACAGGGTTTTAATTCAAGGAATTTTGGAGCATTTCTATTGGCCTATTTATTATTGGTCAATTTTTCACAGGAGATAAAGAGCAGCTGTTGTGTTTAAATGAAATAGACAAATGAAAATGAACAATAGAGATACATGTTTTTCTTTGAGAGCGACAATATATTAACCAAATATGCAAATTTTTCACTTTCTACGATATCATTTTTGTAGAAAAATGCCACATTTAAGATCTAAGAGGATGTGAAAACTTATATTTTTAGAAACAAATTATACAAGAGACTTGCTAATATTAGATTTTTGTAGCATATGTGTCATTATATCTAAAATAGGTAATACGTATATTTTAATGTTCCTCATTATGAGTCATAAAAATATTATAAGATTACTCCACATGTTATATATTTTACTAGAATATAGTAATTTTATCTACTGAAAGTGTCTTATTCTATTAGCAGCTGATTTTACATGTCTTAGGCATTATTTCTCATGTCTTTAATTTTCTTCCTTTAACAAAATTATCTTTTTTATTTCTAGAAATTGACTAGATTTTTTTCATTTACTAAAATATAACTGTTATGAAGTGTATACAGTTACATTTACAATTAGCTAAAATATTTAGCTTGAAAGTGTTTTAAATTACTAGAGAAAAATACTTCAAACAAGTAATAAATGGCTACTAATAAGGTATTATTTATAATGTAGTAGCTGTATATATGTCTAAAATAGGTAATGTATATATTCTAATATTTGTCTTTAAGAGACTGTGCTAAGAATGTTATAACTTAATTCCATGTTTTTATAAACATTTTACCAGTTTTTAGCAAGTATTTCTACTGAAAGTAATAAAGTGATAAATTTTTATTAGCAGATCAGTTTGCTAATTTAAAATGTGCTTTTTACTTGCTAAGATACAGAGGTTTTGAACTGTAGATACATTTAGAATGTTTCAGTAGATTCAGTTATTTTGCTTTGCTTAAAAGTATGTTAGAATTACTAGATAATATGACCTAAAACTAGTAAAAATGTCACATAATGGGTCACATAATTAGAAGTATTAAATTTAATAGTTTCATATTTTTTATATTTAAGATATGCAAACTTCAAACAAATCATACAATAGAGACTTTGTCAACATATATATATATATATATATATATATATATATATATATATATATATATATATATATATATATATATATATATATATTTATTTATTGACTTCCTAATATATAATTGTTGTGAAGTGTATACAGTTACATTTACAATTAAATAAAATGACTGTACCTTGCTTAATAATACTAAATACATAAACCTATATTAATAATATATAACCTATATAAACAAATAAGTTGTATCTTACAATATTCCTCAGTCACATGATAAGAAATATTAAATATATTAACCAAATATACAAAGCTTTTACTTTCTAAAATATGAATTTTGCAGCAAAGTGCCATTTTTATGATCTAAGATAAGATGCAAATTTATTTTCACCAACAAATCATACAATAGATACTTGCTAATATATGATTTTTTAGGATAGGGATCAATTATTTAAAAAAATGATTTTAGGCATTATGTCTTTAAATAAACAAAATGTTCTTTATTATTTCTAGAAGTTGACACTATTTTTTCACTTACTGAGATATAATCATTTAAAATTACAATATCCTTACAACAGTCATATAATGGGAAATATCAAATATTTTGACTGTATGGTCAGTGGAGCTGATACAGTGGACAGTGAGTGGAGGTCCTGTATGGTCAGTGGAGCTGATACAGTGGACAGTGAGTGAAGCTTTAAATTTCTAAGATGTGGTTTTTGTTGCACAATGCCATGTTTAAGATCTAAGAGGATGTGAAAACTTATTATTTATCTACTAATAGTAATATTTAAAAATAGTCTTTTTCTATTAGCAGATAATTAGACTTGTTTTACACATTATTTCTTTAAATAAACAAAATTATCTTTATTATTTCTAGAAATTGGCAATATTTTGTTTCTTGCTGAGATATAATTATTTTGAAGTGTATGAACATTTAGTGAAAGGAACATTTACAGTTTTCAGTAGATAAAATTACTTTACTGAAAAGTACTTTAAAATTACAATTTCCTTAAAACAGTGACGTAGTGAGAAATATGAAATATATTTACCATATATACAAAGTTTTCACTTTCTTAGATATGATCTTTGTAGCAAAATGCCATATTTATGTGCAAGTTATTTTTTAACCAACAAATCATACTATAGAGACTTGCTAAGATATGATTTTTCTATGATAATGGTCAATATGTCTAAAATAGGTAATGAATATATTTCTCATTTTGAGACTGTTGTACTGAAAGTGTCTTATTTTATAAGCATTTTTCTGTAAATATACAAAATTATCTTCCTTATTTCTCAAAATTGACTAAATCTTTTTACTTTCTAAGATATAATTTTTCTTAACCTTATACATATACATTTACAGTTTTTCATTAGATAAAATAATTTTCTTTACTTAAAATTATGTTAGAATGACTAGATAAAAAATGTCTACAAGTAGGTTAAATAACCTTATAATATTCCAGAAATATAACAGAAAAATAATACAAAATATTAAATATATTTACCAACTATGCACTTTCTAAGATATGATCTTTGGAGCAAAGTGTCATATTTAATATCTAAAAGGACGTGCAAATTAATTATTATTTTTGTAGGACCATGATCAATTTATCTAAAATACTTTTTTCATTATTTCTTCAAATAAACAAAATAATCTTTATTATGTCTTTATTTCACTTACTGAGATATAATTATATAAAATTAGAACATCCTTACAACATAATATAATATATAATTGTTGTAAAGTGTATATAGTTACATTAACAATAAAAAACTGTACCATGCTTACTAGTACTAGATCAAATAGGTTAAATTGATACATAATAAGAAATATTAAATATATTCACCTGATACAAAGTTTTCACTTTCTAAGATATGATCTTTCTAGGAAAGTCTCATATTTAATATCTAAGAGGATGTGAAACTTGTTTTTTAATGAGCAAATCATGCAATAGAGACTTGCTAATATAGGATTTCTATAGGATAGTGGTCAATATGACTAAAGTATGACTAAAGTAATTAATAAATATACTGTAATATTTCTCGTTATGATACTGTTGTATGAATATTGTAAGAATATGTCATCTGTTTATATATACTTTTACAAGTTTTAATTAACTTTATCTACTGAAAGTGTTACTGATTGTTTTCACTTTCTAAGATGATATATATGTGTGTTCCTCATTAATGTTACTCATTATGCGTATTAGTTTTAATAGTAGATGATGTTACTTTATCTTCATTATTTCTATATATGATTATAATTGTTGTAAAGTGTATAAAGTTACTTTTACAAATAAATAAATGGACCATGCCTTGTTTAATAGTACTAGATCAAATTGGTTAAATTGCCACATAATAAGAATCATTAAATATATTCACCAAATATACAAAGCTTTTACTTTCTAAGATATGATCTTTGTAGCAAAATGCCATATTAGAAAGTCTCTATTGCATGATTTGTGGGTTAAAAAAATAACATACACATCATCTAAGATATTAAATATGGCATTTTGCTACAAAGATCATATCTTAGAAAGTATCTTATTTTAATAGTAGATGATTTTACTTTATCTTCATTATTTCTATATATGATTATAATTGTTGTAAAGTGTATAAAGTTACTTTTACAATTAAATAAATAGACCAAGCCTTGTTTAATAGTACTAGATCAAATAGGTTAAATTGCCACATAATAAGAAATATTAAATATATTCACCAAATATACAAAGCTTTTACTTTCTAAGATATGATCTTTGTTGGAAAGTCTCATATTTAAGATTTAGGAGGATGGGCAAACTTATTTTCACTAACAAATCATACAATAGACACTAATATCGTACACACAGTTCCTGCAGGACTGGGGTTGATATTAAAGTGAATGTGTTCATGTGATTTGGATTAGACATTCAAACAGACTTCAGAACTTCAGAGCTGTATCCCAGTCCTGCTATACAGCGAGCCTCTCTGCACTGACCTGCCCCTGGTTTTCGTTTCCATCCCACCGCAGTCAGACGGCATGGCCTTGCGTTTGGATTGTTGTTTTCGTTCTTTTTATCGAAAGGAAGCTCCCTTTGCACTTTTCCATGAAGCTTGATTAACCAGTCCCCGTAAATTGTCCTTTCGGCGCAAACGCTCTAGACGACGATGCTCCCGGCTACCGAACGAGCTGGAGCGCTCGGCTCTCCTTCAGTAAGAGCGTTAGATCGTTCCTCTCTGAAGCCTGTAGTCGGCAGCGCCTCCTAAAAGGCCTGCTGTGTTGTGTGTGGACTGACTTAGACTCGGAAGGTGAGAAGGTCATGTTTGCCAGCTCCTGTCTTGTTGGCGATGCTACACTGCATCCTCCCCTCTGAATGCCTATTACTCCAGTCTGTCTGTCTGTCCGTCTGTCTGTCTGTCTGTCTATCAGTCCTGCACTGTTTTCCTCTCTTATCTGTGTCCTCTGCTCTGTCTCTCTTCTCTTCCTTTCTCTACTGACTTGATTCCCACGCCGGACAGCCCTGTTCTCGGACTAAGCTGCAGAGAAATCCGGGATTCCTTCGATTCCGCAAGCGGAAGCACCCGCGGCGTAAAAGAATTGGCTGGACGCGGGTGGACGCGTCCTTTGGTTTGCCCGAGCGTCCGAGAGCAGGGTTCGCCGGCCTTTGATACTGTGCAACATGAGAGAACTTCGTCCAATGCTCTAAATTGACAATGCCTGATCGTGCTTCTCTGGCGTTCCCGCGATTGCACATTTGGAGTTTTCCGTGACCGGCCAAGTAGTGTTGTGCGTGTGCATGGACAGGGTTGCCAGATCCTTTGCAGTTATCCGCGAAAACTAAACTACTACTGCTATAAACAAAAAGAAAAGAAAAAAAGAAAAGAGACGGCATGCGATCTCCCTCATGTCCCCCGCGGGGACGTTAAGTGGATCTGCAGAGGATTTGAGTGCAATGAGGACAGTGTATATCTTTCTGCTCATACCACGTAGACACTGGAGGTGCGGCCGCTACCCCACCGCAGACGGACACACACGTGGACAGCACAGTCTCTCATTCTCATCACTCCACACACACAGCGCAGCACTGCTCACACTAACACCACACTGGCATCACAACACATGTAGTTTAGCATTGGCGTATGGGCTATGTGTCCAAAAGTTTGTAGACGCCTGCTGATGTGGTGTAGCTCCACTGACCATACAGGACCTCCACTCACTGTCCACTGTATCAGCTCCATACAGGACCTCCACTCACTGTCCACTGTATCAGCTCCACTGACCATACAGGACCTCCACTCACTGTCCACTGTATCAGCTCCACTGACCATACAGGAACTCCACTTACTGTCCACTGTATCAGCTCCACTGACCATACAGGACCTCCACTCACTGTCCACTGTATCAGCTCCACTGACCATACAGGACCTCCACTCACTGTCCACTGTATCAGCTCCACTGACCATACAGGACCTCCACTCACTGTCCACTGTATCAGCTCCACTGACCATACAGGAGCTCCACTTACAGACTGTAGTTCATCTGATTCTCTGTATACTTTATTATTCTGTTCTTTAATGATCCGGACCCTCACAGGACCCCCACAGAGCAGCTACTATATGGCAGGTGGGTCATTCTCAGCACTGCAGTGACACTGACGTGGTGCTGGTGTGAGTGGATCAGACACAGCAATGCTGCTGCTGGAGTGTTTAAACACTGTGTCCACTCTATTAGACACTCCTACTACTTGCTGGTCCACCTTGTAGATGTAAAGTCAGAGACAGTAGCTCATCTGCTGCTGCACAGTTTGTGTTCCTCTAGTTCCTCATCAGTGGACACAGGACGCCGCCCACAGGACACTGCTGTCTGGATAGTTTTGGTTGGTGGACGATTCTCAGTCCAGCAGAGACACTGAGGAGGTGTTTAAACACTCCAGCAGCAGCAGCATTGCTGTGTCTGATCCACTCACACCAGCACAACACACACGACCACTATGTCAGTATCACTGCAGTGGACAGTGGAGCTGATACAGTGGACAGTGAGTGGAGGTCCTGTATGGTCAGTGGAGCTGATACAGTGGACAGTGGGTGGAGGTCCTGTATGGTCAGTGGAGCTGATACAGTGGACAGTGAGTGGAGGTCCTGTATGGTCAGTGGAGCTGATACAGTGGACAGTGAGTGGAGGTCCTGTATGGTCAGTGGAGATGATACAGTGGACAGTGAGTGGAGGTCCTGTATGGTCAGTGGAGATGATACAGTGGACAGTGAGTGGAGGTCCTGTATGGTCAGTGGAGATGATACAGTGGACAGTGAGTGGAGATATAAGGTGGGTTTACTGTTATGGCTGATTAATGTATTATCATATATGGTATGTATTATTTGCGATAAACAGTTTAGGTTCTACATTCAGGATTAAAGCTAAAAAATAAAATGTATATTCTCATCTTCTTGCCCAACATAACAGGACCTACATATGTAGAAAATAATTGCAATTTATATCACAGTCACAATAATATTTAGAAAAATTACAAGTAGATATTCTAAAATCATTCAGATCTGCTTTACACTGGACGTTTTCTGTAAAAATACAAAGTATTTTTCTTAAATTAAGTTAATATGTGTAATATTTCTTTATTATGAGACTGCTGTAAGAATATTATAAGATTATTTCACTTTTTTACTTGTTTATAGTAATTTATGTTACTATTACTTTATTATTTTCCAGACATCATTTGTCAGTAAATTACATTACTTTGCTTAAAAGTACATTAAAATTACATAAAATTACAAAGTACTTAAAACAAGTATAAATAGCTACAGATAAGTTATTTTGGAACAAAGTAGTTAATATATCTAAAATAGATAATAAATATATATGTAGTATATTTTATTATGAGACTGTTGTAAGAATATTATAAGATTATTTCACCAGTTTATAGTAATTCATGTTACTATTATTATATTATTATCCACACCTGGAGTGTCAAATAAATCATTTTTCAGTGAATTATATAACTTTGCTTAAACATACTAAATTACTAAAACAACTACAACTATCTACAGATAAGATACTATGCTGTGTAGTATAGTTGTTAATATTATCTAAAATAGGTAATAAATACAGTGTATTGCAATATTTCTTATTATGAATATTATAAGATTATTGCACCTGTTTGTATACATTTTTACTAGTGTAAGTAATTTTATATACTAAAAGTTAATTTTTACATTAGCAGATTCTGTTTCTTGTTTTAGATATTATATCTTTAAATAAGTAAAATAATTTCCATTGGTGCTCAAAATTGACATCTTTTCACTTGCAAAGTTATCATTGTATTATCACAGGTTTTTCAGTATAAAAAAGTAAAATAGTAGTAAAATTTCTTTACTTTGCATAAAATTACTTTAAAAGAAACAATTAAAACAACTTAAAACAAGTAAAAATCTCTACATCTTACAATATCCTTACAGCCATCACATAATAAGAAATTATAGATATTTCAACTAAATATACAACATTCTCTCTTAATAAGATAATTTTGAAGCATACTGATCAATATATGTATATAAATTGGTAATAAATATCTTATAATAATGTATTATGAGATTATTCTTATAATATTTTATTTGGTAAAAGTGTCTTGTTCTATTAGCATATCATTTCACATTATTTCTTTAAATAAGCAAAAATATCTTCTTTATATCCAGAATTAATAAGATTCTGAAGTATGTACGCATACATTTACAGATTTTCTGTAGATAAAATTACTTTACTTTCCCTAAAAGGACTTAAAACAAATGTCTACAAACATGTTTTAGTCACATAATAAGAACGATTTATGTTTAAGATATCATTTTGTAGAATAGTAGTCAATATATCTAAATTAAATAATGACTATATTATATTTCTCATTATGTGAAATGATTATTCCAGCTGTTTATAGTAATCTACCGAAAAGATAAGTGAAAGGGGTATATTGTTATTCTATGCTAATAACAAAAAAGTAAAAAAAGTAAAAATGTTTCAGAGTAAGTGAAATGTGAAATAGTATACTTTTACAACAGTCTCATAATGACAAATATTTGATATACCAATACATTTCAGAGGTTTTAACTCGCTGAGATTTATTTTTTTTACAATATTAGTCATTAATATGCTATTAGATATCTTTCCTCCTGTTTGTGGAGTTACTTGTGTACATAGTTCTAAGTTCTAAAATTGTATTTTTAGCTCAATATTAAATAGGGTTATTATATGTCATATTAAATATGGTTATTATATCAAATATTTTTTTCATTATGAGACTGTTTTAAGAACAATATTAGATTATTTTGCTTGTTTCTGTACTTCTGTACTAGTTTAAAATAATTTTTCAGTGTATAAATTAAAATTACTTTGCTTAAAAGTACCTTACAAATGACGTAAATGTCTACAAATAAGTTACAATATTCTTTCAACCATCCCATAATATAAAATATTAAATATATTAACTAAATATACAAAGTTTTTGCTTGCTAAAATGATTTTGGAGCACGATAATCAATATAGCCAAAATAGGTAATGATATGTATCTAATATTTCTTATTATGAGACTGTTGTAAGAATATTATAAGATTATTCCACCTGTTTATATACATTTATACTAGTTTAGTCATTTATGTTATTATTACTATATTATTATCCACACCCTCAGGGTCCCCTTCAGTTTGATGGGGACCCCTCAGCTGTATTCACTCATTAGAAAGACGTCTGCAGACTTTTGGACATGTAGCTGTAGTTCCAGGCTTGGTCAGTAGATGGCCAGGGGACCATGTTGTGTAGTGTTCTCAGCTGGAGGACAGACAGATACGCTATGAGGCGTCTCCCCGCGCTGGCAGTGCTGGACGGCATACTTTGAGAAAGTATTGATGGCTACTGAATACACGACCCTGAATGTATTCAGTAACGTACTCCATTACAATACAGTACAAGTGGAACGTATTCTCGATACACGTGGAGAACGTCTTGGAAAGGCCGGGACAGTTTTCTGTGATGCTTCTGGACGGTATATTTTGGATGTTCATTTTTGGAAAACTATGACCAAAATACCTCCAGACAAGCAGATTATACTGAGTGCAGGAAATTACAAATTATTTCATATTATTAATAATATTTCCATATATTTTCCTAACTATAGCCATAGGATTATGGACTGCTTACTATTTTTTCAGCTCTTTAATCAATTATAGTGTAAAGTCAATTTAAATAGTTCAGAAGTGTATTGTTTTTCTAATAAATATTTTTATTATTATATTTTTTATTAGTAAGTATACGTGCTGAACAGATTCAATTAAAAATAATTTATAATTTTCCCTTGAAAGGTTTGGAATCAGTGTTCATATTTATATTTGTATTTTACACACAATAAAAGCAATATTTAGAATATTTATTACTTACTACATCCTATATATATATATATATATATATATATATATATATATATATATATATATATATATATATATATATATAACATATGGTTACAGCCACATTATTCCAGGTTTATATTAAAATCAGATTTCAAACTGTGCTGCCTTTTCAAAACATACTGTATTCTGAATACGTCCCACCATTACTTGTATTCCCAGCCCTGCCTAATAAACACTGCACACATACATACATACCTACATACCTACATACATACATATACTTATACATATACATACATACATATATATATATATATATATATATATATATATATATATATACATATACATATATATATACATATACTTATACATACATACATACATACGTATACATATACATACATACATATACATACATATACATATACATATACATACATACATAGATACATATACAACAAATACTAGCACTAACCACACAAACACTGTACACGCCCCTACACAACACTACACATTTGCACGTACACTATTTGTTGTGGCAGCTGTGTGATGGGAGGTCAGCGCTGCAATAGCTTTGATCTGTCTACCTTTCTTTAAAGCCAGCTGACCCGTCCTCCTCCACCCCCTCCTCTGTGGTAAGACCAATGGTACGAACCGACGGTAATCAAACCCCACCCTCACACCCCACCCCTTCATACACTACTTACCCTCACCATCAACATCAACGTCCAGCATGTACACACAAACGCACACACACGGCTTCAAAGCTGTTGTGTGCCAGTTGCATCCCCATCCCCCCGCCTCCCCTCCCCGCCTCCCCTCCAAGTGTTTGACCCCTCATCGTTATTGATGCACTGTGATTTTGTGGTCATTGTGATCTCTGTGTTAAAGTTCTGCCCTGCCCCCTCCCCTGCTGGTTTGCCCTGGTATTACACTCCACTATCAGAGTGCAATAGATCTCCAAAGTCATTCTGTAGTTGCCGCCTAGGTTAGGAACTCATGGGTTGAGCTGGGTATCTCTATGGAAACGGCTGCTATTACCATATAGTGGGAAAAAAGTTCATACATACATTTTTCCCAGGAATGTCACCGGATCCACTGGATCACGAGGTCGTTTAGCGCTGGAAATACGTCTGTACTAATGGCAAGCCTGTGTAATGAGCCTGATGCCCCCCACGCACCTCAGCAGCCCCTCCCTTGCAAAGGTTTGGAATGTCCACCATGCCCAGTTACCAGACATGCACACCTCAGAGTGCTGCGTCCTCCTCCCCAGCTGCAGCGGAACCCCGCGTGTGCTGTCCATGTCACTGGTTTTTGAATGTAAACGTTCTGCAGAGTTCTCAAAACCCGAAGTTACACGCCAGAGGGAGAAACTCTCTCCCACAGAATAAAAACACTGTTACATGGTTACATCATCTCGTAACACAGTCCCGCCTACCTGCAAGTACTCTCTCACGCAAAGAGCTGAACCAGTAAAAACTAACCACTGGTTTTGCTCTAGTCTAACTTTTGCTCTAGTCCAACGTGTTCAGCTGGACTTTCAGGATCGGACTCCGACTCTACCTGATGCAGCAGGGCTAATGCCAATGTAAGAACAGCTACAGCATTGCAAGGGGCGGAGCTTGGAGCAGGATGTTGTTGCTGGAGGTTGTCTATTTTGAGCATATTGGGCTCAACAGGAAGTGAAGCTTAGAGACACAGAGGATTTCATACAGAGGGGGAATAGAGATGTACAGTATGAGATTCATATTTTATATATATATATATATATATATATGCTGTAGGGCCGTTCGATGGGCTCTCTCCTGTGACACATGCCATCTAAAGGTATAAAAGCTCCTGACAGCAGCTCTGGACTTCTGGAGCCAACAGATGATGGATCTCCTGACGAGCCCTGGTGGCAGACGGTGTTAAAACCCCACTTACTCTGAAGATGAGTGACATTGTGTTCCTGTGGGGTTCGTTCGGAGAGGTTCACTGGTCTGTGTGGGGTACTTTGATGAGGTCAGCCTCCTTATATCGAGTCACCGCGCACCAGCTTGCGTGTAGACATATTCCTATTTTGGTTTTGGTTCAGCACAAGACACCGATCCCCCGAAATGCTGCTCATTCACCTCCATAGAGAAGACCAGCTCAGACCCGGCGGTCCTAACAGGTGCCCACAGAATGAAGCACAACTTCCATACAGTCTGTACTCCAGGAGTCAGGCGTGAACTCTTAACCTCAGGAAACATATCAGCCGCTCACGGACTCAATGCATGAACCATTCGTCCCTCTTTGTGCAGTACGTGTTGGTTGTAGGTCCATGTGTGCACACCTGGCGGTCTGACTTCACAAAACATTTCTAGCATAGTGCTGTAGAGACTTTAACCCCTTTAAGTGGATCATATTTGATACACAAGTTGTTGAGACTATGAATCATCACTGTTATCATTGTTTATTAAAAACCTGATGTACACCTGAACTTCAATCAAACCCACGCTGTGCTCTAAATGGCTACTGAACACAATCTGAAAAAATCTTCTTTTCTAAGTTACTTTAAAAAACGCTCAGACTATAAAAGGTTAAAACATTGTGTTCTGCTTTGGTTGGTTAGCATAAAACTGCTAAAACTTCCAAATGTACTAAATATAATATAAAACCAAGCTCATATGTCATCGCTGACCAGTGAAAAACAAGATGATCAATCTCTTTCAATGTAAGTCAATGGAACCAGAATTTTCTCCAAGCTATTTTTTATTTCTTCATGAAAAATGGACACACATGGTTTTCATTGGACAGCCATGATATGCAAAGTGTTATTGAATATTAATATAATTATTATTTGTTGAATTTTCAGGCAGTTGTTTCATGGTTCAGGCTTTAAAGGGTTAAAAGGGTTGTTTTCCTCGACCCTGTTTATACTGTAGGACTCACTGCTAATACCAGAGGCACCGCTTTCGCACAAGTCCTCGTGCTCTATTAACCAGCCGCTGTGGCCACAGCTACGCCAGACAGTTCACTACAGGCCTCAGCTCGCAGCTCTTTCCTCCTGCTGTACATACACATACCGACAGAAGAAACTAACCCTAGCCCCGCCTTCAAAATAAGAGTCCTCACCAGAGCATGATAGCAGGGTTGCAGGCCCGGGGCGTCGCCAGGCGGCGTTCAGGTGGGACCCAGTAGCAGCTCAGCAAGTTCATTAAGGTGTATTTTAGGGTCACGTTAATAAAGTAACATCAAAGTCTAGTCAGTTTACTCATATAATCAGAATCGTAATTAGCGCAACTGGTTATTATTCCTATTATTAGAAACAATGCAGCGTTCGCTAGCACTTCCTAAGAATCCTGTATTCATAACGCACTATAATGCATTATATAGCATACATAACTCATTATAATACCTGCCACAAGCTTGTATAATATATCAAATCATTATAATGACATGCCAAATACATTTTATATGATCTGCCTGTTAGCACACTGTACAATGTTATAATGTGTTATAACATGTTATAGCATGTTTTATGTCAGGACATTACAGAATGCAAGTGAGGTGAGTTTACTTGTTGTTTTTTAATAATTTTCAGTACATTAAATTTCATAAAGCATTATAAGCTGTCGTTATAGGCTCTAAATGAAGCACACGCGGTGTGAATGTGTTACAGCTAATGTATTACAACATTCATGCTTATAATGTCCTTATGAACAGACCTGCCATATACTTAGTTTTATAAAGTGTTATGCATGTAATTATATTTAGTTACTTGTGCAACATTATGACTGGTATTATAAGGTGTTATGTATGCCATATAATACCTTGCATTTATAACGCATTATGAATACAAGGTTCATAGATAATGTTATGGTCATTAAGCCATTAAGTCATATTCAAATGATATATATTCAGTTGTAATTTTAATTTATATTTTCTGGAACGAGTACTTTAATTTGGTACGATATCAGATTATATAAAATACAAATTTTCCATTCCACCTTAAATCAGGTAGCAGTTAGCAGCCACCTGTATAGGGGTCTGAATGTACCTGCTGCACCATTTAAGGTGGAACTAAACCTAAATTATCTGAGGCAGTCAGCGGTTCTAGTTTAGGTGGCTTGCCACCTTAAAATGCCATGAAGCTTTGTTAGCTATGAGCATGTGTTATAGCGCCACCTACAGCAGCATGCATGTAGTTTATGTTGATATAAACTACACTGCTTCTAATATGTGGATGTTTTGATATAACATAGATATATACATTTATCACCAAATACAGTGACGCAAGTCCCAGGCTGTTTTATACACTGTTTTATTAATGTGTTATAACAGTTTATTAATACTTAAAACAAAGTGTTCATGACCTAACACATTTAGGAATAATACTACCTTTATAAAGCATTTACTAAGGTTTACTAACGTTTATTAATTAGGTCACTAACACCTTAAAATCAACAATAAGCAGTTATAACACAGTTATAAAAGGATGAGGGTGTTCATGTAACAGTGAATCTTACACTGATTTATTAACATGTTATAACTGTTTATTAATACTTAATACAAAGTGTTCATGACCTAACACATTTAGGAATAATACTACCTTTATAAAGCATTATGGAAAGGTTTACTAACGTTTATTAATTAGGTCACTACCACCTTAAAATCAACAATAAGCAGTTATAATACAGTAATAAAAGGATGAGGGTGTTCATGTAACAGTGAATCTTACACTGACTTATTAACATGTTATAACTGTTTATTAATTCCCTACAAAGTGTTCATGCCCTAACATATTTTGAGAATATCTTTATAAACCATTTATGAATTGTTTACTAATGCTTATTAATTAGGTCATCAATCATTACTAAAGCAGTTATAGCACTTCAAAAGCATTCACAAGCAGTTGTAACACATTAATAAAAATAATGAGGGTGTTTGGGTAACAGTGAACCCACCTTAGTTCACATCATTATTTTATTAACATGTTATAACTGCTTATTAATACTTTGTGTTCCTGCTGGTTAAACAGTTAACTAATTTTAAACTATCTATAAACGCTTTATTAAGGAAGTCTTATTCTAAAGTTGTAGCTTTGTTAAGTCATTTGAGTGGTTTGTACTGGTTTGTTTGTATAAACTATAAACTGGAATTTCAAATTCTATAAAAAATTGATATGTCAATATAAACGAGATGAGATAAACAGTGATGTCATATGTTTGAGTAAGTAATTACAGCTTTAATAAGCTGGACAAGTGTTTATGATTAAGTGTGGTTGAATAATCTAAATCATTGTCACCGATAGCAACGGGAATCCCTTTACCCGGAAGACAATTCCAGGATCTCCATCACCTTCTTCCGGCTCTTTCGAGTGATGAGACTGGTCAAGCTGCTATCTCGTGGAGAAGGAATCCGGACCCTGTTGTGGACCTTCATCAAATCTTTCCAAGTGAGCCGTGAACTTCAGTCTTACTGGAGGAAATAAGAAGAAGAAGAGAAAGATCGTTCACTGATCCATCTCTCCATCTCTCCGTCTGTCTGTCTCTCTGTCTGTCTCTCTGTCTGTCTGTCTCCCTGCAGGCTCTTCCATATGTAGCATTGCTTATAGTGATGCTCTTCTTCATCTACGCTGTGATTGGAATGCAGGTAAGACCTCCCTCCTGCTGGTTCCTCTGCAGCTCCTGTATCGTTACTGTGGGCTAGTCTAGTATTGAGTAGTGATTAGAGATTGATCAGTATGGATTTGGTGCTGCTGGACTGAGAATCGTCCACCAACCAAAACTATCCAGACAGCTGAAACAGTGGACAGTGAGTGGAGATATTAGATATATATACAACTTTTTCTGAACAGCTCCTCCTCCTGTTCCTCGCTCTACAGGTGTTTGGGAAGATAGCGCTGAGGGACAACAGCCAGATCAACCGGAACAACAACTTTCAGACCTTCCCGCAAGCTGTGCTACTGCTCTTCAGGTCAGCCCTCCTTTCTTCCTTCTCTCTCTTTCGTACTGCAACACGGTTACGCTCAGCTCTATCAGACTCTCTCAGAATACCTGTGGATTACGTCGTTTACAGTCACTCAGAATCAGTTTAACTGACAACCACGAGGAGCTTTTATCTAGTACCAACAACCAGCAGCAGAACTGACCCTTTATCTGCGGTCAGGACGAGAGACTGAACTTCCTGTTCCAGTTTCTTGTAGCTGTAATTTTAAACCTCTTTGTACTGGCCTCACTGGTTCTTCTGTACAGCTATCCAGCAAGCTAAACACTTCCATGAATTGACTCTTCCATGAATTGACTTCATCTCCTCCACTCTGTTCTTCACCTCTATCTCCTTCACTCTGTTCCTCACCTCCATGTCCTCCACTCTGTTCTTCACCTCCATCTCCTCCACTCTGCACTTCACACACTGCCTCCATCCCCTCCACTCTGTTCTTCACCTCCATCTCCTCCACTCTGTTCTTTACCTCCATCTCCTCCACTCTGTTCTTCACCTCCATCTCCTTCATTCTGTTCTTTACCACTATCTCCTCCACTCTGTTCCTCACCTCCATGTCCTCCACTCTGTTCTTTACCTCCATCTCCTCCACTCTGTTCTTCACCTCCATCTCCTCCACTCTGTTCTTTACCACCATCTCCTCCACTCTGTTCTTCACCTCCATCTCCTCCACTCTGTTCTTCACACACTGCCTCCATCTCCTCCACTCTGTTCTTCACCTCCATCTCCTCCATCTGGAGTTTAAACATGTGTTGCAGTATCTGGCTAAATCACTGAAAATGCTAGTATTCCTGAAAACTGATCTAATTTTAACCCTGATCTCTAATATTAACCCTGCAGGTGTGCAACAGGTGAAGCATGGCAGGAGATCATGCTGGCCTGCTCCCCGAGCCGGCCGTGTGAGAAGGGCTCTGAAGAGGGTCCTACCAGTGAAGAGTGCGGCAGCCACTTCGCCATTATCTACTTCGTCAGTTTCTACATGCTCTGTGCCTTTCTGGTGAGCAGCTCCTCCGGAGTCCCGTCAGTCAGTGGTGTCAGTATAGAACAAGACACAAGAGACAGATACTCTGAGGACACTCTTACAGCAGGTAGCCCCCCTGCAAAATCCAGGGCACTGGCAACCCACAGAGTCCCTGGGGCATGTAGATTCCAAGCCAGGCTGGAAGTTCTTCGAAGGGCCATTCTACTCCCTGCTTGAAAGGGTGCTATCCCACTTCTGACACCACTGCATCAGCATAGAATAACAAATATTGTCCTTTCTTACCGGAGCTGCAGTGCCTCCCAGGGGTCTCTTTGCATGTGCAACACCTCCAGAGCTCCAGTTGTAACACAGTCCATCGTGGACCTCACATAGCCTCCCACTTGAAATGCCAGCCACCCAGGCAACCCACAGAGTCTGAGTAAAGACACAGGGGGGCACAGATTCCTAGCCATTTATCTTGAAGTATTTCAAAGTGCTGTTGGATTCCTTGCCACAAGGGGTTTCTATCCCACTTCTGACACCACTGCATCAACGTAGAATAACAACAAATATTTCTTACTGGAACTGCAGTGCCTCCCAAGAGCCTCTTTGCATGGCCACACCTCCAGAGCTCTGATTGTAACACAGCCCATCGTGAACGCCACATAGTCCCCCACTTCAAATGCTAACCCACAGAGTCCAGACCAAACCCATGGATGCCCAGCCTGGGCAAGTACCTTGGGTCCTTGGCTGGGCCTCATCTTTGCCATTCCAACTTCAAAGTGCTGTTGCTTTCCTTGCCACAAGGGGGTGCTATCCCACTTCTGACACCACAGCAGCGTCGGCGAAGAACGGAACAAACAGCGCCTCCTGAGAGCCTCTTTGCTATCCAGGCTAACTACTGTGATACACATGATACACATGATCACAAGCTGAACATAAACAAAACAGAATTTGGTTTGGCTTTAATTAGAGCAAGAAAATGTATTTGTTCTAATAATCCAGTAATATTTATTTAAGTTGGTGAGGTGCAGCTCCACTTAAAGGCTTTCCTTTCACTGAGTTTGATCATTTCGCCCCCTTGTGGACTCATCAAAAACATTGATTCTTGAATCTGGTGCTAAAATTATACTTATTACATAAATTATGTATTCACTATGTAAGATTTGGGGACCTCTCTGGTGGAAGTGTGTAACTGCATGCAAGAACATGTAGTAGTGCTATCCTGGATGAATCTGATCATTAAAAATAGAAGCGAGTCAGAACTTGGAGAAGGTTGTGTCTTCTAAATATTGAGTCGGGCCTTCTTTCTGAAGCTGTGTGTGAATTTAATATGCAAAGACGTATGACGTGCTATGAAAACTCAACACCTCTGAAGTTTAAATGATTATTTCAGGCTTTCCAGGCCGACTGTTTACGACACTTCTCACAGCTTTTACGATAAAGTCTTACGTAGTGCAGCTCACATATTGATATATTTTACAAACAAGGATCTGATCTCCGCTGCATTAACACAACTTCCCGTCTCTCCAGATCATCAACCTGTTTGTGGCTGTCATCATGGACAACTTTGACTATCTGACACGTGATTGGTCGATCCTGGGGCCGCATCATCTGGATGAGTTCAAGAGGATATGGGCGGAGTACGACCCTGAGGCCAAGTCAGTCGCTTTCCATTCTTTCGTTACTTTCGTGCTCTGTGTTGTGATCATACCTGCTCACAGTATTTGACCCGGAAATCTAAACATGCCATTAAGGCTCATTTAAGCTCCATATTAAATGTAGAAATGGATGTGGGCGGGGCTTCTGTCTGCTCTTTGCATTCATTCCATACATATTTTGCACATTGTCTGAAAGCTTACAGATACAGATGAAGCGGAGCTGTACTTTAGGCCCCAGTTGGGTTATAACTTTAGGCCCCAGTTGGGTTATAAATTAAGTCTCCACTTGGGTTATAGCTTTGGGCCCCAGTTGAGTTATAACTTTAGGCCCCAGTTCGGTTATAACTTTGAGCCCTAGTTGGGTTATAACTTTAGGCCCCAGTTCGGTTATAACTTTGGGCTCCAGGTTGGTTATAACTTTGGGCTCCAGTTGGGTTATAACTTTAGGCCCCAGTTGGGTTATAACTTTGAGCCCCAGTTAGGCTACTACTGGGTTACACTTATGGGACCAAATAAGGTATGGGCACCATTTGGTTTAAACTTTAGGCCCTTAGTTGGGTTAGAGCTTTGGGCCCCAGTTGGGTTATAACTGTAGGCCCCAGTTGGGTTATAGCTTTGGGCCTCAGTTGGGTTATAACTTTGAGCCCCAAATGGTTTATGACTTTAGGCCCCAGTTGGGTTATAACTTTGGGCTCCATTTGGGTTATAACTTTGGGCCCCAGTTGGGTTATAACTTTGGGCCCCAGTTGGTCTATAACTTTGGGCCTCGGGTTATAACTTTGGGCTCCAGTTGGGTTATAACTTTAGGCCCCAGTTGGGTTATAACTTTGAGCCCCAGTTAGGCTACTGCTGGGTTACACTTATGGGACCAAATAAGGTTACAGGTATGGGCACCATTTGGTTTAAACTTTAGGCCCTTAGTTGGGTTATAAATTAAGTCTCCACTTGGGTTATAGCTTTGGGCCCCAGTTGAGTTATAACTTTAGGCCCCAGTTGGGTTATAGATTAAGGCTCCATTTGGGTTAGAGCTTTGGGCCCCAGTTGGGTTATAACTTTGGGCTCCAGTTGGGTTAGAGCTTTGGGCCCCAGTTGGTTTATAACTTTAGGTTCCAGTTGGGTTATAGCTTTGGGCTCCAGTTGGGTTATAACTGTAGGCCCCAGTTGGGTTATAGCTTTGGGCCTCAGTTGGGTTATAGCTTTGGGCTCCAGTTGGGTTATAACTGTAGGCCCCAGTTGGGTTATAACTTTGGGCCTCAGTTGGGTTATAACTTTGGGCCCCAGTTGGGTTATAATTTTGGGCTCCAGTTGGGTTATAACTTTGAGCCCCAGTTAGGCTACTGCTGGGTTACAGTTATGGGACCAAATGAGGTTACAGGTATGGGCACCATTTGGTTTAAACTTTAGGCCCCTAGTTTGGTTATACCTTTGAGCCCCAGTTTGGTTATAACTTTGGGCCCCAGTAAGGCTACAGGTGTGGAACCCTTTTTGCATCACTGTCATGGGGCCCAGCTAGGCTACATTTGTGGTCCCAGCAGGGTTACAGTTATTTCTGTTTTGACTTTGGGGCCACTGGATAAATGTTCACATGGGCCCCACTTGCAGCCCAGATTGGCCCCATTAGTGGCCTGCATGGGCAAAAACACACTTATATGGGCCCCAACTGGGTTGCCCGAAGGAGATCCAACTGGCAGCCAATCTTTAACCATACGGGACCCTGATGGACGTGTTTTCTCACAGGTGTTGATGTTAATAGCTAATAAAAATAGGAACTGTGTTCTGTTCTGAGTGTAAACCTGTGTTGGTCTCAGGGGAAGGATTAAGCACCTGGATGTGGTGACGTTACTGAGGAGAATTCAGCCGCCGCTGGGCTTCGGCAAACTCTGTCCACACAGAGTGGCCTGCAAGGTACCCGTCAAACCCCAACACCCTACACACAGACCCAGGTACATATACATAAACCAAAATACATACCAGCAGCTGACTGTGCATGCGTACTCCCCAGCGCCTGGTGTCCATGAACATGCCTCTGAACAGCGATGGCACGGTGATGTTCAACGCCACTCTGTTCGCTCTGGTGCGCACGGCCCTACGCATTAAAACTGAAGGTATGAAACCCACTAACCACGCGGTGTTTATTCTCTAAACCAGTAAACACTACAGATACACACCAACTTCACTTTACACGGCCTGTCTAGGTAACCTGGAGCAGGCAAATGAAGAGCTGAGGGCCATAGTGAAGAAAATCTGGAAGAGAACCAGTATGAAGCTGCTGGACCAGGTTGTGCCCCCTGCTGGAGGTCAGTAATAGTGCTTATTTTTAAATTATATTTTAATATTTTACTATGTAAACTATGCATAAATGTTCAAGTCATACAGTTTGTGTAACCAAAAACAATGAACTAATCCCAATTTATCACAACAACGAGTGCGTTTGCATATTGTTGTTGTTGGAACAAAACCATCTCCGTGTTTGAAATATTGTTAAAGTATTTGTGTGTCTTTACATTGTATTTAAATTTTATGATGAATGAACCAAAATAAATGGCCTAAGAGACGTCCGGAGAGACGTCTGGTTCCATTGACTTACATTAAAAGTTTGATATGTTTTCCGTCTCCTGTAAACGTATCATTTTAGAGGTAACGTTTTTTTTTTTCGACTGACTGTTTCGGTGGTGACTGTTTCGCTAGTAACTGTTTCGCTAGTGACTGTTTTGCTAGTGACTGTTTTGCTAGTGACTGTTTTGCTAGTGACTGTTTCAGTAGTGACTGTTTCTGTTGTGACTGTTGTACTAGTGACTGTAGTGACTGTTTCGCTAGTGACTGTTTTGCTAGTGACTGTTTCAGTAGTGACTGTTTCTGTTGTGACTGTTGTACTAGTGACTGTAGTGACTGTTTCGCTAGTGACTGTTTTGCTAGTGACTGTTTCAGTAGTGACTGTTTCTGTTGTGACTGTTGTACTAGTGACTGTAGTGACTGTTTCGCTAGTGACTGTCGCTAGTGACTGTTTCATTATTGACTGTTTCAGTATTGACTGTTTCAGTAGTGACTGTTTTGCTAGTGACTGTAGTGACTGTTTCTCTAGTGACTGTCGCTAGTGACTGTTTCAGTATTGACTGTTTCGCTAGTGACTGTCGCTAGTGACTGTTTCATTATTGACTGTTTCAGTATTGACTGTTTCAGTGGTGATGTTTCGCTAGTGACTGTAGTGACTGTCTCGCTACTGACTGTTTCGCTAGTGGCTGTTTTGCTAGTGACTGTATCGGTAGTGACTGTTTCAGTACTGACTGTTTCGGTAGTGATTGTTTTGGTAGTGACTGTTTCACTAGTGAATGTTTTAGCAGTGACAGTTTTGGTAGTGATTGTTTCACTAGTGACTGTTGCGGCAGTGAATGTTTTGGATGTGACTGTTTCAGTAGTGACTGTTTCAGTAGTGACTGATTCGCTAGTGACTGTTTCATTAGTGACTGATTCGCTAGTGACTGTTTCATTAGTGACTGATTTGCTAGTGACTGATTTGCTAGTGACTGTTTCAGTAGTGACTGATTCGCTAGTGACTGTTTCATTAGTGACTGATTCGCTAGTGACTGTTTCAGTAGTGACTGATTCGGTGGTGAATGTTTTATTAGTGACTGATTCGCTAGTGACTGTTTCATTAGTGACTGATTCGGTAGTGAATGTTTCAGTAGTGACTGTTTTAGTTGTGACTGTATTGACTGTAGTGACTCTCTCAGTAGTGATGTTTTGGTAGTGACTGTTTCATTAGTGACTGTTTCGGTAGTGAATGTTTCAGTAGTGACTGTTTCGGTAGTGACTGTTTCGGTAGTGACTGTTTCGGTAGTGACTGTATTGACTGTAGTGACTCTCTCAGTAGTGATGTTTTGGTAGTGACTGTTTCAGTAGTGACTGTTTCGGTAGTGACTGCTTCGATAGTAACCGTTGAGGTAGTGACTGTTTCAGTAGTGACAGTCTTAGCTCATTTGCGGATCTCAAAAGCACTAGCCAATACACGACTAGCAAACGCAGATTTGAGCAGCTGTACACGCATTAAATCATCATATTTTACATTAACTTATTCCTTAACTGCAGAAAATCTGTGTTTCGGTAATGATGGTTCTTAAAGTTTCACACTGATCTTCAGACTTTGGGACACATTTACTTCAAAACAGTGCTAACAGCTCAGCATGTGAATATGAGGGATAGGGACTGCAGGGGTGTGGTTAGAATAAGGCCCCTCCCACAGACTGAAACTGCTTTGGTAGCATCATTTAAACTACTCTAAAGGACTTTTTTAATTTGGTGGAGTTCCCCTTTAACCCTTAGTACTGTCTCAGGCCTCTTGAATGGTCTTTTAAACAGGACGCTTTAAATGTATCTTCTAAAGTGACTGTGGCTCTGTCTCTAGATGACGAGGTGACGGTGGGGAAGTTCTACGCCACATTCCTCATCCAGGAATACTTCAGGAAGTTCAAGAAGAGGAAGGAGCAGGGCCTGGTGGCGAAAGTACCCCCAAAGACCGCCCTCTCTCTGCAGGTGGGTCTAACACAGTACAGCCTCTAAAGGCCTGTAATCAGCCTGAAATCTCGTGCTGACCTCTGATCGTGCTCACGCTTCAGGCTGGCCTGCGTACGCTGCATGACATGGGTCCGGAGATCCGGAGGGCCATATCTGGGGACCTGACGGTGGAGGAGGAGCTGGAGAAGGCCATGAAGGAGACGGTGTGTGCCGCGTCTGAGGATGATATCTTCAGGGTAAAGGTCTGATACTTCTTTCTCTTCTCCTCTCCCTCGCTCAGCTCAGACCATCGCTTCTGCCGCCGGGGCTCCCTGACCTGCTGGGTGACCGTCACACCTGCATCCGCACCTCACAGTCAGATCAAGCTTGTGCTTTTCAGCTACAGCTCACCTCCAAAAATCCACCAGGACCCAGTTTTAGCTTTTCAAAAGTTGCCTCCACCTTCAGGACACGCCGTCAGAGAGGTTTTCTGGTCTTTAAACGGGAAAATCTAGCTAGAGAGCAGCGCCGCAAGTGGCGAGGAGTGGTATTTACAGTGTATAGCAACTTTAAAGGGGGCGGCAACAACTTTCTTTATATTTCACGTCTATTCAGTCATGAAATTTTCACTGAACTTCAGAGTCTGTTTCGTTAGTGACAGTTATTGTTACACACTGATTACAGGACATAATTAGTTCTGAACAGGGATACAGTCTCACGTCCTGCACTGAAATGCAGGGGCGTGGCTAAAATAGGAAAAGCAGAGAAGACCTTCTCCATCCTGTTCTGGGAGTCTCAATCTGTTCCCAGACCAGCTTGGAGATATGATCCTTCCAGCGGGTCCCACGACAACCTCTGGGTCTCGTTCTAGTGGTCAGTGCCTGGTGAACCTCCAACAGGAGGCAGATGTGGGGGCCTCCGAATCAGATACCCAAACCACATGTAACTTATTGTCTTGCCGTAAAAATGAAGAGGAGACCAGCTCAGAGTATAAGCCCTATTCTTGAGGATACCACGGTAGAGATGTTCTTTGAGGTGACCTCAAAACCTGGTCTACCCTGGTCTCGGCAACTGCACGGTCCTAAAGACCCGGGCCCATGTGATCTGTCTGGCCAAGTCGGTATCTCCTGGACTTGGGCAGCTTACCAGGCGGTTCCTGCAATAAATGACAGGATTCTCTGAACCATAGACTTCTCGTAACCTCTCTAGACTTCAGTGTGCCCATCTGTATAAAGCTTTCAACAGAGGCCATAGTATGTAAGAAACTTTGAGCTCCTCCTGGTAAACTGAGCTCCTTGACCTATCAAGTATTGTGTGATCCACCACCCTGTGAAGGAACTTTCGCTGCTTGTATCCGCGACCTTATTCTTACCCAAAGCTCATGACCACAGGTGAGGGCGAGGACTTAGGCTGACCAGTAAAGAGAGGGCTTTGTCTCTGAAGAGGTCTCGACTACCTCATCACCACTACAGTCCGGTACTGATGCAGCAGGTTCCCAGCCTGCGCCGGATCTTACGATCCCTCTTCCCATCACTCGTGAACAAGACCCTGAGCTACTCAGGATGAAGAGACCATGTGTGTCAGATTTGAGGGACAGATTTGTTCACTTTGTAGACGCATACAGGTCACTTACATTTATGAATTGGAACAGTTCCGATAGCTGAATCTGATCTGAGCAAAAATTGGAATTGATTACTGAGTCTTCAAATGTTAACATAGAGCCCTTAAGGGGGCAGTCGTGGGCTGGAGATTAGAGAACCAGCCTGGTGACCGGAAGGTTGCCGGTTCGATCCCATGAACCGTCAGGACACGACTGAAGGGCCCTTGAGCAACATACACAACTAGAGATGGAAGGATCGATCGGCTATGTATCGGTATCGGACGACTTTTAATTGAAATATGTGATCGCCTATGATCCAGAGAGCCGATCGATAGTGTTAAACAAATAAGCTTAATTTGTATTTCCAGCTAGCTTTTCATCCAGAAAGAGCAGCCCTCCCTGGAACCCCCTCCGGCCAGCTCCCTGCAATTCCTATCTGAACCACTAGGTGGAAAAACATACTGTTTCATTTTCCATAGACTGACTAAAGCTCATGACCACAGGTGAGGGCAGGGACTTAGACTGACCAGTAAACAGAGGGCTTTGTCTCTGAAGAGGTCTCGACTGCATCATGCGCCGGATCTTACGATCCCTCTTCCCATCACTCATGAACAAGACCCTGAGCTACTCAGGATGAAGAGACCATGTGTTTGTCAGATTTGAGGGACAGATTTGTTCACTTTGTAGACGCATACAGGTCACTTACATTTATGAATTGGAACAGTTCCGATAGCCGAATCTGATCTGAGCAAAAATTGGAATTGATTACTGAGGATTGAAATGTTAACATAGACCCCAGTCATGGGCTGGAGATTAGAGCCTTGTGACTGGAAGGTTGACGGTTCGATCCCATGAACCGACAGGACACGACTGAAGGGCCCTTGAGCAACATACATAACTAGAGATGGAAGGATCGATCGGCTATGTATCGGTATCGGACGACTAATCGAAATATGCGATCGGCAATCCCGAGAGCCGACCGATGGCGTAAAACAAATGAGCCTAATTTGTATTTCCAGCTAGCGTTTTATCCAGCCCTCCCTGAAACCCCCTCCCACCAGGTCCCTGCAATTCCTATCTGAACCACTAGGTGAAAATACATACAGTTTCGTTTTCCAAAGACTGACTAAACCACCGGCCAGTGTTTACCGTATGTGACTCAGACTCATCCAGGACGTTCTGTAAAATTTGTAAAATCAATGTGTCTCGTTGGTGAACCAAAACAAAGACATTTAACTCTACTAATCTGATACTAATCTGATATTAATCTGATACTAATCTGATACAGCACTTCAGAGACACCACACAGCTGAACACAGTGAGTATCAGTAAACAGCAGAGCTAGCACACACAGCTAACACAAACTAATAACCCAGAAACCCGTACAGACCAGATCTGACCGGTACGAACAGCAGTAACAGCCAGAGAGCTAAAGGAAAGAGTGATTGAGTTTATAGTTCTAGATAACCACGTTTCAGCCATGTTTCAGACTTGCTGGTGCTAATAATTGCATATAGCCCCGCCCTCAATCGGAATCCTCAAAAACTCTGAACGGTCCATCTCTATACATAACCCTAAACTGCTACTGTGGATAGGGCTTCCCAACACTCTGGGCAAGTGTGCTTACTGCCCCTTAGTGTATGTGTTCACTAGTGTGTGTATATGTTGGTGTTAATAGTTATAATGATATTGTGGGAAATAGTTCTGAATTAGAAATTTCTAAATTTGAAATTTGAAAATTTGAACTCCTCCTATAGTACCTCTAGCTCACTTTTCATTTTGCCCGTAATGAAGCTTTGCGTTTGTTACAATTAATCTAGTTTAAGTACAGAATAAGAAGGAATAACCTGATTATTACATTATTATTACTACATATTATTTTATTATTATTATTATTATTTGCCTCGACGTCTTTCAGCCTATTTCAGTGTATTTCATTGACGCCAGTGCTTTGTCTGTGCTTTGCTCTCATTCATGCTGAAAAGCAAGATGTATATTCATGTATACTTTCCATTCAGTCCTATAAGATGAATGTGATGGTTTATATTTAATAATAAACCGGAGCTGAATGTGGACGGCGTTGTGTCGGGTGGTCTCTGAGTTTGTCGTACACGCCTTCAATCAGGTCTCCCTGTCCATGTCTTTGCAGAGATCTGGTGGTCTCTTCGGAAACCACGTGAACTACTACCACCAGAGCGACGGCCGCGCCTCCTTCCCGCAGTCCTTCACCACTCAGCGGCCGCTGCACATCAGCAAGTCGGGCAGCCCCGGAGAGGGAGAGTCGCCGTCGCACGAGAAGCTGGTGGACTCCACCTTCACCCCCAGCAGCTACTCGTCCTCAGGTTCCAACGCCAACATCAACAACGCCAACAACACAGCCATCGGACACTCCTACCCCAGCCCCTCCATCAGCACTGTGGACGGCCACACCAGACCACTGCTCGCACCCGTACTACTGCCTCACTCCTCATGGTGCTTCCCTAACAAGAGGTACGGAAACGAGGTTCTTTAATTAAAGCAGTCAAACAGCGCCCACCGGTGGTGCACTGGGTAGCACCGTGGCCCCACAAAGTCAAGTCTTGTCGTGGTTTATTTATATGAGACTTTTACAGAGTTGTAAGAGACTTCAGTGGACAAGCCTGGAGCAGCAGTGGCAGGAAAAACCCCCCTTAGATCAAGAGGAAGAACCTCGAGAGGAACCTGACTCAAAAAAGGAACCCATACTCCTCTGGTCCAAACCGGATAGCAAAACAAGTACAAATACAGTAAGAATAAAATGGAGGAGAAGAATTGACTAAGATTTTAAGAGCAGGAGAAGAAATCGTCACTGATTAGATTGTCAGACGGAATCTTTGAAGGTGCCAGTGGGACCTGCAGGTGAGTTTTCTTTGAGGCACTGGACAGCAAGAAGCTCCATGATGGATACACTGGCCCAGAATGCAGGCAAACAGGGGCACCAGGTCGAGGCAGATGAAGCAGTAACATCAGACAACACAGGATGGGCAGTTGTTCAGTATCAGACCACACAGGATGGGCAGTTGTTCAGTATCAGACCACACAGGATGGGCAGTTGTTCAGTATCAGACCACACAGGATGGGCAGTTGTTCAGTATCAGACCACACAGGATGGGCAGTTGTTCAGTATCAGCCCACACAGGATGGGCAGTTGTTCAGTATCAGCCCACACAGGATGGGCAGTTGTTCAGTATCAGCCCACACAGGATGGGCAGTTGTTCAGTATCAGCCCACACAGGATGGGCAGTTGTTCAGTATCAGACCACACAGGATGGGCAGTTGTTCAGTATCAGCCCACACAGGATGGGCAGTTGTTCAGTATCAGCCCACACAGGATGGGCAGTTGTTCAGTATCAGACCACACAGGATGGGCAGTTGTTCAGTATCAGCCCACACAGGATGGGCAGTTGTTCAGTATCAGCCCACACAGGATGGGCAGTTGTTCAGTATCAGACCACACAGGATGGGCAGATGGCCTCCTCCTCTCCGGTTACCAACCAGCTCTCCTCTTCATTCGTGCAATCTGCTACACCCTCAACTGCATCACCCTCTCATATGGATGTACCAGCATTGAGATATGATGGGACTGTTTCAGCCTCACTCCCACTTTTCACACAGACTCCACCTCAGTCAGAGACTGCCTCGGTCAGAGACTGCCTCGGTCAGAGACTGCCTCAGTCAGAGACTGCCTCGGTCAGAGACTGCCTCGGTCAGAGACTGTCTCAGTCAGGCTTTATTCTGAACGTATTAACCTGTAAATACTGTTCGACCAGAGGAGGACGGGTCTTCCCTTCAGAGTCTTGGTTCCTCCCCAGGTTTCTTCCTCGAGAAGCTTTTCTACACAAATAAACTCGAATTGAATTTAATCTCTGTCCGTGACCCCAGCACAGCTTATCTAACGGACACACTAATGACCAAACGTTAGCCCAGACTTTGTAGGGTCTTTTATGGCACATCTCAGGAAGATATTAAAGATATTAAACATTGTATTGATCAAAAGATAGAAGCTTTGAGCAAATTTGATAAAGTAAAGTCACATCTGTGACTCAGGATCAGGAAATGCTGCACTGGCTCCTGGAACTGGTTAGTTCTGCTTTAACAGAGTGGAAATGAATGCAGTTTGAATTTCATATGCGTGAAAGATGAAGAGATTGTTTGTGTTTGTTTCCTTTTGTCTCTGTTCAGCTCGGACTCGAGTGACAGCTGCCTCCCTATAATCCGTCGGGAGGAGGTGTCTACCGACGAAACGTACGACGAGATGTTCACGGAGAGAGAGTGCCACCCAGATCAGAACATGCTGTCCACTGAAATGTAATGCACCACAGATATGATCTCCTCTTAGAGTATTTTACTGATTCTCTCATTCATATCTGCTTTTAAATGCTGGAGAGACGCCACACGACCTCGTGCACTTGTGACGTTACGAGGATTTGAGTAGGTTGAGTCCAGTGAACATCTACAGCACCTGCTGTTTAGAAGCAGGGTGGTTGAAAGTAGTGGTTAGGGTTAGGTTAGGGTTAGGGTTAGCTTATGTTAGGATTAGGGTTAGGTTAGGGTTATGTTAGGGTTAGGGTTAGGTTAGGGTTAGGGTTGGGTTAGGGTTAGGGTTAGGGTTAGGTTAGGGTTAGGTTAGGGTTAGGGTTAGGGTTAGGTTAGGTTAGGGTTAGGGTTAGGATTAGCTTAGGGTTAGGGTTAGGTTACGGTTAGGTTAGGGTTAGGTTAGGGTTAGGTTAGGTTAGGGTTAGGTTAGGGTTAGGGTTAGGATTAGCTTAGGGTTAGGTTAGGGTTAGGGTTAGGTTAGGGTTAGGGTTAGGTTAGGATTAGGTTAGGGTTAGGGCTAGGTTAGGTTAGGGTTAGGGTTAGGTTAGGGTTAGGGTTAGGGTTAGGTTAGGGTTAGGTTTGGTTAGGGTTAGGGTTAGGTTAGGGTTAGGCCTGAACACAGGGGGATGCAGTAGTCTGTAATGGGCTGTAACGTCACTTTAAATCATAAAAACATGCATAAGATTAACTTAATCATTAAATATCAAACACTAACATTATAACCAACATAAATATAAACATCTCAGTAGAGATATAAATAAACACCATCAGTCTGAGACTAACACAGACAGTCAGCTGGTCAGAGATCTGGACGCACTTCCAGACCGACTCTGGTCCAGTTCACTGCTGGTGGAACACGTTCTCTGATCATACGAGGAGCTTCATCAGATCTCTCTTCTTCTTCTAGCAGCACGTCGCTCCACACCGTCATCAGACTCTGTTTATCATCAGACTCTTCACAGACGCTCATATCAGTCCTGCAGCACCAGCTGCTGCTAAACACCAAACCAGACCCCCAATAACAGACACGTCTGATTCAGCTCCTCCAGCATCAGACACCCGAGCAGCTAAACACCAAACCAGACCCCCAATAACAGACACGTCTGATTCAGCTCCTCCAGCATCAGACACGCGAGCAGCTAAACACCAAACCAGACCCCCAATAACAGACACGTCTGATTCAGCTCCTCCAGCATCAGACACCCGAGCAGCTAAACACCAAACCAGACCCCCAATAACAGACACGTCTGATTCAGCTCCTCCAGCATCAGACACCCGAGCAGCTAAACACCAAACCAGACCCCAAATAACAGACACGTCTGATTCAGCTCCTCCAGCATCAGACACCCGAGCAGCTAAACTCACACTGATAAATAGATACAGAAGCAGAAACCAGCTTTATTATTAGTGCTGATTGTGAGGAAGCACAATGGGCGGAGTCAGAGAGGTTCCGTGGGCGGAGTCATAGATGTTCAGCTGTTTCAGATGAATCACAAACACCCTCAAATCTAAACAGACATCTGGAGACCAAACAGTGACCCCAGTGGATAACACAGTGGAGCAGGTCCAGTGAGAACATGATGATGGACTGCTATGAACTTTGGGGTGAATCTGAGAATGAAACTATACCACCTGCCTGACATCAGACTCCAGCACATGAATATGTATATATGAATGAACGTGTGTGTGTAATAGGTTGGCACTGCAAGATGAAGAGTGTAAGCAGCTGGCTGAGATGGACGAAGGAGAAGTGGGTGAGGACAGAAGACCGTGGCAGTCTCCCAGACGAGCCTTTCTTTGCCCGACTGCACTGGGTATGAATATTAATAAGCACACTAGAGCTGGCCCGGTGTATATGTTTCAGTATAAAGAGACTAAAATTCCTCCCATTAACTGGAATTCATGCAACACAGTATGTACCGACTGTTGTGTTTACAGTGTATTTTAATGTAAATATTGTCACATATCATAAACATTGCAATCATAAATACGTGTCATATAGGTCAAAACTTTCCTGTAGGGTTAGTTCATAAGGCTACATTAAAAAAACTGGTAAATGTAAGCTTCATAGCAATTGACAACTATTGGAGTAAGCTTTTATGTAGGGTTATGTCAGCTGTCATGACTGGTTTATGTAATTGATATGAAACCTTATAAACAAATCCTACAGTAAAGTGTAACCACATTTATGTGGTATTATGTTAGTCGGTCATAACTAGTTTATGTAAGTATTATAAAGTCTTACGCACAGTACTTTAGAATAAGTGTAACAACATTCATCTAGGGTTATATCATGACTAGTTTATGTAAACATTATGAAGCTTTACGAACAGTACTCTACAGTAAGTGTAACTACATTTATGTGAAGTTATGTCAGCTGTCATGACTAGTTTATGTAGGCGTTATGAAGCCTTATGTACAGTAGTCTAAAGTGTAACAACATTTATGTAGGGTTATGTTAGGCTGTCATGACTAGTTTATGTAGGTATTATGTAACATTATGAACAGTACTCTACAGTAAAGTGTAACTACATTCATGTAGAGTTATGTCAGCTGTCATGTCTGATTTATGTAAGGGCTATGAAGCCTTATGAACAAATCCTACAGTGAAGTGTAACCATATTTATGTAGGGCTTTGTAAGCTGTCATGACTAGTTCATGTAGGTATTATGAAGCCTTATAAACAGTACTCTAGAGTAAAGTGTAACAACATTTATATAAGGTTTATCAGTTGTCATGACTGGTTTATGTAAGGGCTATGAAGCCTTATGAACAGTACTCTACAGTAAAGTGTAACTACATTTATGTAGGGTTATGTTAATCGGTCATAACTAGTTTATGTAAGTGATATGAAGCCTTATAAACAAATCCTACAGTAAAGTGTAACAACATTTATGTAGGGTTATGTTAAGCGGTCATAACTAGTTTATGTAAGTGTTATGAAGCCTTATAAACAAATCCTACAGTAAAGTGTAACATTTATGTAGTGTTATGCCAGCTGTCATGACTAGTTTATGTAGGTGTTATGAAGCCTTATGAACAGTACCCTACAGTAAAGTGTAACCACCTGTATGTAGGGTCATGTTAGGTTGTCATGACTAGTTTATGTAAGTGTTATGAAGCCTCATGAACAGTACTTTACAGTAAGTGTAAATACATTTATGTGAAGTTATCTCAGCTGCCATGACTAGTTTATGCAAGTATTATGAAGCCTTATGAACAGTACTTTACAGTAAAGTGTAAATTTATATAGGGTTATATCAGCTGTCATGACTGGTTTATGTAAGTGTTATGAAACATTATTAACAAACTCTACAGTAAAGTGTAACTACACTTGTGTAGTGTTATGTCAGCTGTCATGACTAGTTTATGCAAGTGTTATGAAGCCTTATGAACAGTAATTCACAGTAAAGTGTAACCACATTTATGTATTGTTATGTTAGTCGGTCATAAAAACTTTATGTAAGTGTTATGAAGCCTTATGAACAGTACTCTACAGTAAAGTGTAACCACCTGTATGTAGGGCCATGTTAGGCTGTCATGACTAGTTTATGTAGGGGTTATGAAGCCTTATGAACAGTACTCTACATTGAAGTGTCATAAAGTATTGCAATATTATATCTTTGCCAAAAGCACACAAAGAAAGTCAGAACATTAAAGAAATGCACCCGCTGTGTTGTGAAAGTTGATTTACCTCCAATAATCAGCAACATTTCTCCCGACAAACACAGGCAGGCGATCTTCCTTCCATCTGGAGTGTCTACGAAGGCAGACCAGAACTGATTCTTCTCAGAAGACAGCGGTGCCCCTGCACCTAGTCCACCACCAGGTGGGAAAAGTACAAATATTTAATATTTATTTGATTGTACTCAGACTCGATTGTATGGGTGATTGTACTCAAACAAACTACGGAGATGAGCTTAAGCTATAAGCATCTGGAGGCCAGTTGCATTAACAGGGCATGAAAAGCTGACAGTCAATCATAATAACGACTGTATATGTATCTATAGTCTGTATCTGGAAGCCCGTATTGAACATACTGATACATAAACTCTGCATAATGGTCGACACCCAATACTGATGCGACAACATAGTGGAATAAATAACACATATACCTCACCATGTATATATATATATATATATATATATATATAATTAAAATTAAAAGAAAAGCTGTAAAGCTCATTACTTTCACATATTTACCGTGTTCTGATATGTTTTCACATGCTGTCTTGTACCTGGACCAATATTTTCGTGACACTCGAGCCTCATCCCTCTGTGAAACATGGCGGTGGTAGTATCACGTTTTAGGGCTGTTTCGCGGCTACTGGACAGCTTGCCATCTTTTAATGGAGCTCTGAATTGTGGACTGTATACTGAAGTTCTACAGGACAGTATTAGAGCATCCCTGAACCAAACCAAAGTAGGTCCTGAACAGAAGTAGGTCCTGCAGAATGATAACGAAACTAAAAACACCAGTTAGTCTACAAAGAATGATTAAAGCAGAAGAAATGAGTCATTCGTGCAAGAGTTGAAGCAGTTCTGTGACAGGTATGTCCGTATGCAGAGCTAATCTACAGCTACAGGAACCGTTCTGTTAAAGTCATTGTTCCTCAAGTGGCGGCAGGAGTGATAATCAGGATCCTGGACAGGATTTAAGAATGTAAAGGAGATTAGAGAGTGTTTGGTGTAGGTCCAGTCCTTAGTCCAGGTCTTACAGCATCGAGGCCTCCACATATCAGAATGAAAGGTTCAGAGCCCACCAGAGCCAACCTCAGCCATATTTCAGGTCACACACATATATATATGTAGGGTGTGTCAAAAGTCTCAGGACACCCTTTTATTTCAGAACTGAAAGGGAAAATGGCGTATCTGAATACCCCAGCAAGTAACGGGTGAGGGGGTCTATCTTTTAGGCTATGACCCGAACATAGTCGCCATCTTAACAGCTACCATATTAGAAGTTTTTCCAATGGGAAGGTGATCGTGTAGCAGATCAAAGTAGACGAGAATTGTTTCAGAAATTGATTGAAATTGATGTTCGGTGTGCTGTACACGTCTGAAGGGACAGTTCAGCACCAACATGTTGTTCAATGTGGTTGTTGTTGTAACTTTCTGTGTTGATAACGTTTAACCCACAAGAGATATTACCAATCTGATTACATCCATCAGTTTCTGAGACAGTTCTGGTCTTCTTTGATCTGCTACACAACCACCTTCCCAATGGAGAAACTTGCCTTTGATCCAATATGGTGGCTTTTAAGATGGTGTCCATGTTCAGTACATAGCCTAAAAGATAGACTCCCACCCTCTTTATCACAGTGAGGAGACGCAGGAGCCCATTCAGTGCAGGACTCATTCAGCCAACATGCACTACAGACACCACAGGAGGTCATTCCTACCATCAGACTTTATAACTCCTCCCTTAACCATCAGACTTTATAACTCCTCCCTTAACCATGAGACTTTATAACTCCTCTCTTAACTATCAGACTTTATAACTCCTCTCTTAACTATCAGACTTTATAACTCCTCCCTTAACTATCAGACTTTATAACTCCTCCCTTAACTATCAGACTTTATAACTCCTCTCTTAACTATCAGACTTTATAACTCCTCCCTTAACTATCAGACTTTATAACTCCTCCCTTAACTATCAGACTTTATAACTCCTCTCTTAACTATCAGACTTTATAACTCCTCTCTTAACTATCAGACTTTATAACTCCTCCCTTAACTATCAGACTTTATAACTCCTCCCTTAACTATCAGACTTCATAACTCCTCTCTTAACTATCAGACTTTATAACTCCTCCCTTAACTATCAGACTTTATAACTCCTCCCTTAACTATCAGACTTTATAACTCCTCTCTTAACTATCAGACTTTATAACTCCTCCCTTAACTATCAGACTTTATAACTCCTCTCTTAACTATCAGACTTTATAACTCCTCCCTTAACTATCAGACTTTATAACTCCTCCCTTAACTATCAGACTTTATAACTCCTCTCTTAACCATCAGACTTTATAACTCCTCCCTTAACTATCAGACTTTATAACTCCTCCCTTAACTATCAGACTTTATAACTCCTCCCTTAACCATCAGACTTTATAACTCCTCTCTTAACTATCAGACTTTATAACTCCTCCCTTAACTATCAGACTTTATAACTCCTCTCTTAACTATCAGACTTTATAACTCCTCTCTTAACTATCAGACTTTATAACTCCTCCCTTAACTATCAGACTTTATAACTCCTCTCTTAACTATCAGACTTTATAACTCCTCTCTTAACTATCATACTTTATAACTCCTCTCTTAACTATCAGACTTTATAACTCCTCCCTTAACTATCAGACTTTATAACTCCTCCCTTAACTATCAGACTTTATAACTCCTCCCTTAACTATCAGACTTTATAACTCCTCCCTTAACTATCAGACTTTATAACTCCTCTCTTAACTATCAGACTTTATAACTCCTCCCTTAACTATCAGACTTTATAACTCCTCTCTTAACTATCAGACTTTATAACTCCTCTCTTAACTATCAGACTTTATAACTCCTCCCTTAACTATCAGACTTTATAACTCCTCTCTTAACTATCAGACTTTATAACTCCTCTCTTAACCATCAGACTTCATAACTCCTCTCTTAACCATCAGACTTTATAACTCCTCCCTTAACTATCAGACTTTATAACTCCTCCCTTAACTATCAGACTTCATAACTCCTCTCTTAACTATCAGACTTTATAACTCCTCTCTTAACTATCAGACTTTATAACTCCTCTCTTAACTATCATACTTTATAACTCCTTCTTAACTATCAGACTTTATAACTCCTCCCTTAACTATCAGACTTCATAACTCCTCTCTTAACTATCAGACTTTATAACTCCTCCCTTAACTATCAGACTTCATAACTCCTCTCTTAACTATCAGACTTCATAACTCCTCTCTTAACCATCAGACTTTATAACTCCTCCCTTAACTATCAGACTTTATAACTCCTCCCTTAACTATCAGACTTTATAACTCCTCCCTTAACTATCAGACTTTATAACTCCTCCCTTAACTATCAGACTTTATAACTCCTCTCTTAACTATCAGACTTTATAACTCCTCTCTTAACTATCAGACTTTATCACTCCTCTCTTAACTATCAGACTTTATAACTCCTCTCTTAACTATCAGACTTTATAACTCCTCTCTTAACTATCAGACTTTATAACTCCTCTCTTAACTATCAGACTTTATAACTCCTCTCTTAACTATCAGACTTTATAACTCCTCCCTTAACTATCAGACTTTATAACTCCTCTCTTAACTATCAGACTTTATAACTCCTCTCTTAACTATCAGACTTTATAACTCCTCTCTTAACTATCATACTTTATAACTCCTCTCTTAACTATCAGACTTTATAACTCCTCCCTTAACTATCAGACTTTATAACTCCTCTCTTAACTATCAGACTTTATAACTCCTCTCTTAACTATCAGACTTCATAACTCCTCTCTTAACCATCAGACTTTATAACTCCTCCCTTAACTATCAGACTTATAACTCCTCTCTTAACTATCAGACTTTATAACTCCTCTCTTAACTATCAGACTTTATAACTCCTCTCTTAACTATCAGACTTTATAACTCCTCTCTTAACTATCATACTTTATAACTCCTCTCTTAACTATCAGACTTTATAACTCCTCCCTTAACTATCAGACTTATAACTCCTCTCTTAACTATCAGACTTTATAACTCCTCTCTTAACTATCAGACTTCATAACTCCTCTCTTAAATATCAGACTTCATAACTCCTCTCTTAACCTATCAGACTTTATAACTCCTCCCTTAACTATCAGACTTTATAACTCCTCCCTTAACTATCAGACTTTAATAACTCCTCCTTAACTATCAGACTTTATAACTCCTCCTTAACTATCAGACTTTATAACTCCTCCCTTAACTATCAGACTTTATAACTCCTCTCTTAACTATCAGACTTTATAACTCCTCTCTTAACTATCAGACTTTATAACTCCTCTCTTAACTATCAGACTTTATAACTCCTCCCTTAACTATCAGACTTTATAACTCCTCTCTTAACTATCAGACTTTATAACTCCTCTCTTAACTATCAGACTTTATAACTCCTCTCTTAACTATCAGACTTCATAACTCCTCTCTTAACTATCAGACTTTATAACTCCTCCCTTAACTATCAGACTTTATAACTCCTCCCTTAACTATCAGACTTTATAACTCCTCTCTTAACTATCAGACTTTATAACTCCTCTCTTAACTATCAGACTTTATAACTCCTCTCTTAACTATCAGACTTTATAACTCCTCTCTTAACTATCAGACTTTATAACTCCTCCCTTAACTATCAGACTTTATAACTCCTCTCTTAACTATCAGACTTTATAACTCCTCTCTTAACTATCAGACTTTATAACTCCTCTCTTAACCATCAGACTTTATAACTCCTCTCTTAACTATCAGACTTTATAACTCCTCCTCTTAACTATCAGACTTTATAACTCCTCCTTAACTATCAGACTTTATAACTCCTCCCTTAACTATCAGACTTTATAACTCCTCCCTTAACCATCAGACTTTATAACTCCTCTCTTAACTATCAGACTTTATAACTCCTCTCTTAACTATCAGACTTTATAACTCCTCCCTTAACTATCAGACTTTATAACTCCTCTCTTAACTATCAGACTTTATAACTCCTCTCTTAACTATCAGACTTTATAACTCCTCTCTTAACTATCAGACTTTATAACTCCTCTCTTAACTATCATACTTTATAACTCCTCTCTTAACTATCAGACTTTATAACTCCTCCCTTAACTATCAGACTTTATAACTCCTCTCTTAACTATCAGACTTTATAACTCCTCTCTTAACTATCAGACTTTATAACTCCTCTCTTAACTATCATACTTTATAACTCCTCTCTTAACTATCAGACTTTATAACTCCTCCCTTAACTATCAGACTTTATAACTCCTCTCTTAACTATCAGACTTTATAACTCCTCTCGTAACTATCAGACTTCATAACTCCTCTCTTAACCATCAGACTTTATAACTCCTCCCTTAACTATCAGACTTTATAACTCCTCCCTTAACTATCAGACTTCATACTCCTCTCTTAACTATCAGACTTTATAACTCCTCTCTTAACTAATCAGACTTTATACTCCTCTCTTAACTATCATACTTTATAACTCCTCTCTTAACTATCAGACTTTATAACTCCTCCCTTAACTATCAGGACGTCATAACTCCTCTCTTAACTATCAGACTTTATAACTCCTCCCTTAACTATCAGACTTCATAACTCCTCTCTTAACTATCAGACTTCATAACTCTCAGAACATCAGACTTTATAACTCCTCCCGTAACTATCAGACTTTATAACTCCTCCCTTAACTATCAGACTTTATAACTCCTCCCTTAACTATCAGACTTTATAACTCCTCCTTAACTATCAGACTTTATAACTCCTCCCTTAACTATCAGACTTTATAACTCCTCTCTTAACTATCAGACTTTATAACTCCTCTCTTAACTATCAGACTTTATAACTCCTCCCTTAACTATCAGACTTTATAACTCCTCCCTTAACTATCAGACTTTATAACTCCTCTCTTAACTATCAGACTTTATAACTCCTCTCTTAACTATCAGACTTTATAACTCCTCTCTTAACTATCAGACTTTATAACTCCTCTCTTAACTATCAGACTTTATAACTCCTCCCTTAACTATCAGACTTTTATAACTCCTCTCTTAACTATCAGACTTTATAACTCCTCTCTTAACTATCAGACTTTATAACTCCTCTCTTAACTATCATACTTTATAACTCCTCTCTTAACTATCAGACTTATAACTCCTCCCTTAACTATCAGACTTTATAACTCCTCTCTTAACTATCAGACTTTATAACTCCTCTCTTAACTATCAGACTTCATAACTCCTCTCTTAACCATCAGACTTTATAACTCCTCCCTTAACTATCAGACTTTATAACTCCTCCCTTAACTATCAGACTTCATAACTCCTCTCTTAACTATCAGACTTTATAACTCCTCTCTTAACTATCAGACTTTATAACTCCTCTCTTAACTATCATACTTTATAACTCCTCTCTTAACTATCAGACTTTATAACTCCTCCCTTAACTATCAGACTTCATAACTCCTCTCTTAACTATCAGACTTTATAACTCCTCCCTTAACTATCAGACTTCATAACTCCTCTCTTAACTATCAGACTTCATAACTCCTCTCTTAACCATCAGACTTTATAACTCCTCCCTTAACTATCAGACTTTATAACTCCTCCCTTAACTATCAGACTTTATAACTCCTCCCTTAACTATCAGACTTTATAACTCCTCTCTTAACTATCAGACTTTATAACTCCTCTCTTAACTATCAGACTTTATAACTCCTCTCTTAACTATCAGACTTTATAACTCCTCCTTAACTATCAGACTTTTATAACTCCTCTCTTAACTATCAGACTTTATAACTCCTCTCTTAACTATCAGACTTTATAACTCCTCTCTTAACTATCAGACTTTATTACTCCTCTCTTAACTATCAGACTTTATAACTCCTCCCTTAACTATCAGACTTTATAACTCCTCCCTTAACTATCAGACTTTATAACTCCTCTCTTAACTATCAGACTTTATAACTCCTCTCTTAACTATCAGACTTTATAACGTCCTCTCTTAACTATCAGACTTTATAACTCCTCTCTTAACTATCAGACTTTATAACTCCTCCCTTAACTATCAGACTTTATAACTCCTCTCTTAACTATCATACCTTTATAACTCCTCTCTTAACCATCAGACTTATAACTCCTCTCTTAACCTCAGACTTTATAACTCCTCTCTTAACTATCAGACTTTATAACTCCTCTCTTAACTATCAGACTTTATAACTCCTCTCTTAACTATCAGACTTTATAACTCCTCCCTTAACTATCAGACTTTATAACTCCTCCCTTAACCATCAGACTTTATAACTCCTCTCTTAACTATCAGACTTTATAACTCCTCTCTTAACTATCAGACTTTATAACTCCTCTCTTAACTATCAGACTTTATAACTCCTCTCTTACCTATCAGACTTTATAACTCCTCCCTTAACTATCAGACTTTATAACTCCTCTCTTAACTATCAGACTTTATAACTCCTCCCTTAACTATCAGACTTTATAACTCCTCCCTTAACCATCAGACTTTATAACTCCTCTCTTAACTATCAGACTTTATAACTCCTCTCTTACATTTACTTTACTTTACATTTTATTATTTTATTGTATTATAAGACTTATATATATGTACATATTACACATTTTTATGTTGTAAATTATTATTAGAGTGTTTATTCTTCTACACAATTTCCCCCTGAGATCAATAAAGTATTTCTGATTCTGATTCTGAAGATAGCCCCCGTTACTTGCTGGGGTATTCAGATGCGTAATTTTCCCTTTCATTTCTAAAATAAAAGGGTGTCCCGAGACTTTTGACTAACCCTGTATATATATATATATATATATATATGAGGTATTCACAAACTGTATTTCAAATTTTGAAACCAATGGACGTACGTAATGGTGAAGACACGTCCCTTAAAATGAGCTTTAAGCGAGAAGATACGACCATAACAGGCGAACATCTAAATCTCGTAGATCCATCCTGATGCCTCATCGATGCCCCGTCAGTGCAGCTGGTCACCAGTAAGATCTGTTATTTCTGTCACTCCTTCTTCCCCCTCGTGCACACACACACAGGCGCTGGCGGTAGCCGGGCTGAGCCCCCTGCTGAGAAGGAGTCATTCTCCTACTCTGTTCACTCGTCTGTGCTCCACGCCTCCTGCCAGTCCCTGCTCCCAGGGGCCAGGTGGGCTGTGCGATCAGCCGGTCCCCTCCGTGAGGCTGGAAGGAACCGGTTCCTACGAGAAGCTCAACAGCAGCCTGCCGTCGGTCAACTGTGGCACATGCCCCAGCGACAGCAACGGAAACGACACCAGGAGCTCTCGGAGAGCGCTGCGCCCCGTCTCTCTAACAGTGCCGTCTGTAACATGCAAAGAGACGGGCTTACTCTCCCACGGCAGCGCCGGCAGTCTCGTGGAAGCGGTGAGGAGCAGACTCTCTCCTTCTCTCTAATCAGCCTGTTACATCATCTCATATACCCAGTTATCTAACTGAGTGGTGTAGGATATATGGGTGGTGTAGGATATATAGGTGGTATAGCATATATGGGTGGTGTAGAATATATAGGTGGTATAGCATATATGGGTGGTGTAGGATATATGGGTGGTATAGCATATATGGGTGGTGTAGAATATATAGGTGGTATAGCATATATGGGTGGTGTAGGATATATGGGTGGTGTAGGATATATAGGTGGTATAGCATATATGGGTGGTGTAGAATATATAGGTGGTATAGCATATATGGGTGGTGTAGAATATATAGGTGGTATAGCATATATGGGTGGTGTAGGATATATGGGTGGTATAGCATATATGGGTGGTGTAGAATATATAGGTGGTATAGCATATATGGGTGGTGTAGGATATATGGGTGGTGTAGGATATATAGGTGGTATAGCATATATGGGGGTGTAGGATATATGGGTGGTATAGCATATATGGGTGGTGTAGGATATATGGGTGGTCTAGGATATATGGGTGGTGTAGAATATATGAGTGGTATGGCATATATTGGTGGTATAGGATATATGGGTGGTGTAGGATATATGGGTGGTAAAGCATATATGGGTGGTGTAGGATATATGGGTTGTACAATATACCCACACTAATACCCCCCACCTCATACTAATACCATAGCTGAGTGGTGTAGAATATATAGGTGGTATAGCAAAAATGGGTGGTGTAGGATAAATTGGTGGTATAGCATATATGGGTGGTATAGGATATATGGGTAGTGTAGGATATTTGGGTGGTAAAGCATATATGGGTGGTGTAGGATATATGGGTGGTATGGCATATATGGGTGGTGTAGGATATATGGGTGGTGTAGAATATATGAGTGGTATGGCATATATTGGTGGTATAGGATATATGGGTGGTGTAGGATATATGGGTTGTACAATATACCCACACTAATACCCCCCACCTCATACTAATACCATAGCTGAGTGGTGTAGAATATATAGGTGGTATAGCAAAAATGGGTGGTGTAGGATAAATTGGTGGTATAGCATATATGGGTGGTATAGGATATATGGGTAGTGTAGGATATATGGGTGGTAAAGCATATATGGGTGGTGTAGGATATATGGGTGGTATGGCATATATGGGTGGTGTAGGATATATGGGTGGTATGGCATATATTGGTGGTGTAGGATATATGGGTGGTATAGGATATGTGGGTGGTGTAGGATATATGGGTGGTAAAGCATATCTGGGTGGTCTAGGATATATGGGTGGTATAGCATATATGGGTGGTGTAGGATATATGGGTGGTCTAGGATATATGGGTGGTGTAGGATATATGGGTGGTCTAGGATATATGGGTGGTCTAGGATATATGGGTGGTGTAGCATATATTGGTGGTACAGGATACCCACACTAATACCACCACCTCATACTAATACCCTGAACCTTACTCTATTACCCCCAAACTTTAGAACTTTACACTGGTAACAATCCAGATGGCCCAGAAACACAACGTCCATGATTTCCAATTCAGTGGGAAAGTCAATGGGAAATGTTTGTCTTAACTTGCGTTGGCGGATGCAGTGATGAGCAGTGTCTGCTGACAAAGGTTTTGTGAAGTGCTCCTGAGCCAACGTGGCCGTATCTGTTACAGCAGCATGTTGGTTTTCAATGCAATGCTGTCCCTCACACGGAGATTTTTCTGGATTCCCTGAATCTTTTGAAGATATTCCGCTCTGTAAAGCCCTCGAGAGCTAATCCTGAAGATCACTGAGCTTTAACTTTTGATGCATTTGCTGGTAAAGTGATGGTCCTCGACCTTCATCAAGGACTCTTCCCTTTCTAGGCATGATGGCCTCATCAGTTTACGATACATTCCAGGTAAATTTAGCGTATATTTAAGTTCAAAAGAGGAAAACATCAAAGATCCACACTGTTTTCTTTTAGACGGAGGTCGAGTTCGGTTGCCTCGGTCACCCGCATCAGGTGCTGGACCTCAAACCGTATGAACGAGGTACAGTGCAGTAAAGAAGATAACCCTGTCTCTCTCTCTCTCTGCTCAGGTGTTGATATCCGAGGGTCTGGGTTGCTATGCACAGGACCCCTCCTTCATTGCGGTGGCCAAGCAGGAGCTTGCGGATGCATGCGAAATGACAATGGAGGAGATGGAGAACGCGGCAGACAATATACTCAATGCCAACGGACCTCCCAGCCCCAACGGCAACCTCCTGCCCTATATGCACTGCAGGGATGCTGGGACCCAGGAGCCGCTGCGGCGCAACAGCCAGGGGTCGTCCCGAGCCGGGGAGACGGAGGAGCTGCTAAGAAGTGGCCTGGAGGACCACGACAACGGGGCAGGGGGGCTGCGGGCAGCTGGGGGGAGTCGAAGGAACAGCGGGCTGATGGAGGACGAGGACATGGAGTGCGTGACCAGCTTGTAGGGACGACAGCGAGGACTTGCTCCGACTCTTGCGTCTCCTCCGATCAGTTCCCCCGGGGGACAGCGGCGGCCTCTAGAACGGTCTCTCTTTCACAACCTGTATTTATTGTAGGAGTATAATGCAATTTGACTTAGATTTGTTTTCCGTTTGGTTTCCTTCTTCTTCTCCTTCTTCTTCTCCTTCCTTCTTCTCCTTCTCCTTTTCTTTTCTTTTTTAAAAAAGGTGTGAATGGCTGTGAGCAAATGCGATGTGTGTTCGTACGAGTGCGAGGGAGAGCAAGTGTCTAAAGTGCCTCACAGTTCTTAGAACTTTGACTGAGAGATTGAAGCAAAGATGCAAAGACGACAAAAGACTTGAGACAGCGAAACGAAACAAACAAACAAACAAACAAACAAAAAAACGAGTAGAACTCTGCTACTTCGTCACACGCGCGCCATCGTTTCTCCTCGTCGCTCCACCGTCAGGCCGCCTGTGAGGGCTCAGTGGGGACCGCGCTGGTCCGTCTCCAGCCGGGAAGACGTCGCCGGAGCGGAAGCGGCTTCTGCTGCTCTTCTGGCCCGCGACCGCGGAGCAGGCTGCCCGCATCCTCCACCACCAGGCCTGGGTGGTCCTGGAAGCTGGGGGGAGGGGAAGGGAAGGGAGGGAAGGGGGGATGTTTTGTTTTGTTTTGTTTTGTTTTTGGGAGTGGGGGAGCACCGGAAGGAGGAGCGTCCAACAGAGAGACTTTGAAGCGCGGCTCTTCTTCCTCTGTCCGACCGACCGTCCGGAGGAGGCCTGCGTCCCAGCCCGCCATATACCTCGACTCGCCCCCTCCGCTCCTTACGATGATTTGCCATCGCTTTCCTGCTTTCCTTTGTGACTCGTTTTTCATCCCGTAGGCCAGCCGGCGCGACTCCGAGGCCGGGAGGAGTTTGTCTCTCTCTCTCCCTTGCCGCTCGTCCGCTGCGTCCCTCTCTCTCTCTCTCTCTCTCTCTCTCTCTCTCTCTCTCTCTCTTGCTCGGTGGCTGTGAAAGGTTTTAGGCCAGTCGTGTCCACGCATGCTGTATTTGGTAACGTTGAGTATTTCTTTTTGTTTATTTTTAGTTTTTTCAGCATTAAAGCTCAATTTTCCGCTTCTCCCAGGCCAGATCTTGGAATCTTTTCATCCTGGTTTAAAAAAAAACAAAAAAAAAAAAAACAGCCACTCTAGCGCCCCCTGTTTGATTTATTTTTTTGTATCTTAAAAAGGATTAAGGTTATTAACCCTGCCTGGCGCGCGGCATCCTGTATTTATTTATTTATTTCCAGAGGGTGCGCGCTCGGGCGGGGACGCGCTCCGTCCTCGCGTTCAGGTAAACCTTAAGGTAGCAGCAGACGTGTGTGCCCCGGAGACGCGTGCGCCCCGGAGACGCGTGCGCCCCGGAGACGCGTGCGCCCCGGAGACGCGTGCGCCCCGGAGACGTGTGCGCCCCGGAGACGCGTGCGCCCCGGAGACGCGTGCGCCCCGGAGACGTGTGCGCCCCGGAGACGCGTGTGCTCCCCGGCCCGCTTAGCGTCGAAGGCAGAAATGCTTCCAAGGCTTTTCTTTTTCTTTTCTTGTTTCTCTTTGGTTCTGTATCGCTGCTCTCGTGTGCTGGTCGACCTCGACTGACGGTCCGAAGAGTAAAACTACTGAAGTAGCCGGACGGCTCAAACTGCCAAAACGCTTTTTCACAGTCGAACTGTAACCGCAGTTCACACAGACCACTCGGAGACCCTCTCCCGGGAGCAGGGAGAGTACTGCTAAACTAATCATGACGGTGCACTTTGGGGAGAAATAGGAGAGAGGAGAAAAAAAAAGGTTTATTTATTCAGGGACATCTGGGTAGCCTATCATTTAAGACACTCTTTCTAATGTAGTTTACACAGGGCTAAATATATCATCATTAAAGTCACTATTAGAGAACATTCTTCTGATTATTCTTGTTATTATTATTATTATTCTTGTTATTATGATTATGATTATGATTATGATTATTATCGTCGTTGTTGCTGTTGTCGGAACTATTTTTGCTTGGTTTAGCCGTGTATGCATGCATTCATACAATCACACAGACACATGCTCAGAGAGGAAGACTTAGCAAACTATTATGCAAATAAGGTGTTCTAGGTTCTATTATTACGTGACCATGCCGTGCGGTACCGAGTGCGGGCTGTTCCCCCGTTTGTATGTATAGTGGCAGGACGACGCGCGCTTACGAAGACCTTTCGATTTCGACTGAGCTAGCGAACTTTAGCTGATTCTTTATTATTAGTCTAATTCCGTACGGAGGCGACGGGGTAAAGGAACGTCACCGCTTGGCGCGCTGGCTATCGGTAACTTTAGCTTTTTGATAAGTGAGTAGGTGTTATTTTTTTATTTTCTTCCTACCTTTCGTTCCCAGAGATTGAAAAAAATGTATATATATATATATATATATATATATATATATATATATATATATATATATATATATATATATTAGTGGAGATGTTTGTTGCCATACTGCGTGCGTGCTTCATTACCGGCGGATTCTCTCGACCAGCCGTGTTGCAAATAGGCCGCTGTGTGCTGCTCGCGTACCGGCTGTGCACCAGTAGCCAGTAGCAGTATGCGGTATGTGACCCACAGGACTTTCCTTATGCAGCAGAAACCCAAGCCCCATCAAAAACAGTTACAGTCTTAATCAATACTTCGATTATTGGAAGCTTCCCAGAACAAAAGTAACTGAACTGAATATATGAATAAGCTGCTCACAGTATCATTGTGATGGTCTCTGGTAGAAGTAACCAGCAAAAGTTACAGAGTTGATAATAAAATACTGTTTTGTGTGATTATGTGACAAGAAACACATTAAAACTCCAGAGAATCAAAATAACTTTGAAAATAACTTCGCTTATAGCTTCGCTTTTGGCCCACCATGTTGGACAAAGTTTTTGCCTGCTTTGCATTATGGGATTGCCGTAGCAGCCGAGGAAGCGTTCAATACTTCCTTACAGTTCAGCCAAAATAAGGTTCCTCAGTAGACAGTATGTTTAAGATATCCAAGAATTGGGACAGTCTACATGTCGGGAGCGCGTACTATCTATAAAATGCTGCCTCAGTAGGTTTTAAGACACACCCACTCTCTACAGTCAAGCTTCCAATAAACTAATACTTTAAATTTTATATTATTCAGTGGAGACATGTAGTTCCAAGATCCACAAAATCAACAAACAAGGCCAACTCGGAAAATCAGAGCCGAGAACAAAACTGGGCCGAAAACATGACAAGCATCAGGCACTGGTGATAACGAGGGGGCGGAGCTTAAATATAAGCATCCAGGAAAGGGATCATGATGCATCTTAGATATGATATGATGACTCTTGCTCTGAGCAGCTTTGGGAGTACGGCTCTGGAATGTACCTGGTAGTTGTTTTCTTAATTAACAGTAAAATTAATTAGTTAATTGGCTTATTATTAATAAATAAACAAATGGGCTTATTACAAAAGCTGCCTCACGTTGTCACATACTGGGTGCTACACTGTACACTGAGGCAGGGCAGTGTACATGGGTGCAGCATACACGGGTGCAGCACACGGTACGCCGCTCCACCTGCGGCCTGCGGTTCTGTCCAAGGTTCTGGCGAAGCTGCTGAAATGGTTCCACGCCCGTTTCCAAGCGGGTGAATGTATCGTGGGAAAAGTTTGTCGGGTGAAAAAAAAAAGTACATGTAGCCAAATATCCACCCCCTGCACCCCCCACACCCACCCCCCCATCCGAAAGCCACTGCGTCGGTCCCCCGATCCCCATCCCGAGCATCTCCCCCTCACACTACGTGCCATGTGTTACGTGGGGCTGCGTCCGGCCCTGCGTTTTCTTTTAGGCCACGACTGTGCGGCGAGGGTGAGCGAGCGAGCGAGAGAGAGAGAGAGAGAGAGAGAGAGAGAGAGAGAGAGTGAGGGAGAGAGAGAGTGCGGGTCGTGGCCCCGATGCGTGTGCAGTATATGCAGAATGCACAGATTATGTGGATGTGTGCCTGCATACCACAAGATATGCAAAAACAATGCAATAACAACTATGACTGTATACTAGAATATAAAACTATAGCTGTAAAAAAAGATAAAGAGATAATATATTCACAGTGGTTGTGTATTAAGTTACAGATCTTTAAATTTAAGAAACCTGTTATACTTGAAATCAGGTGCATTTCAGTATTTTCAGTGCAAATATTGTGTTTGAGTCTTTCCTTCCTTCCTTTCTCTCTCTCTCTCTCTCTCTCTCTCTCTCTCTCTCTCTCTCTCTCTCTCTCTCTCTCTCTCCCTCCCTCTCTCTCTCTCTCTCTCTGACCACTGGTTTGTTTCCGTGCGTTGGGTTCGATTTCTAGGTGCATGAAGTTCATTCTAGCGTTTTGGTGTTTCCTCTATTTTCATATTTGCCTCGTTTTGACTCGGAGAGGACGTGAGACGCGAGGACGCAGCAGATGCATCTTTTGCTTTTGATCTGATTGGACGTGTAAATAAGGGTCTCGCTGTTGTAGAGAGCATTGCAGGACGTACGTGGCTGATTTTGCATATCTTGTGTTCATCCAGTTCATCCAGTTGAAAAGTGGCTGTATATAAACTGAGACCAGCATTCTCTGTCCTCTTTTCACCCCCCCCCCCCCCCCCTTTTCTTTACTCATGTGTTTATTCCTCCTTGTTTTCTTTCTCTTCTTCCACTCGTGGGCTAACTGGGCAACGTTGAGTGATGACTATGAGTGCGCCGCTCGTCTGCGAGTCCCAGAGGAGGCGGAGCGAAATATGTATGGATTTTAATTGTACAGAAATTGTAGAATAAATCATTAAGTGCAGTCGACTCTTTGAACTTGGCCCATGTGTTGAGTGGGTGGGACGGTGGGCGAATGGTTTTATGGTTGGAATGCAGATCTATGGTTCTTAAACTGGCCTCATTAGGATCAGTATTCAGCTTGCTTTGTTCACCAGGACCCATGTATATATACACTACATGGCCAGAAGTATGTGGACACCTGAGCATCACAGCTATATGGTCATTATAGTGGACTTTTGCAGCGTCCACGCTTCTGGGAAGCCTTTCCAGATGAGCATCCATGAGCTCAGGCACATCGTTCCTCCCAAAGGTTCTGAGTTCAGGGCTCTGTGCACGCCACTGGACGGACACAGTCATCACACTGCTGCACGAAAGCATACAATAGTGCAAAATGTCTGTGAGCACCCCATACCATTATCCCTCCTCAACCAAACATGTCAGCACTATGCATTCCAGTAGGTAGTGTTCCTTCTGGATTTGTTCACCAAACCCAGATTCATCCATCAAACTAAAAGAAAAAACATTTGAAGACTTCAGAGGCCAGTAGTGAAGCTTTACTCCATCCCAAAGTCCAGTGGTGGAGCTTTACCCCACTCCAGAGTCCAGTGGTGGAGTTTTACTCCATCCTAAAATCCAGTGGTGGAGCTTTACACCACTCCAGAGTCCAGTGGTGTAGGTTTACACCACTCCAGAGTCCAGTGGTGGAACTTTACACCACTCCAGAGTCCAGTGGTGGAGATTTACACCACTCCAGAGTCCAGTGGTGGAGATTTACACCACTCCAGAGTCCAGTGGTGGAGATTTACACCACTCCAGAGTCCAGTGGTGGAGCTTTACATCACTCCAGCCATTTGGCATTGTGCATGGTGATCTTAAGCTTGTGTGCAGCTGCTCAGCCATGAAGACCCCTTTCATGCAGCTCCTGATGCCCAGATCTTATACTAATGTTGCTTCCAGGAGCAGTTTGGAGCTCAGCTGCTGAGGACGGAGGAGCTGTTGTTGCTCCTATACACACTTTAATTTAATCACAATAGCACCTACAGTTGTCTGGGGCAGCTCTAGCAGGACTCCTGTGTCAAGCACAAGACTATGTGTTTGTGTGCACCTGTGCTCAGTAATCAGGAGGGGTGTCCGCAAACTTTTGGCCATGTTGCGTATATATGAAAACCCAAAAATGAAGAATGTTCATTCTGAAATGACGGAAATGACTCGAATTTACACACGGAAGACCAAAAATGAAGCAATGTTTAAGGACTGTTTAGGGATTTAGACGGGTTGAATGTAGACGGTGAGAAAAAAGAAATGCAAATGAAAAACGTTACGCGCTTGCTTGTGTGAAGGAACTGATTGATAACGGATGCTGGAATACCTGGGCAGGTGACGCATGTTATGAATCAATCATTTGAGTAGCTTGAAGGGATAGCAGGGACATTATTTTTTTATTTTTAGGTATAAAAACGAAATAAAATCACACCAACATCACTTTCACTGGCTTTAGGTTAATCTATGGAAGTCTATGGCGACCTAAAGCCACAGCTGTATAGATGAGCGGAGCACCTATTTATTTATTAACTCAGTATAACAGCTAGCCAGGCTGTGATTGGTTCTCCTAATTCATGGTACATGTTAAGAAGGCGGGCCTTTAATAGTATATTAGATGATAACTGTGACTCAGTTGTCCCATGTAGCCTATATGGAGTTAAAGACTGACCCATGAAATGTAACATAGCGCCGCTCCAAAGAAAAACAGGCAACTTCACAGCAGAGCAAGTGGAAATCAATGGAACCGGAATTCTTTCCAAGCCATTTTGGAGCACTTCTATTGGTCCACTCATCATTGGGCCATGCATATTGATGAAACTATGTAAAGAATGCTCAAACTTTATAAAATAGACGTCTGTATTTATTTATAATGAGCATTGTTGAAGGTCCAGCATTGCCAAGAAAGCTTTGGAGCGTGGAATCTATTTTTTTATGAGAGTGCTGAGCGGCTGCAGCGCATGGTACGTTAGAATGGAGTCGGATGACGGGCGTGCACCGGACCTGTATATATAAATAAGAGTATTTTAAGTCTAACGTGGCCAAAAAGTGACCAGACCTTCTTAAAGTTAGGCCCAAATCAAGTTTGGTTGATGGCGACCAGAAAAGGCTGGACAGGTGTGACCCTCAGTGCCCCCCGTGAGTTTAACATTGGACCTCTATGTAGCACATCCTTGTTTAAACGACTGTTATAATTTGATATTATCATCAGCTACAAAAGTTAATCAGTTCAGAGGCGAGGCGGCGATACTCGAGCACTAGTGATGCAATAAGCCGTACATGCAGACGCTGTCACTACTTGCACACTGAAAATGGCATTCAGACACACGCTAGGACATGTAAACACTGATCTGCTGCCCGTAATGCAGATTATATCATATGCATTGAAGGGGAACTCCATCGGTTTTCTGAAATTTCTGCATAACTGTGGCTGAGATGTTGTTCAGAGCGGTTTGGTGGGAAATTCTCCGTGTTATCATGTTAGAATTGTTCACAGTGGAAGTGAATGGAACCGGACGTCCGGCTCAAAGAAAGTATTATATGCAGTGGTTATAAATACGATGTAAGAAATGCTGTAGTTTTGTGATAAACATTTTGGTGGAAGGACACATGGAGGGAGTTCTAAGGCAAAATAGTCCCTACAGAAAAGGTGTTGCTTTGAGATCTTCCACTATTTTGCCAGCTGTTAGTGTGAAACGCTCCATTCCATTGAAACTGGACTCTGTCCACACGTGTCTGTTGAGGGTTTATATGCAATGTTAATGGCAAAATAACCATGAATCTGAAAATGATGTGTTCTGCCTCACATCTCCCAACATGTATCCCTCCACCATGAATGCATTCAATCATAAATCATTTCATTCCACCTGAAAACTAGTGATAAGAAACTTGGCAGACGTCTGGTTCCATTCACCACCATTCAATCCTGTCTAAATTAGATTTGAGTCTGAAATCATTTATGATTATATGCATTAATGGTGGAGGGATACGTGCAGGGCGCTATGAGTCAAAATAGTCCTGAACATGTAATACTTTCAGATTTTACCTCCAGTTCCAGAGAAACGTGCTAGGCTGAATTGTTTAAAGTGGTTGTGAATGGAACCAGACGTCTGATTTTAAGATAAGGTTTTAGTCTTAAATGTTTTATGTTTTAATGCATTCATGGCGGAGGGACACCTAGAGGGAGTTCTAAGGCAAAATAGTATTACTATTTATAAACTATTTTCCACAATTTTACCATACGTTCCAGAGAAACTCACTAGGCTGAATTGCTCCCAGTGGTAGTGAATGGAACCAAACGTCTGATAATGTTTAGATATGATTTAAGTCTAAAATGTTTTGTGTTTAAATGTGTTCATGGTGGAGGGACACATGGAGGGAGTTCTAAGGCAAAGTAGTCCACTATTTTACCTCCAGTTTCAGAGAAACATGTCTAGGCAGAATTCCTCACAGTGATAGTGAATGGAACCAGACGTCTGGTCAATGTTTATAGAAGGTTTTAATCTATAATGTTTCATATTTTAATGCATTCATGCTGGAGGAACACATGGAGGGAGTTCTGAGGCAAAATAGTCCCCATAAAAAAAACATTACTTTCAGATTTTCCAGATTTTACCTACAGTTCCAGAGAAACTTCCTAGGCGGAATTCCTCACAGTGATAGTGAATGGAACCAGACGTCTGATCAACAGTTATATACGATTTTAACCTGTAATGTTTTATGTTTAAATGTGTTCATGGTGGAGGGATACATGCAGAAGCGCTGTGAGGCAAAATAGTCCCCCAAAGAAAACATACTACTTTCAGATTTATAACTATAACCATTAACATTCATATAAACTCTGGAGACACGTGTAGCTTCACTGGTGGGTTTGATAGTAAATACAATGTGTATATTTGTGCTGTAGACATGGAGACCCCTGGTTCCCACCATCACCACCACTTCACACTCGGACTCTCTCTGTTCGCATCACAGTTGCTGACTTTATGGAGGAATTTTTGAAAAATCGTTTAAAAATAAAAGAAAATTCCAGCTCATCATTAGAGGAGACCTTCAAATCCCAGAATTAGAGGAGCATTGCTTTCCTGGTCTTCAGATCAACCCAGCAGATGTAGCACCAAAGATGTGGGGGTGATGATGATGATGATGTTGAGGTGGTTTTGGACCGTTCAGGACTGATTACGTCTCCAGAACTCAGTAACTGGTGGACGTTCTAGCTCAAGAGTGGCTGCTGGTTCTATATCTTCCACACTTCCCTTCTTACTTATAGCGGTTTCGGGGAGGGTCCTGGGTTTCACCCCTCTTAGTTAGCTCAGAGGATGCAGACGAAGGCCGGGGGGGACTGAGACGCTCGCTGGTAAAGCCGGTGTAGTACCAGAAATCACCACCAGTATACTCCGTGCTATGACGCTCACTGGAGCCTTCTGTGTGCTGTGTGTCTGAGCGACACTGACCTGAGATCTGTTGTTTTGTTGTTTTTTCTTTTCTTGTTTGTTTGTTTGTTTGTTTTGGATCTATAAATTTAAGGCCTGCAAAAAAACATAAATAAATAAACAAATAAAGCCCACTTTCATCTGCGTTAGACTGAGGGGGACACATCCTGACCCGGGTAGCTTGTGTAACTCTGACTATAGCGGTGCGAATGGAAACGTAGTTTAGAATTATTAATAAGGTTAAATTTTAAAATTAGGACGTACATCACGTTTGTTTGTTTTTGTTTTTGAATCGGTAGGCGAGCCATCACGCCGCGTTCTGAGCTCTCGGCCCGTGCGCTCAGAGTGCCGGGCCAGGCCAGTTTTAGAGTGTTCTCACTGAGACACGTCTACCACGCCCCCTTACCCACCCAAGCCCCCCACAACGCCCCCGCCCCCCAACCCTCTGCCTTCCTCTGCATTCACAGTTCTTTCATTTACTGCATTCGTTTCATTTAGTTTTTCAAAAGGGAATATGATAAGTCAGAATATTCAATCACTTTTCTACTCCTATTTTCAAAATAAAATATTAAAAAAAACTGAATAGAAAAGCAAAACAAAAAGTTGTAACAAAATATTTGTAAATAAGTGATGTACAGTTTGTATCTGTAACCGTCAGCCTGTCTTTGGTGACAGAGTGTGTCTTGCATATAACGCACGCTATCAGTAAAATAAATTTTATATATATATATATATATATATATATATATATATATATATATATATATATATATATATATATATATATATATATTAGACTTTATGGTCCTTGAAAGCAAGTTTTAATCTCTGATGTACTGATGTATATTCCTGTAACATTGCATTTTTATCTGAGGAATGATGTTATTAAAGAAATTGCAAATAAATTGAATTTTCTATAGTTCCTCTCTCAGTGGTACAGTTTTCATTTCCTCTCTGTGCACTCACTCCACCGTTCAAACACCTAAACACGGTCATTACATGAGACGATACATGTAATCATATAACTACTGATACACGTGTGTTATTACATAACCTGCACTGCTGCAATACATCTGTAAGAGTGACTACATTAGTGGTTACATTGTTGTTCATGTGTAACTACATAAGATGTACTCCAACTGTAACTGTGTACATCACTAGTGGTTACATTGTTGTTACAGGTGTTCATGTGTAATTAAATAAGCTGTACACCATCTGTAACAGTGTACATCACTAATAGATAAATTGTTGTTACAGGTGTTGTTCATGAGTAACTACATGAGCTGTACACCATCTGTAACAGTGTACATCCCAAGTGGTGACATTGTTGTTATAGGTGTTGTTCATGTGTAACTACATAAGCTGTACTCCATCTGTAACAGTGGCTACATCACTAGTAGTTACATTGTTGTTACAGGTGTTGTTCGTGTATACATAAGTTGTACTCCATCTGTAACAGGGTACATCACTAGTTGTTACATTGTTGTTACAGGTGTTCATGACTGACTACATAAGCTGTACTCCATCTGTAACAGGGTATATCACTAGTGGTTACATTGTTGTTACAGGTGTTGTTCATGTGTAACTACATAAGCTGTACTCCATCTGTAACAGTGTACATCACTAGTTGTTACAATGTTGTTACAGGTGTTCATGTGTAACTACATAAGCTGTACTCCATCTGTAACAGTGTACATCACTAGTTGTTACAATGTTGTTACAGGTGTTCATGTGTAACTACATAAGCTGTACTCCATCTGTAACAGGGTATATCACTAGTAGTTACATTGTTGTTACAGGTGTTGTTCGTGTATACATAAGTTGTACTCCATCTGTAACAGGGTATATCACTAGTTGTTACAATGTTGTTACAGGTGTTCATGTGTAACTACATAAGCTGTACTCCATCTGTAACAGGGTATATCACTAGTGATTACATTGTTGTTACAGGTGTTGTTCATGTGTAACTACATAAGCTGTACTCCATCTGTAACAGGGTACATCACTAGTGGTTACATTGTTGTTACAGGTGTTGTTCATGTGTAACTACATAAGCTGTACTCCATCTGTAACAGGGTATATCACTAGTGGTTACATTGTTGTTACAGGTGTTGTTCATGTGTAACTACATAAGCTGTACTCCATCTGTAACAGGGTATATCACTAGTAGTTACATTGTTGTTACAGGTGTTGTTCGTGTATACATAAGTTGTACTCCATCTGTAACAGGGTATATCACTAGTTGTTACAATGTTGTTACAGGTGTTCATGTGTAACTACATAAGCTGTACTCCATCTGTAACAGGGTATATTACTAGTTGTTACATTGTTGTTACAGGTGTTCATGACTGACTACATAAGCTGTACTCCATCTGTAACTGGGTATATCACTAGTTGTTACATTGTTGTTACAGGTGTTCATGTGTAACTACATAAGCTGTACTCCATCTGTAACAGGGTATATCACTAGTGGTTACATTGTTGTTACAGGTGTTGTTCATGTGTAACTACATAAGCTGTACTCCATCTGTAACAGGGTATATCACTAGTAGTTACATTGTTGTTACAGGTGTTGTTCGTGTATACATAAGTTGTACTCCATCTGTAACAGGGTATATCACTAGTTGTTACAATGTTGTTACAGGTGTTCATGTGTAACTACATAAGCTGTACTCCATCTGTAACAGGGTATATCACTAGTGATTACATTGTTGTTACAGGTGTTGTTCATGTGTAACTACATAAGCTGTACTCCATCTGTAACAGGGTACATCACTAGTGGTTACATTGTTGTTACAGGTGTTGTTCATGTGTAACTACATAAGCTGTACTCCATCTGTAACAGGGTATATCACTAGTGGTTACATTGTTGTTACAGGTGTTGTTCATGTGTAACTACATAAGCTGTACTCCATCTGTAACAGGGTATATCACTAGTAGTTACATTGTTGTTACAGGTGTTGTTCGTGTATACATAAGTTGTACTCCATCTGTAACAGGGTATATCACTAGTTGTTACAATGTTGTTACAGGTGTTCATGTGTAACTACATAAGCTGTACTCCATCTGTAACAGGGTATATCACTAGTGATTACATTGTTGTTACAGGTGTTGTTCATGTGTAACTACATAAGCTGTACTCCATCTGTAACAGGGTACATCACTAGTAGTTACATTGTTGTTACAGGTGTTGTTCGTGTATACATAAGCTGTACTCCATCTGTAACAGGGTATATTACTAGTTGTTACATTGTTGTTACAGGTGTTCATGACTGACTACATAAGCTGTACTCCATCTGTAACTGGGTATATCACTAGTTGTTACATTGTTGTTACAGGTGTTCATGACTGACTACATAAGCTGTACTCCATCTGTAACTGGGTATATCACTAGTTGTTACATTGTTGTTACAGGTGTTCATGTGTAACTACATAAGCTGTACTCCATCTGTAACAGGGTATATCACTAGTTGTTACATTGTTGTTACAGGTGTTCATGTGTAACTACATAAGCTGTACTCCATCTGTAACAGGGTATATTACTAGTTGTTACATTGTTGTTACAGGTGTTCATGACTGACTACATAAGCTGTACTCCATCTGTAACTGGGTATATCACTAGTTGTTACATTGTTGTTACAGGTGTTCATGACTGACTACATAAGCTGTACTCCATCTGTAACAGGGTACATCACTAGTTGTTACATTGTTGTTACAGGTGTTCATGTGTAACTACATAAGCTGTACTCCATCTGTAACAGGGTATATCACTAGTAGTTACATTGTTGTTACAGGTGTTCATGACTGACTACATAAGCTGTACTCCATCTGTAACTGGGTATATCACTAGTTGTTACATTGTTGTTACAGGTGTTCATGACTGACTACATAAGCTGTACTCCATCTGTAACTGGGTATATCACTAGTTGTTACATTGTTGTTACAGGTGTTCATGTGTAACTACATAAGCTGTACTCCATCTGTAACAGTGTATATCACTAGTGGTTACATTGTTGTTACAGGTGTTACAGTTGTCATTCCCTCTCCGTGCACTCATCACTGTATCCAATGGATATCCATGTATTGTAACTTAAAGGAGCAGTGTGTAACCTCTAGTGGTGAGGCTGTGTATTGCAACCTCTCCGTATCTCCTATGATGGTGAACAAACTTATTGACGAATGAGTGGATTACACACTATTGCGTGCATATAAAGAGTGAGCCAAAAGTCTCAGGACACCCTTTTATTTCAGAACCGAAAGGAAAAGTGATGTATCTGAATACCCCAGCAAGAAACGGGTGAGGGGGTCTATCTTTTAGGTAGTGTGCCGAACATGGAATCCATCTTGAAAGCCGTTGGATCAAGTACAAGTTTTTCAAATTGGAAGGTGGTCGTGTAGCAGATCAAAGTAGACCAAATTGTCTCAGAAATTTATTGATGAAACCAGATTTACAATATCTCTTGTGGTTTGAATGTTATCAACACAGAAAGTTGCAACAACAACCACATTGAACAACATGTTCACACATATGAACACATGTCTTCTTTGATCTGCTACACAAAATTGCCCTTGATCCAATATGGTGGCTTTCAAGAGGAAAAACATGGAATTTTATTTATTTATATATATATATATATATATATATATATATATATATATATATATATATATATATATATATCTGGATACATCTGGACCTCCACTCATGCTCTCGTCAAACTTTTGAGCCGCCAGCATCGCAAATCATGGACACTCAGGGAGATTTTGTGTAATCAAGATTAAATATGTTGCTTAAAATCAATGAGAATAAGTCCAAACTCTGTAGATCCAGTTTTACTAGCAACCCAGCAGGAACCACAGCACAAAAATAAACATCTGAGTGGTTCAGACTTCCACCCACATTTACTGCTCATTCAAGTAAAGTCTGCATGAATAACTTATCATTATTAATTTAAAACGTTTAATTCTGGACACAATTCCCGCATGACTACCTGCTTACACAGAAGTAAACATATGAACAGATATTAAGTGATTATAATCACATGTATGTAGACAGATAACCAGAAAATGTCCTCAAATATTTGCTTAACAAGGTCAATTTCTCTGGGAAGTTAAGTGTAAATATATATATTCAGAGTGTAAACAATGCAGATTAACTGGATCTGTGATTTATGGTCAGAGAAACCGCAACCCATCGTTAAGGCAGTCTGAAGCCCAGACGTCCTCATTGGTCCTTTCTTGCTCCGTAAGCCATTCAGGAGCGCCGGCGGTGAGACCTGCAGTCTGTCTGTTCCATAGTAATTCAACTACACACACAAATGAACTCGGGGGGGCTGTGTGCAGTTGTTATGAGACCTCCATGTCAGCTGTAGTACTGCTGGAAGCCCCCGACACCGCGTTCGCCACCAAACGCTCACGACTGCCGAAAACCTCTGCAACTGGAGACAGAGAGAGATTGGACTTCATTAATAACCAAACTCAACAACAACACAGAAACGGTTTGTATATGTATATATTGTATATATTTATAAATGTTTGTATATATATATAAATGTATATATTTATAAATATACAAACATATATAAGCATATAAAATTCTTTATATGTGTTTTTATATATATATATATAGAATATCAGATATTATGTTTTGTGATACTGTATCGATTCTCAAAAACACAGTATCGATACACAGATTCCTGGCAGACAGTGAATCACTGTGTGTTGTATTTAAGCCTCTGACCACTAGGTGGCAGTGTTGTAATCCATTTTAAGCTCCACTCCAACATTAACTAGCAGCACAAGGACGCAATGCTATTGTAAACACTGACAAAATTGTTCACATAGTGGTGTGCAGTATCGCAGAATATCACAATATATTGAATTGTGAGCGCTGTATTGCGATACGTATTGTATCACCAGGTTCTTGCCAACACACAACCCTAATGTGTTTATATGTGTGTGTGTGTGTGTGTGTGTGTGTGTGTGTTACCTTTTAAATACTTAAATATAGCAGTGTGTGTGTGTTAAGAATTGGGCCAGCCTATGAGTCAATCTAAAGTCAGTTTTAGCTTCTTCTCCTCATTTAGCACCAAACTTCTACCAAACATACATGCCTGTGATTAGTAATGCAGATAAGAGCTGAAGGAAATATCATTGTTTGTACGTGTTTAACTGTAGAAAATTAGCTGAGCTGGACTCTTAACATCACACAGTCTGTAGTCAAACAGTAACTGACCTCGCTTTACATGTGTAATGTTAAAGAGTTTGTTTTGAGAGGGTATTTAAGTCCGGTGGTGAGTATGTGGTGTGTAGCGTCTGGATTAGGCTGGCACACAATGTAGGAGAACACAATACAGGTTCTCAGCTACGTACCATGAACAATGACTACGACTGGAATTTTAAACATTCAGCAAACAGAATTACTTCCAGATGCTGTGATCAGCACCAACATTACCAGAGCTGAAACTCCGACACACACACACACACACACACACACACACACACACACACACACACAATGTATAGAATTAGTAACTCTCATACCAGCGGCTACGTCACTGATATCCCACACACGGAGTCCGTCCTTCTGTCCTCCGAACGCATACACGAACGGCAGGTCAGGGCAGCAGGTTGCGCAGAACATCACACCCTAGAGGAGAGAGAATCATACAGCACACACTCATTAATTCTCTGTTCTAGATCCAGTCAGATCTGTTCACAGTGGTGGTGAATGGAACCAGACGTCCTCCTCTAAAAGCTCTTCACAGAAAGTTCTTACAGTAGATGTTATAAATACACTGTCTGATTTTGAGACGCTGTTTATGATAGTTTAGAGAAGATCTCAGTCTTAAACTCCATTCATGGTGGAGGGATACATGCAGGACGCTGTGAGGTTCAAATAGTCCCCAAAGAAAACCTAGTATTTTCAGATCTTCCACATTTTACCATCAACATCCAGATAAACTCAGAAGACACGTGTAGCTTCACTGGTGGGTTTCATAGTAAATACAATGTGTAGATTTGTGTTGTAGACATGGAGACCCCTGGTTACCTTCACCACCACTGTAAACACCATCACCACCACTGTAAACACCATCACCACCACTGTAAACACCATCACCACCACTGTAAACACCATCACCACCACTGTAAACACCACCACTGTAAGCACCACCACTGTAAGCACCACCACCACCACCACTGTAAGCACCACCACCACCACTGTAAACACCATCACCACCACTATAAACATCATCACCACCACTGTAAACACCATCACCACCACTGTAAACATCATCACCACCACTGTAAACATCACCACCACTGTAAACACCATCACCACCACTGTAAACATCATCACCACCACTGTAAATATCATCACCACCATTGTAAACACCATCACCACCACTGTAAAGACCACCACTGTAAACACCATCATCACCACCACTGTAAACATCATCACCACCACTGTAAACATCATCACCACCACTGTAAACATCATCACCACCACTGTAAACAACTTTATCTAAGAACACTCATCATTCCAGTGGTCAGATCTGAAATGACCACAGCTGGACCGAAGCTGTTCTGCAGTCGTACCATTTTCATGTCTCTGGAGTGAATTAGGCTCGGCTTGTTGCCCAGAATGTCCCAGATCTTCACATGTTTGTCAGCCGAGGACGTAACCAGACAGCCACTGACCTGACTGCTCAGATCCAGACCTGAAGAAGATCACAAAGCTTTACAGAGTGTTTCATCACCTTCACCAGAGACTGATCAGAGACAGCCTTCAATACATCTCTCTCTCTCTCTCATATATACATACACACACACACACACACACACACACACACACTACCGCTCAAAAGTTTAGGATCACTTTATGTAAGTGCATCAGATGATTTTAAAGAATAAAAATGTTTGTATTAAAGTCTATTTTTGTATAGAGGCTTATTTTACATATAGTTCTATTATCAGTAATTCTCAGTCCTCTGTCTAAATCTCCTGGTACGACCACCAATCCAAGTTAAGGATGTTATTGGACTAATTGGTTGCTAGGACACTCTTGCTCAATTGTGATCACAGCTGAAAAACATTCTACTAATAAGTGAGTATAAAAGGGAACAACATTCTAGGTTAGTTTAGTATCTGAAGATCAGCAGTTGATGGCTTGCTGACCGACTCACAATGACCAGAAAGAAACAACTTTCTTTAGAGACCCGTCAGTCCATTGTTGTGTTAAGGAAGAAGATACTCCATTAAAACAAGAACATTTCACTGTGATCCCAAACTTTTGAGTGGTGGTATGTATATTTATATATATATTTATATTTATATTATATATTTATATTAAAAGCCTCCTACCTGACACCTCTCCGTCGTGCGCTCTCAGTGTAAACACCAGTTTGTCTGATCGAGCATCCAGACAGTACACAAACCCATCATCTGTACTCGCCTGAAATATACAGACAGTGATCAGTTACACACACCCACCGGTCACTTTATTAGAAACCCCCCTGTATCCCCTCGCTCCACTGACCATACAGGAGCTCCACTTACAGACTGTAGTTCATCTGATTCTCTGTATACTTTATTACTCTGTTCTTTAATGATCAGGACCCTCACAGAGCAGATACTATTAGGGTGGTGGGAACTACAGTCTACTAGAGTCTGTAAGTGTAGCTCCTATATGGTCAGTGGAGCTGATGAACTGGACAGTGAGTGTAGAGGAGTGGGCACTCACGAGGAAGTTACAGGGAGAGAAGTGATTCCACACCAGCCGCTCCACCTGACCACTGAACCGCCAGACCCGATGGCTGGACTCCGGACTCCGACAGTCGTATAGGATCGCAGACCTAAACAGCACATACAGGAACAGAGACAGACCCTCAGAGCAGCTGGGACTAAGAGGAACATCATCAGGATGTTGACGACCTGGTTGATCTGCATACTTATCGTAGGATCCAGTGACGAGTGTTTGGGCCTCGAACGGGTGGAACTTCAGAGTCTGGACCTGAAATGATACAGAACTTGATGATCTGAGCCAGTATTAGCCTACAGCCCTGCCAATCAGTGCTCAGCTCTGAGGAACCAACAATCTGCTCCTCACCACCGTACTAACCACTACACCACCATACTAACCACTACAAAACCATACTAACCACTACACCACCATACTAACCACTACACCACCATACTAACCACCACACCACCGTACTAACCACTACACCACCATACTAACCACTACACCACCATACTAACCACTACACCACCATACTAACCACTACACCACCGTACTAACCACTACACCACCGTACTAACCACTACACCACCATACTAACCACTACACCACCATACTAACCACTACACCACCATACTAACCACTACACCACCATACTAACCACTACACCACCATACTAACCACTACACCACCATACTAACCACTACACCACCGTACTAACCACTACACCACCATACTAACCACTACACCACCATACTAACCACTACACCACCGTGCTGCCCAGGTTGTTCTTATGTGTACTATATTAATAGTAATAATATTAGTGAATAAGTGTGAGGAGATCAGAACTATAGAAGAGTCGGTATGGAATTATTCCTGGAGCAGAATTAAACATCTGGTTGTGTTTTAAGAATGTTTAGAGGGTCTTTTAGAAATGAGCTCATTTGCTCTGATGCAGGTTTACATACTTTGAACATTCTGACCAGCAGCTTCATGAGGAGCCACATGAGCTGCTTCTCTAACAGGACTGAAGAAGATAGTGTAGATGCTGAGATCTTGTTCTGATAAACAGGTTTGGGGGTTTTATAGCTCTTATAAAAATATACATTCTCATTTTTACATTTAAATACAGTCAGATGTTTGTTTTAGTAATATTTGTGTACATGGGCTCCAACTTCACTGTTTACACTCGTCTCTCAACACATTCACATCTAAGCACCTTAGTATATACACTCAGTTAGGTGTCTCCAAACTTTTGACCAGTAGCGTATATACAGAGCCTGTCGATACAGACCTTGTCAGTGTGCCGTCTCAGGGTCGTGGCTGGTTTGCCCTGCACTAAATCCCAGAGGATCACGGTCTCGTCGGCCGACGCGCTGCCCAGAACATTCCTGAGTAACAGAAGCGCGTCTGTGAATAAACAGAACCAGTTTTCTCACCGATTACTAACATCTCTACGACTCACCTGACCAGCTTATTCCACGAGAGGTCCAGCACAGCGTCCGTGTGTCCCTCAGCAGCCTGACAGAAAAACAGAATGAATGAAACGGGGGCTTCTTCACCGGGACCCCCAAATTTTCAGTTCTGAGAAATTCCTTCAGAAAGCCTTTAAAAGCCTGAAGTATCGTATGAGAGTGTAAACACCGGCGACGGAACCCGTTCCACTGACCTTCTTGCTTTTCTTGGTCTTCTTGGTTTTCTTGCTGCCCAGTGAAAACACCGGCTCCAGGCAGTCGACCACGTCCAGATCCCACACGTCTATGACCGGAGTCATGTTCCCTACGGCCGCATAATTCCCTACAGGACACGGCACAGGAATTCCAGAGTCAGGAATCTAGAACAGGGTTAATAAAGGAACCTGTGCAGAACGTGTGGAGTTAATGAACATCTTACTGCCTCGTTTAAGAGTAGAATATCAACCAGTAACAGTGGTGTCCCAGGTGGTTGCTAGGGTGATGCTAGGGAGATCCTGCTAGGGGGTTGCTAGGTGATAGCAGTGGTAAGTGTTGCTAAGCAATTCCTATGGTGCCCAAGGTGGTCTCTAGGGTGTTGCTAGGAAGATCCTGTGGTATCAAAGATGGCTACTAGGGGATTGCTAGGGGGCAGCTATGGTGTTGTAGGTGGTTGCTAGGTGACAGCAGTAGCATTCCAGGTGGTTGTTTTGTAGGCACTGCTAAGCAATTCCTGTGATGTCCCAGGTGGTCTCTAGGGTGTTGCTAGGGAGATCCTGTGGTATCCAAGATGGCTACTAGGGGATTGCTAGGGGGCAGCTATGGTGTTCTAGGTGGTTGATAGATGACAGCAGTAGCATTCCAGGTGGTTGCTAGGTAGGCATTGCTAAGCAATTCCTGTGGTATGCTAGGCAGCTGCTAGGGGGTTGCTAGGGAAATACTGTGGTATCCCAGGTGGCTACTAGGGGGCAGCTATGGTGTTATAGGTGGTTGCGAGGTGATAGCAGTGACATTCCAGGTGGTTGCTAGGTAGATGTTGCTAAGCAATTCCTGTGGTATGCTAGGCAGCTGCTAGGGGGTTGCTAGGCAATAGCTATAGTGTTCTAGGTGGTTGCAGGGGTTGGCCAGATGGATTGCTGGGCAGGTGCTGATAGGCGACTCCTATTATATCCCAGATGGTTGCTAAGGGGGTTGCTTTGACAAAGAGGATGCTGTTAATGAACCCAAATAATCAGATTTAACTGGTTGTTGATTATGTGTCATAACTTTTGCACAGGCTACCGTTTACTCCTGCTAAACTATAAATAAACAGTGAGTGTGTATTAAAGTGTGCAAAGATGTAACTCTGTAGAGTTTCTGATGTTTTTTTTATTTGTTTTATTTCTTAATTTATTTATTCATAACATCAACTAAATGTGTAATCAGACAAGCAGTGCTCAAACCTATACATACAATCGTATGTAGACAGGTGTGATTACCTGATCCTTCTTCAGGGTTGGGGTCAAAGTTCAGCCACTCTATGCTCAGTGGGTAGGCAGGGAGGAGGATGTCGTGGTGGACGTACAGCGAGTCCTCTTCTGAGTTATACACTGAGAGTATATACAGAAATATTCCATAATTACTACCAGTTCAACACCACACAGACCACACGAGGACAAAACACTTCTCATTACTTCTCACACTTCTCAGTTCTCTGACGTATTCACCTTCACGCCCAGGTCCTACTCTCTACTGCACTGACCGAGACCCTCGTTCTTATATAGAGTCCAAAAAACTACTGAGTTGATACGGTGATTATAATTCTTACACCAATGAAGAAACACTAAGTTTGGTACCACTGGACTCTAATGTTAGCTAGCTAGCTAATCTAGCTAATGTTAGCACCTACTGGTAAAAACCAAACTGGTACGCTGTGGATTTGCTTCATAAACTATGTGGTTTTATATGTTCTGGTGATCAGGCTTGACAGTCATACAAGTCTCAGTATGGACTTAGTAGAGATTCTCAGTATGGACACAATAGAGACACAGTAGAGGCTCTTAGTATGGACACTGTAAAGACTCTCATTATGGACACCACAGAGACACAGCTGAGACACAGTAGAAACTCTCACTATGGACACAGTAGAGACCCTCAGTAGAGGCTCTCATTAGAGGCACAGTAGAGACTCTCAGCATGGACACAATAGAGACACAGCTGAGACACAGTAGAGACTTACAATAGAGACACAACTGAGACACAGTACAGACACAGTAGAGACTCTCAGTAGAGACACAGTAGAGACTCTCAGTATGGACACAATAGAGACACAGCTGAGACACATTAGAGACTTACAATAGAGACACAGCTGAGACACAGTACAAACACAGTAGAGACTCTCAGTATGGACACAACAGAGACACAGCTGAGACACAGTAGAGACTTACAATAGAGTCACAGCTGAGACACAGTACAGACACAGTAGAGGCTCTCATTAGAGGCACAGTAGAGATTCTCAGTATGGACACAGTAGAGACTCTCAGTATGGACAGAATAGAGACACAGCCGAGACACAGTAGAAACACAGTAGAGGCTCTCAGTATGGACACAGTAGAGACACATATATACATATATATACACACACACACACACACACACACACACACACACTGACCGTAAACCTCCAGGTTGCAGCAGTCCTTCTCCGCCCTGCCAGCCACAATAAGATTATCTGTGGGTTTAATCTGGAAGTCCTCTCTTTCATACTGATCCTACAACACAGCACACAGAGATCAGAGTATATATATATATTCTCATCAAAATATAATCCATATATTTTAGGTTTATCAACAACTTAGGTAGCCAACAAAGGTAGGTTCTAGATTTCTCCTGGACGCCCCAGACATTGTATGAATGTGTTCAGTTCTTGATTTATCTTAATGAAGTACTGAGCAGTCAAAGCAGGTATTAGATGAGAACTGATAATAATACTGGGTTGTTTAGGAGAAGCTTGGAAAGAGTTAATAAACACACTGACGTATGAAAAACACTACTTACTCTATTAATACTGATTAATATTTAATAATAAAGTGTTAAAGCTCTACTTACTGTATTAATACTGATTAATATTTAATAATAAAGTTTAAAAGATCTACTTACTCTATTAAAACTGATTAATATTTAATAATAAAGTATAAAAGCACTACATACTCTATTAATACTGTTTAATATTTAATAATAAAGTGTAAAAGCACTACTTACTCTATTAATACTGTTTAATATTTAATAATAAAGTGTAAAAGCACTACTTACTCTATTAATACTGATTAATATTTAATAATAAAGTGTAAAAGCTCTACTTACTCTATTAATACTGTTTAATATTTAATAATAAAGTGTAAAAGCAGTACTTACTCTATTAATACTGATTAATATTTAATAATAGTGTAAAAGCTCTACTAACTCTATTAATACTGATTAATATTTAATAATAAAGTGTAAAAGCACTACTTACTCTATTAATACTGTTTAATATTTAATAATAAAGTGTAAAAGCTATACTTACTCTATTAATACTGTTTAATATTTAATAATAAAGTGTAAAAGCACTACTTACTCTATTAATACTGATTAATATTTAATAATAAAGTGTAAAAGCTATACTTACTCTATTAATACTGTTTAATATTTAATAATAAAGTGTAAAAGCTCTACTTACTCTATTAATACTGTTTAATATTTAACAATAAAGTGTAAAAGCACTACTTACTCTATTAATACTGTTTAATATTTAACAATAAAGTGTAAAAGCTCTACTTACTCTATTAATACTGTTTAATATTTAATAATAAAGTGTAAAAGCACTACTTACTCTATTAATACTGATTAATATTTAATAATAAAGTGTAAAAGCACTACTTACTCTATTAATACTGATTAATATTTAATAATAAAGTGTAAAAGCACTACTTACTCTATTAATACTGTTTAATATTTAATAATAAAGTGTAAAAGCTATACTTACTCTATTAATACTGTTTAATATTTAATAACAAAGTGTAAAAGCACTACTTACTCTATTAATACTGATTAATATTTAATAATAAAGTGGAAAAGCACTACTTACTCTATTAATACTGATTAACATTTAATAATAAAGTGTAAAAGCACTACTTACTCTATTAATACTAATTAATATCTAATAATAAAGTGTAAAAGCTCTACTTACTGTATTAATACTGTTAATATTTAATAATAAAGTGTAAAAGCTCTACTTTATTAATACTGATTAATATTTAATAATAAAGTGTAAAAGCTCTACTTACTGTATTAATACTGTTAATATTTAATAATAATGTGTAAAAGCTCTACTTTATTAATACTGATTAATATTTAATAATAAAGTGTAAAAGCTCTACTTACTCTATTAATACTGATTAATATCTATATAATAAAGAGTTTACTGAGTAAATAAAAACTTCCTGTCTGTAGATTATATGATATATATATAAAACTGAAGCAGATAGAGTGAATACTATTTACAGGTGTGGAAAGACTGCTTACTGTATCTTTGATGGTGATGTAAGGATCTTCTTCATTATTGCCGAACACGGTCAAGCCGGCCAAACTGTCTCCGAGGTTAGCCGTCGCTGCAGCACACAACAGCAGGGTTCGATTAAACCCGCAAACGACCACAAGCTTCCAGATTAACAGTGATCTACGAAAAGAATGACTGACCCACGTCCTGCTCGTCATACTTGTCCAGACCGTACGCAGCGAGTTCATCCTCCTCCTCAGGTTTGGCTTCATCCTCAGTCTTCTCCTCTACTGCAGCTTCAGAGGCCTCGGCCGGCTCGTTCGCCATGCTCTCCTCATCCTCCTCGCTGTCCCTGGACCACAGATCCAAAACATGACCGTCACTGCACAACACCGGACAGTCCTGCAGGACTGAGACCAGCTCCTCTATCAGAGAGGGGGTACCTGCCCCACCTGTTAACAGTGATTTCACTGCTACACTAGAAGATCTTAACAACCTTCAGAACGATCTTCACAGGCTAGTGAAACGGGCTTGGATCTGCTTTCTGGGTTTCAGCTCAGAGTTCTGTTTAATTAGGTTCTCCCTGAGAACCTCAGGAACCTCCTTCATCCTCACATGGTGGCTACTCGTAACAACACATTCCAACAAATCACAGCATCGTATTTAATGAAACACAGAGCGACTTGCACAAGAACATATTAACATACCTTAGGTGGTGTTTACATACCATTACGTGTGTATGTGTAGACATAAATGTGTGCATTAGGATGTAAGAAAATATTTAAAATATCAAAATGTTATGTTTAGTGATACTGTATCGAAACACAGTGTCGATACACAGATTCCTGGCAGACAGTGAATCAGTGTGTTGTGTTTAAACCTCTGGCCTCTAGATGGCAGTGTTGTAATCCATTTTCAGCTCCACTCCAACATTAACAAGCAGCACAAGGGCGTAATGTTATTGTAAACATTGCTAAACCTGTTCATACAGTGGTGTGTTTTAATAGTAGGATTTTGAAAATCGTAATATATCACTTTGCTTGTAGTATCGTAATATATTGTGAGATATTGAATCGTGACGCTGTATCACGATATATATTGTATCGCCAGGTTCTTGCCAATACACAGCTGTAATGTGTTTTTATATATATATATATATATATATATATATATATATATATATATATATATATATATATATATATATATAAATATAATGTCACTAGTGTCACTACAGTGCTGCCAATGATCCGTATGGAGAATGTGATGGTTCTGTGGGGGTCCTGATCATTAAAGAACAGAGTAATCTGTAAGTGTAGGTCCTGTATGGTCAGTGAAGCTGATACAGTGGACAGTGAGTGGAGGTCCTGTATGGTCAGTGAAGCTGATACAGTGGACAGTGAGTGGAGGTCCTGTATGGTCAGTGGAGCTGATACAGTGGACAGTGAGTGGAGGTCCTGTATGGTCAGTGGAGCTGATACAGTGGACAGTGAGTGGAGGTCCTGTATGGTCAGTGGAGCTGATACAGTGGACAGTGAGTGGAGGTCCTTTATGGTCAGTGGAGCTGATACAGTGGACAGTGAGTGGAGGTCCTGTATGGTCAGTGGAGCTGATACAGTGGACAGTGGGTGGAGATATGAGGAGGTGGTTAATGTTAATGTTTAAGCTGATCAGTGTTTATGAACCACACACACGTAATAGCATGTAAACATCACAAGTATGTTAATAATGTGCAATTTGCTCTTGTTAAATATATATATATATATATATATATATATATATATATATATATATATAACACTACACTCATACTTTTAATAAGCATGTAATCTACATGACTGATCTCTGAATATATTAACCAGCAGTACGGACGTCTGAACAGAGAGACTCTTACCGTAACTCCTCCTTCGCCTCAGTTATGATGCGCTGCAGCTCGTCTTTGCTCAGTTCCACCTGAAACAGGAAGGAAAGCCCGCGTACGTCAGACATGCCTCTTTCGTATGATGCAGGTTAACAGCTGAAGGATGTGAGGATTATTCCCAAACAACATCGTTTCTGTTCCACGTGTGATGTTCAGTTGAAAAAACTTCGACACACTATGTAGATGTAAAGTCAGAGACAGCAGCTCAATAGCTTCTCAAGTTCTTCATCAGGGCTCACAGGAAGATTCTCAGTCCAGCAGTGACACTGAGGGCTTTAAACACTCGAGCAGCATCCAGCATCTGATCCACTCACACCAGCACAACACACACTAACACACCACCACCATGTCAGTGTCACTGCAGTGCTGAGAATGACCCACCTCCCTAATAGTATCTGCTCTGTGGTGGTCCTGTGGGGGTCCTGATCATTAAAGAACAGAGTAATAAAGTATACAGAGAATCAGATGAACTACAGTCTGTAAGTGGAGCTCCTGTATGGTCAGTGGAGCTGATACAGTGGACAGTGAGTGAAGGTCCTGTATGGTCAGTGGAGCTGATACAGTGGACAGTGAGTGGAGGTCCTGTATGGTCAGTGGAGCTGATACAGTGGACAGTGAGTGGAGGTCCTGTATGGTCAGTGGAGCTGATACAGTGGACAGTGAGTGGAGGTCCTGTATGGTCAGTGGAGCTGATACAGTGGACAGTGAGTGGAGGTCCTGTATGGTCAGTGGAGCTGATACAGTGGACAGTGAGTGGAGGTCCTGTATGGTCAGTGAAGCTGATACAGTGGACAGTGAGTGGAGGTCCTGTATGGTCAGTGGAGCTGATACAGTGGACAGTGAGTGGGGGTCCTGTATGGTCAGTGAAGCTGATACAGTGGACAGTGAGTGGAGGTCCTGTATGGTCAGTGGAGCTGATACAGTGGACAGTGAGTGGGGGTCCTGTATGGTCAGTGGAGCTGATACAGTGGACAGTGAGTGGAGGTCCTGTATGGTCAGTGGAGCTGATACAGTGGACAGTGAGTGGGGGTCCTGTATGGTCAGTGGAGCTGATACAGTGGACAGTGAGTGGAGGTCCTGTATGGTCAGTGGAGCTGATACAGTGGACAGTGAGTGGAGGTCCTGTATGGTCAGTGGAGCTGATACAGTGGACAGTGAGTGGAGGTCCTGTATGGTCAGTGGAGCTGATACAGTGGACAGTGAGTGGAGGTCCTGTATGGTCAGTGGAGCTGATACAGTGGACAGTGAGTGGGGGTCCTGTATGGTCAGTGGAGCTGATACAGTGGACAGTGAGTGGAGGTCCTGTATGGTCAGTGGAGCTGATACAGTGGACAGTGAGTGGGGGTCCTGTATGGTCAGTGGAGCTGATACAGTGGACAGTGAGTGGTTGTAATGTTACAGCTGGTGGGTGTATATGCCTGTACAAGCGTTCAAAGATATCAAAAGAAAGAAATCAATAAAATTATTGTGAAAGGTATATGAATACAGCAGCAGAGTCTTCTCAGCTCCGAGTGCAGCCTGTACTGACTCTTCACAAACACCTTCCCTGATTAAACACATTATTCCACAAATTAATACTCAGGAATACAGGCAGTGCAGTCACTGATGACTGTTTACAGATGAAACTAAACAGTATGTAAAGTTATTGTCTGTTAGAAAGAAGCTGAGGCTGTGATGCCTGACAGTCCTGGTGTTTATGTTATATATAAATGTTTGTGTTGGTCTTATAAAGAGAGGAAAATAATAAACATGTAAACAAGTACAGATCAATTCAGCTGTCAGTCTGTCTGATCTCACATTGGACACCACACAGGCAGGTTTATTACACAGTGTACTAAACTATTATTCACTTAATCACTTATTATTATTATTATTATTATTTACTTACTTTATCAGGTGTTTCTTTGGAAACTCCCCTCTTCACCCACCCAACACATGTAATCTGGGAGCTCATGATCGATTCTGTTCTTCTCTTTTTAATATTTAGTCCTCCAGCATTTCAAAACAGCAGCCCTGCGTGACCACCATCAAACCACGTGTGCGCTGCGGGGTCTTTCTACGGAACCGTCTTGGAGTGATGACGTAACGCCCCGGCAAAAACAAGGCTTTTCTCCTATAAAACCACGATCTGCCTAAAATATCGTGTTTTATCCCAGATGAGAGGAGAACTGGGTGAACTGTAATATAAAAATAAACTTAAACCCTCTCTGCTTCTGCATCGGGACCAGATTCCGAAAGCGGTCCGCTCGTCTCCGGCTGTTTGCGCGTTAACGTCAACACTGCCTCAGAGATGAAGCGCATAAGCTGCCGTCACAACTAGATTCAGTCATATTCGACACTGTTCTGCTGATTAATGAACACCAAACGCTGGAAATACGATCTTTACAAGCGCTGCCGCCGAACGGACTACAAAACCTGTCGCGCCGATGACATCACGCCCATTCATCCCTATGGAGCGGCGTGCGCGCATCTCTGGGATTTGTAGTTCAGTCGCCACCGTAACGCTGCTCAGTACAACAGTCTACTGTTCTAGTGTTTTTAAAGCTGCCGTGTTTTTGTTTGTACACAAAAATATAATGTTTTCATTAAAGCTTCAGTTATAAGTGAGTTTTAATCTCTTAGCAAAAGATTTAGAGGATCAGAACATTTCGAAAACAACACGGACGGAACAAAATTCTAAACAGGCCTCAGTGGTTGACGTTCTCGATGTTTTGTTTATATGTTTAATTTCTCAGTTTGGATATTAGTTTGGAAGGCTGTAACAAAACCAGAAAGTGTACAAATGCATGTAGGTCTGGGTTTAAAACAGATAATTGGCGAAATAATAATAATTAAAAAAAAATAATAATAATAATAACAACAACAACAACACATGATTATTATTTCATATCGTATTATCTCTACCTGAATTTGAACGTGAATTTAAAATAATTGAATGACTGAATTTGAAATTCTAAAAAGTTTTTCTGTTCATTTAGCATTCACTCGATTTCTTGGAGAAAAACACGAATAAATCATAATAATCCGAACATTTTCCAGAATTATGACCCTCCTAATGAATTTCTCCTGCGTTCTCTTATTATTAAGAAATAAAGAGTAATTCATATGTGATAGTAATTCCTAATTATTCATAGATCCGCTGCTACGCACAGAGTGGCCACCAGAGGGCGACATAGACAAGCCTAAAAAACATGGTCCGTTAGTCTGTACTGGAGGGGACGGAGTAAGGTGTTTCTGGAAGGAGGGATGAGTCTGCTATATGTTTATAAATCATATTTGGTTTTTTTCTTAACCTTATTTCAGGATAATAATTTAAACTGAATTCTGTAAAATAAATTGCATATACAAACTCAGTACTTACTGATCTGATCTTCTAATAGTAACAAATGAGATCTTGACTTAAAGGCCAGAGTTGATGTAAGAAGATAAATAACAGGAGATACACTATAACTACGTGTTCGCTCCCCATCCAAATCCCTGAACTCAGGTGTTGAACTCAGGTGTGAAGTTTCCTCACTGGTTGACTGTGGGAGGTGTAGCAGTGGTAGAGATTAGGGAGTTGAATGGCAGCCACTGAATTAGAGTGGAGACTGTGAGCCAGAGCTCCTCGTCCAACATCAGTGTCAGTGCGCTTCCCATAAACACACAACACACAAAGAACAGCACACCAGCAAATCCTGAACTGAAAGGTGAACAAGATACAGACATGAGACTACCACCGCCATGCTTCAACCTTAGCCACCTTTTGTTTTTGAAGGGGAATTCCACCACTTTTAAAATTGTTTGTGTAATTCAGTGTTTTGAGAGGTTCAGAGAGGAGTTTTGGCACAAAATGGTTTAGATGTTTATAGTGGTGGTGATGGTGTTTACAGTGGTGGTGATGGTGTTTACAGTGGTGGTGATGGTGTTTACAGTGGTGGTGGTGATGGTGTTTACAGTGGTGGTAGTGATGGTGTTTACAGTGGTGGTGATGGTGTTTACAGTGGTGGTGATGATGTTTACAGTGGTGATATTGTTTACAGTGGTGGTGATGGTGTTTACAGTGGTGGTGGTGATGGTGTTTACAGTGGTGATATTATTTACAGTGGTGGTGGTGATGGTGTTTACAGTGGTGGTGGTGATGGTGTTTACAGTGGTGATATTTTTTTACAGTGGTGGTGGTGATATTTTTTTACAGTGGTGGTGATGGTGTTTACAGTGGTGGTGATGATGTTTACAGTGGTGGTGATGGTGTTTACAGTGGTGGTGGTGATGATGTTTACAGTGGTGATATTGTTTACAGTGGTGGTGGTGATGGTGTTTACAGTGGTGATATTTTTTACAGTGGTGGTGATGATGTTTACAGTGGTGATATTGTTTACAGTGGTGGTGGTGATGGTGTTTACAGTGGTGATATTTTTTACAGTGGTGGTGATGGTGTTTACAGTGGTGGTGGTGATGGTGTTTACAGTGGTGGTGATGGTGTTTACAGTGGTGGTGATGATGTTTACAGTGGTGGTGATAGTGTTTACAGTAATGGTGATATTGTTTACAGTGGTGGTGATATTGTTTACAGTGGTGGTGATGGTGTTTACAGTGGTGGTGATATTGTTTACAGTGATGGTGATGGTGTTTACAGTAATGGTGATGATGGTGTTTACAGTGGTGGTGATGGTGTTTACAGTGGTGGTGATGGTGTTTACAGTGGTGATGGTGGTAACTAGGGGTCTCCATGTCTACAAGACAAATATACACACTGTATTTACTATCAAACCCACCAGTGAAGCTACACGAGTGTTTATATGAGCGCTGATGATCTGGGAATCCTTGGGGACTATATTGCCTCACCTTTCATGTATCCCTCCGCTGAATATATCACAAAACCATCAGACAGTGTATTTATAACATCTACTGTAATAACTTTCTTTTCTTTTAGAGGTGGACGTCTGGTTCCATTCACCTCCACTGTGAACTGATCTGACTGTATCTAGAATACAGCGTTTTACACAGAACCTCTCTAAACGACTAAGAAATGTAAAAGAGTCGGTGGAGTTCCCCTTCAACTCGCCCCATTCATCATCAACGGACTGCACTTCCCAGAAAGCAGCGGGGCGCATGACGTACGGAGTTTACGCGCTTTACGCACGTCACGCCGGGGTCGCACTGCGCAGCTGTGGGGCGGTCAGAAGGACGTTCCGCTGTTAAACAGTAACTGAACACTTGATGCGCGTCCAGCTTCGTCCGATTCAGCTCCAGTCCGCGCGCCTCATCCTCAGCAGACACAGGAGCAGCTCAGGTAGGGACTTGACTGTCTTCTCTCTGGAGGAACCGCCGAGGAACCCCGCTGAGGAGCGCTCACCTGCATCCACACCGCGAGGTAGGATGACTGCTGTCACATGTGCTGATGATCTGCTTGTTCTGATCATCCCAGAACCTGGAGAAGGTACCTGAACAAGAGGGTCCTTCACAGGTTCTTCGATAAAGACAGTCTTTTTATGTAGAACCATGCCATGCTTGAAGGGGACTTCCACCCATTTCCCAAACTTTCTCCATAATTCAGTGTCTGAGGTGTAAACAGAGAGATTCTGGGTGGTGTGAAATAGTTCAGATGTTCTCCACAGTGGTGGTGGTGATGGGAACCAGGGGTCTCCACAGATACGCACATTGTATTTACTATGAAACCCACCAGTGAAGCTACTCGTGTCTTCTGAGTTTATCTGGATGTTGATGGTAAAATGTGGAAGATCTGAAAATACTAGGTTTTCTTTGGGGACTATTTGAACCTCACAGCGTCCTGCATGTATCCCTCCACCATGAATGGAGTTTAAGACTGAGATCTTCTCTAAACTATCATAAACAGCGTCTCAGAATCAGACAGTGTATTTATAACATCTACTGTAAGAACTTTCTGTGAGGAGCTTTTAGAGGAGGACGTCTGGTTCCATTCACCTCCACTGTAAACGGTTCTGACTCTAGAGTGGAGCTTTTCACGCCAAACTTTCACTTGTGAACCATTTAGTTGTGCAAAATTTGGAAAATCTGGTGGAGTTTCCCAGAAAGTAGGTCCTTGCATAGTGAAAAGGTGTTGTATATGGTTCTGTGACAAGGTATATATATGTATATATATATTTGTTGCTGTCCAAAGAAAAATACAGGAGAGGCCAAAAACTGTCTTAACTTTCAATGTAAGTCAATAGAACCAGAATTCTTTCTGAGCTGTTTTGGAGCATTTCTATTGGTCCGTTCATCATGAGATTTTCACACAATGTAAACGGCAGCTCTCGGGTTTGAATGATGTAGAAAAATAAAAATTGAAAAAAAAAAATTTAAACATGAACAGCCTGAAGAACCTTCTCACCATGCAGTGGCAGCATGGAATGGTTCTAGATGGAGCTCTTCCCTTTACTAGAGAACCCTTTATTGGGAGTGTGGGTGAAAGAAGTTCAGGGAGAGGTTGGCTACGTGCTGTTGCCTCACATACTGCCGTGCTAGGATGAGCTGTCACTTCCCTCAGTGTGTCAGCGCTGCTCATTTCAGAGGAACCAGCTTTTCTTCATCTCCGTTCAGAAGATCAGCTCTCAGCTCTGGTCTGTACTGGCTGTCTCAGACTGATTGCCTGTATAAAGTCTGAAAGGTCATCACCCCCTCCGGTCTTGGCAGGCAGTAAAGGCTAAAGCTGTTTGTCCTTCTAGTATATTTGGTGGACCTGTTACTTCACCCACCGTTGGTCTTCAGCACTTCTGGACTCCAGCAATCCAAACAGGAAGGTTGTCAGGAGTCACTTGGCCAGTGACTCTGACCAGCACTGAGAGAATGAATAGAACACTGTGGGGTCAGATTGGGGTATTAAAGTGAAACTCCACCGTTTTTAGTTTAGATACAGTGAGATCTGTTCACAGTGGAGGTGAATGGAACCAGACGTCCACCTCTAAAAACTCCTCACAGAAAGTTCTTACAGTAGATGTTATAAATACACTGTCTGATTCTGAGACGCTGTTTATGATAGTTTAGAGAAGATCTCAGTCTTAAACTCCATTCATGGTGGAGGGATACATGCAGGACGCTGTGAGGTTCAAATAGTCCCCAAAGAAAACCTAGTATTTTCAGATCTTCCACATTTTACCATCAACATCCAGATAAACTCAGAAGACACGTGTAGCTTCACTGGTGGGTTTCATAGTAAATACAATGTGTAGATTTGTGTTGTAGACATAGAGACCCCTGGTTACCTTCACCACCACTGTAAACATCATCACCACCACTGTAAACACCATCATCACCACCACTGTAAACACCATCACCACCACTGTAAACACCATCATCATCACCACCACTGTAAACACCATCACCACCACTGTAAACACCATCATCACCACCACTGTAAACACCATCATCACCACCACTGTAAACACCATCATCACCACCACTGTAAACACCATCACCACCACTGTAAACATCATCACCACCACCACTGTAAACACCATCACCACCACTGTAAACACCATCATCACCACCACTGTAAACACCATCACCACCACCACTGTAAACACCATCACCACCACTGTAAACATCATCACCACCACCACTGTAAACACCATCACCGTCACTGTAAACATCATCACCATCACTGTAAACACCATCACCACCACCACTGTAAACACCATCACCACCACCACTGTAAACACCATCACTACCACTGTAAACACCATCATCACCACCACTGTAAACACCATCATCACCACCACTGTAAACACCACCACTGTAAACACCATCACTACCACTGTAAACACCATCACCACCACCACTGTAAACACCATCACTACCACTGTAAACACCATCATCACCACCACTGTAAACACCATCATCACCACCACTGTAAACACTACCACTGTAAACATCACCACTACCACTGTAAACACCACCACCACCACTGTAAACACCACCACCACTGTAAACACCATCACCACCACCACTGTAAACATTATCACCACCACTGTAAACACCATCACCACCACTGTAAACACCATAACCACCACTGTAAACATGCCCTTTGAATGATTGTGCAATTTTGAAACATTGGTGGAGTTTCCCTCCACCAATGTTCATCAGAGTTCACCAGAGTTCATTGTTATGGACCATGTTCTCTGCTCATGACTCTGTTCTCTTTGAACAGGGAGACAGAAGCGAGAGCAGGAGGCGTGTATGGTCATGCGAAGCCCCTCTCTGTTGTTATGGAACATGTAAGTGTTGATGAGGAGCCCCCTGCGACGCCCGTGTACCGGCTGGAGCGCCGCGTGTTCGATGAGGAGTACATCAGCTCCCAGCTTTTACACAAGAGGGAAAGAACGCCCAGGACGCTCAGGCAGCGGCTGGCGGAGCAGTTCGGGTGAGCGCCCCCCTCAGGTTTTCATCATAAACATACTCGGTTCAGTAGTTGAGCTTCTGTTTTAAGGCACAACACTAATTACACGGCGTTCACACTCGGTGATTATGTTTATTATAGAATAACTCTGTAGTTATTGTCTGTAATTACTGTGTATATACAGCTGCAGCATCATCTCTACGGTTAGTTAACTTTATTAGATGTTTCTGTATTTTAGAATAACGCCTCCGTGACGTCCGCCGGCTTAGGAGTCGCACACAGGAGCGGGAAAGGAGAATTCCACCACATTTCTTAGTGTTTCTTAACTAAATGTTTACAGTGTAAATAAAGCTTAGCCAATAAATGACTATTTACTATAATAACATTCAGAGAGGAAGCATTTAGAGGTGGATGTCTGGTTCTGTTCACCACCAGTCAATGTGTGAACAGTTCAGTGAACCAACCCTTAATGCAGAATTTTTTTAATTTTGGTGTAGGTGTCCTATGCCTGAAGCAGCAGTGCTAGTTAACGTAATATGACGTTACTATATTTTATTGCAATAGAATGTCTCAGTCATGTCATCCGGTCTGAGAGTAACACTATTCTTAAAGGAGAAGTCCACCGATTGTTTTTAAATTCTATATAATTAATTATTTAGGATGCACAATGACTCATTCAGAGTGGTTTCCATCGTTCCATTCACCACCACTGTGTACAGTTCTGACTCTAAGTCTCTCTAAAATGATGCAAACCACTGTGAATGAGTCAGTGTGCATCCTAAATAATTAATTACAACGAATTTTAAAAATGTTGGTGTAAATGTCCTTTGCCTGAAGCAGCAGTGCTACTTAACGTAATATGACGTTACTATATTTTATTGCAATACAATATGTTAGTCATGTCGTCAGGTCTGAGAGTCAGATTATTCTTAAAGGAGAACTCCACCAAAATTTTTACAATTCCTTGTAATTAGTCAGAACTGTACACAGTGGTGGTGAATGGAACCAGACGTCCACTTCCAAAAGCTCCCACTTTTTTCACAAGATAGTTCAGCTTTGTTTACATCCCAGCCATCGAAATGCTGTAGAAATGTTGTAAAATTGGTGGAATCCCCCTTTTTTAACTCCTCCTTTCTCCCTGCAGGTGCTCATCTGAAAGAGCGAAGTCGGTGGTCCTGAGCCTCCTGCCCATCCTGTCATGGCTGCCGTCGTATCCAGTCAAGGACTACCTGTTTGGGGACATAGTGTCAGGTCTCAGCACGGGGGTCATGCAGCTGCCTCAAGGTCAGCTCAGCTACCTCTGACTATAAAGTTCCTCAAACAGAGGTTGAACATGTTTTTGACTCGCCTCTCTCTCTGCCTCTCTCTCTGCCTCTCTCTCTGCCTCTCTCTCTGCCTCTCGCTCTGCCTCTCGCTCTGCCTCTCGCTCTGCCTCTCTCTGCGCCTCTCTCTGCCTCTCTCTCTGCCTCTCTCTCTGCCTCTCTCTGCCTCTCTCTTCCTCTCTCTGCCTCTCTCTCTGCCTCTCTCTCTGCCTCTCTCCGCCTCTCTCTCTGCCTCTCGCTCTGCCTCTCTCTCTGCCTCTCTCTCTGCCTCTCTCTCTGCCTCTCGCTCTGCCTCTCTCTCTGCCTCTCTCTCTGCCTCTCTCTCAGCCTCTCTCAGCCTCTCTCTCAGCCTCTCTCTCAGCCTCTCTCTCAGCCTCTCTCAGCCTCTCTCTCAGCCTCTCTCTCAGCCTCTCTCTCAGCCTCTCTCTCAGCCTCTCTCAGCCTCTCTCTCAGCCTCTCTCAGCCCCTCTCTCAGCCTCTCTCTCAGCCTCTCTCTCAGCCTCTCTCTCAGCCTCTCTCTCAGCCTCTCTCAGCCTCTCTCTCTGCCTCTCTCTCTGCCTCTCTCTTCCTCTCTCTCTGCCTCTCTCTCTGCCTCTCTCTTCCTCTCTCTCTGCCTCTCTCTCCGCCTCTCTCTACCTCTCTCTGCCTCTAACTGCCTCTCTCTGCCTCTCTCTCTGCCACTCTCTCTGCCACTCTCTCTGCCTCTCTCTCTGCCTCTCTCTCTGCCTCTCTCTCTGCCCCTCTCTCTGCCCCTCTCTCTGCCTCTCTCTGCCTCTCTCTCTGCCCCTCTCTCTGCCTCTCTCTGCCTCTCTCTCTGCCCCTCTCTCTGCCCCTCTCTCTGCCTCTCTCTCTGCCCCTCTCTCTGCCTCTCTCTCTGCCTCTCTCTTCCTCTCTCTCTGCCTCTCTCTGCCACTCTCTCTGCCTCTCTCTCTGCCTCTCTCTCTGCCTCTCTCTCTGCCTCTCTCTCTGCCTCTCTCTCTGCCTCTCTCTCTGCCTCTCTCTGCCTCTCTCTCTGCCTCTCTCTCTGCCTCTCTCTCTGCCCCTCTCTCTGCCTCTCTCTGCCTCTCTCTCTGCCCCTCTCTCTGCCCCTCTCTCTGCCCCTCTCTCTGCCTCTCTCTGCCTCTCTCTCTGCCTCTCTCTTCCTCTCTCTCTGCCTCTCTCTGCCTCTCTCTCTGCCTCTCGTGCCTCTCTCTGCCCCTCTCTCTGCCCCTCTCTCTGCCCCTCTCTCAGCCTCTCTCTCTGCCTCTCTCTTCCTCTCTCTCTGCCTCTCTCTCTGCCTCTCTCTGCCTCTCTCTGCCTCTCTCTCTGCCTCTCTCTCTGCCCCTCTCTCTGCCTCTCTCTCTGCCTCTCTCTGCCTCTCTCTCTGCCTCTCTCTGCCTCTCTCTCTGCCTCTCTCTCTGCCTCTCTCTGCCTCTCTCTCTGCCTCTCTCTGCCTCTCTCTCTGCCTCTCGTGCCTCCGACCAGGTCTGGCGTACGCGATGCTGGCAGCGGTCCCTCCGGTCTACGGCCTGTACTCGTCCTTCTACCCCGTTCTGCTCTACACCTTCTTCGGGACCTCCAGACACATTTCAATAGGTGAGTTAGAACAACGGTCACGAGGCTGAGCAAATATTACATGTTTTAGTGAAGTTGGTGAGGGGAAGTTCACCTAATTTTTAAAATTTCAGGAAATTCCTTCTTTGGGCTGTAAATAAAGATAGTGGGAGTGGTTTAATTTATTTAATTTGCATAATTGGAATATGACAGGTGTAATTTACACTGTGTGGCATATATATATATATATATATATATAGTACAATATAATAACTTCAGAATGAAATGTCAATCACCAGAGAAGAGTCAATGACCAGGGTGAGACAGGTGGGTGCACTGCTTGTAATTAATTGTGAGTAAAGACACACAGGTGACCTCAGCTGTCCATTACTTTACATTAAAAGTTAGAAAGGTAATAGAAAATCAGATTCATAGCCATTTAATATAATAACCTTCTGTGAGGGAGCTTTTAGAGGTGGACATCTGGTTCCATTCACCACCACTGTGAACAGATCTGACTGTATGTAGAACAGATAGTTTCACACAGAGCCACTCTGAACAACCCTGTTTACATCTTAATCCTTTACTTATGCAGGAATTTCAACACATTGGTGGGATTCCCCTTTAAGCTCTATTGACTAAAGCCAGGCTTGAGTAATGCCGACTTTGAGACGATTGATTCCCTGAAGCTTGAGAATCTGATTGATCCGCGTATCTTGGACCATTTTTTGGCAAGAAGCCACACAATCTGACGAGCTGTCATTGTCCTTCTATAAAAGTCAACTAGACCTTTGTCCAGAGGCGAAACTGTCCTTTCCAGGTCAATGATAGTAGATCAGTTATGGGTGTCACTCCGTATCACAGGATTGAATCTGTATGGTTTGATCCAGTGTAGATAACTGCTCAGTCGAAAGAACATTCACTCACAGGTTTAAATCACCTTACACACTCCATACAGACACTGAGAGACCATACACACTCCACACAGACACTGAGAGACCATACACACTCCACACAGACACTGGGAGACCATACACACTCCATACAGACACTGGGAGACCATACACACTCCACACAGACACTGAGAGACCATACACACTCCACACAGACACTGGGAGACCATACACACTCCACACAGACACTGGGAGACCATACACACTCCACACAGACACTGAGAGACCATACACACTCCACACAGACACTGGGAGACCATACACACTCCACACAGACACTGGGAGACCATACACACTCCACACAGACACTGAGAGACCATACACACTCCACACAGACACTGGGAGACCATACACACTCCACACAGACACTGGGAGACCATACACACTCCACACAGACACTGGGAGACCATACACACTCCACACAGTTACTGGGAGACCGTACACACTCCACACAGACACTGGGAGACCGTACACACTCCACACAGACACTGGGAGACCGTACACGCTCCACACAGACACTGGGAGACCGTACAGACTCCACACAGACACTGAGAGACCATATACACTCCACACAGACACTGAGAGACCATACAGACTACACACAGATACTGAGAGACCGTACACACTCCACACAGACACTGAGAGACCGTACACACTCCACACAGACACTGGGAGACCATACAGACTCCACACAGATACTGGGAGACCACACAGACTCCACACAGACACTGGGAGACCATACAGACTCCACACAGACACTGGGAGACCGTACACACTCCACACAGACACTGGGAGACCATACAGACTCCACACAGACACTGGGAGACCATACAGACTCCACACAGACACTGGGACACCATACAGACTCCACACAGACACTGGGAGACCATACAGACTCCACACAGACACTGGGAGACCATACAGACTCCACACAGACACTGGGAGACCATACAGACTCCACACAGACACTGGGAGACCATACACACTCCACACAGACACTGGGAGACCATACACACTCCACACAGACACTGGGAGACCATACAGACTCCACACAGACACTGGGAGACCATACAGACTCCACACAGACACTGGGAGACCATACACAGTCCACACAGACACTGAGAGACCATACACACTCCACACAGACACTGGGAGACCATACACACTCCACACAGACACTGAGAGACCATACACACTCCACACAGACACTGGGAGACCATACACACTCCACACAGACACTGGGAGACCATACACACTCCACACAGACACTGGGAGACCATACACACTCCACACAGACACTGGGAGACCATACAGACTCCACACAGACACTGGGAGACCATACACACTCCACACAGACACTGGGAGACCATACACACTCCACACAGACACTGGGAGACCATACACACTCCACACAGACACTGGGAGACCATACAGACTCCACACAGACACTGGGAGACCATACAGACTCCACACATATATGCATATAATGAAACACACAGTAATAATAATGAGATTAATAAATTCACAAAATTAATTAATGGTGTCAATCAAATGCAGTGGCCTCTTATTAAATACTGTGGGTGGCACATTTTAATTAATTGTCATAGCAACGGAACACACACAGTGTTTTTGTCAAAGGATGTACAAAATGAATGTTACGCTGTGTTTGTATGTGTCCTGTGTGATTAATCAGAGCGTCTCTGACGTTGATTAAGGACCAGCGTTTGAGTCGTGTGTAAACATTTATCTACTCTTGCTCCGAGTCCTGCTTTGTGTGGGCTGGTTGAGGTGCGGAGGCTAAAGGGCTCTCACTGTCAGCCTCCACAATGAAAACTAATGAGCAGGAAAACAAACACGGCCTCCCCCGTTTGGACTCCTATGGACCCCAGCTTGGCTAGAATGTCAGTTTTCCACGCTCGCTGCCAAAGACAACAGTCACTGAAGACTGCGATGCCTCACATGTGATACCTTGCAAGCTCTGAAGATGTTCTGGGAGCTCCTGGCACAGTGCTGGTCATTTTCAGTTCAATAGCTGCAACAGATTTGGTGGTTTTTGGTGCTGAACTTATATTGTAGGGCGATTCCACCAATTTTCCAGATTTTCAAAGCAAGTCGTGGCTCAGATGAGTCGTTCAGAGGGTTTGGTGTGAAGTGTGTTGGTCTTGTAGAGAAGTGAGTCAGAAGTGAGAAACTTGTATATAGTGGCGGTGAATTGAACCAGACATCCACCTATAAAAGCTTCCAGGAAGTTAATGCATGAAATGGTTAGATACACGGTGCCTGATGTTTATGGTTCCTATCATCACCACCACTGTGAGGTGTTATAACCATTAATGTCTGAAGCCTCTTATAAATGTTTATGTAAATACATGTCAGTTATTATGAAGGCTTATGCAGCTTTAAATGGGAACTGATTTTTGGTTCTGTGTGAAACTCTGTTCTAGATACAGTCAGATCTGTTCACAGTGGTGGTGAATGGAACCAGACGTCCACCTCTAAAAGCTCCTCACAGAAAGTTCTTACATAGATGTTATAAATACACTGTCTGATTCTGAGACGCTGTTTATGATAGTTTAGAGAAGATCTCAGTCTTAAACTCCATTCATGGTGGAGGGATACATGCAGGACGCTGTGAGGTTCAAATAGTCCCCAAAGAAAACCTAGTATTTTCAGATCTTCCACATTTTACCATCAGCATCCAGATCAACTCAGAAGACACGTGTAGCTCCACTGGTGGGTTTCATAGTAAATACAATGTGTAGATTTGGGTTGTAGACATGGAGACCCTTGGTTCCCATCACCACCACTGTAAACACCATCACCACCACTGTAAACACCATCACCACCACTGTAAACACCATCACCACCACCATCACTGTAAACACCATCACCACCACCATCACTGTAAACACCATCACCACCACTGTAAACACCATCACCACCACTGTAAACACCATCACCACCACTGTAAACACCACCACCACCACTGTAAACATCATCACCACCACCATCACTGTAAACACCATCACCACCACCATCACTGTAAGTACCACTGTAAACACCATCATCACCACTGTAAACATCACCACCACCACTGTAAACACCATCACCACCACTGTAAACAACACCTCCATCACTGTAAACACCACCACTGTAAACAACACCTCCATCACTGTAAACACCACCACTGTAAACACCACCAGTACCACTGTGAAGAACAAAGTCACCATGCATAGAAGCCATTAAGCATGAAATGCATATATAGAACTTGTGGTTCTAAACAGATCCATTGGCATTACTGAGTAACCACATCTTTAGTGTAGTGAAAATTCTTTTTGGTTCTGTATAGAACAAATATAGAAAAATCGATTTCATATCGATTTCATGCTTAAGCTGGTCTGCTACTGGTGCAATGTCAAGCTTGTAGAAGAACCCTAAAATAGCTCTTTAAAGATACCGCAAGCTTGTCACAATAGCAGAACCCTTTATGGTGCTATATAGAACCATACACAGCTTGTTCTCCATCAACCTTAAGAACTGTGTCACCATGCAGATCAGTTCACAGTGGAGGTGAATGGAACCAGACGTCCACCTCTAAAAGCTCCTCACACAAAGTTCTTACAGTAGATGTTATAAATACACTGTCTGATTTATCCAATCAAAATCAGTTTCTTATAATCAGTTAATGGAGAAGGGATATGTGCAGGGTGTTGTAAGGCAAAATAGTCCCTGTATGTATCCCTCCACTGTGTATGTATACGTTTAAAAACATGTTTTAGCTCAAAGCCTGTAAAAAGACCACTGTGAGGATTTCTGAGTGGAGCGTTTCGCACTATACCCCTCTGATTGACGGTGCAGCTGTTTAGTTATGTAGAATTTTGTGATAGTAAGTTGGTGGAGTGTCCCTGCAGCAGGCTGAAGGACAGTAAAATCACTGCTTTAAACTGAAGGAGGGGTTTGTTGACCGTCGGCTGCGGAGAGGCGGGTTAAGCAAGAGCGCTGTTGCACCATCTCTGTTTAAAGAACCCTCACTCTTTATACCCAGCCCGTTGACATCAGAGTTCCCCTGTGGAGGAACCCTTAAATGGTTCTTTAAAGCAGTATAGCACCAGAAAGGGCTACGTCACAACAGCAGAACCCTTTTTAGTGCTGTATAGAACCACATGCAGCGCATTCTCCATCACCATGCAGACAAGCTATATACCTGTATATAGAACTACATAGAACATAACCATTAACTTTACTGAGGAACAATTAAAGAACCACCTTTTTTAAGTGTAGTGAAAACGTTCTTCAGATCAGGGTTCTGCTAAGCTTGTAATAAATACAAACACTTTTTGGTTCTATCTAGAATCATTTCATATTTACGCTGTTCCAGTATTGGTTTGATGTCAAGCTTGTAAAAGTAGAAGAACCTTAAAATGGTTCTTTAAGGTTTTATCAAGCTTGTCACAACAGCAGAACCCTGTTTGATTCCATATAGAACCATATATAGCACATTCTACATCAACCTGAAGAACAATCCAGAGAACCATGCAGAGAGGCCTTTAAACATGCTTTTATATGTAGAACTCGTGGTTCTATACAGATCCACTGGCGTTACTGAGGAACCCGTGAAGTGTAGTGAAAAGGTTCTTCAGATCAGGGTTCTACTAAGCTTGTATTAATAGAAGAATTCTTTTTGGTTCTGTATGTGAAACCATTTCATGTTTTAGCTGTTCTGCTACTAGTGCAATGTCCAGCTTGTAACAGTACAAGAACCCCAAAACGGTTCTTTAAGGTCATGTCAGACTTGTAGCAGTAGAAGAACCCTCAAATGGTTCTTTAAGGTTATGCCAAGCTTGTCACAATAGAGGAGCCCTTTATGGTGCTATGTAGAACCATATACAGCACATTCTCCATCAACCTGAAGAACTGTCACCATGCAGAGAAGCCGTTACGCATGAAAAGAACCATTGTTTTTATAAATGTAGTGTAATGGTTCTTCACATCGATGTATTGTACATGGTTCTATACATGCAGCCATTTTGACAGTGGCTCTGTACAGCACTAGAAGGGTTCTGTGTTTTGGCACAATGTCAAAAAGACCCTTAAAAAAGAAGGTTCTCTAGTAAAAGTAATGTTTCTGTTTAGAAATGAGATGTATATAGAATTATTAAATGGTTCTTTGCATGGTGAAATGGTTCTTCATGTATTTGTTGTATATGGTTCTATGTAAAATAAAAAATGGTTCTTCTGTTGGTATGAATGTCAAGCTTCTAGCAATAGAAGAACCATGTTTTTTTTTATAGAACCATTTTCAAAAACGTTCTATGTAGATCCATTTAATGCTTGTCTTGTTCTGCTACAGGTGCGAAGTAAAGCTTGTAACAGCAAAAGAACACATTGGTTCTGCATAGAACTATTCTCAGCGTGCTTGGGATGTATATGGTTCTATATAGAATACCTATGAAGTGCTTGTATTTAGAGCTCATGGTTCTAAACCCTTGACTTTACTAAGGGACCATTTAAAGAACCATTTTTTACGTGTATTGAAAAGGTTCTTCAGATCAGGGTTCTGCTATACTTGTAATAAAAGAGTTCTTCTTTTTGGTTCTATATAGACCCATTTCATTCTTAAGAACAATGTCAAGCTTGTAACAGTAGAAGAACCCTAAAATGGGTCTTTAAGGTTTGGTCAAGCTTATAACAATAGAAGAACCCACAAATGGTTCTTTAAGGTTTGGTCAAGCTTGTAACAGTAGAATAACCCACAAATGGTTCTTTAGGGTTTAGTCAAGCTTGTCACAAGAGCAGAACCCTGTCTGGTTCTATATAAAACCACAAACATCACGTTCTCCATCAACCTGAAGAACCATTTCACCACACAAATAAGCTGTTAAGCATGAAATGCTTGTATGTAGAACTTGTGGTTCTAAACAGAACCATGGCTTTGCTGAGGAACCATTGGAGTGCAGGAGAAACCAGCTCCACTGCTGCTTTATCTCTGCAGGGTTTTATGTAGATCTTATCAGTCCAGCCGTCTTATCACCGTGACGCATCAGGTCCTGTATTCAGTAGACACACCTTCACTGCTGCGTCACAGGCTCAGCGTCCCGGAGCCGCTCAGGTGACTGGAGTGATTTACTTAAACACTCCTGTGTCACTATTAGTGAAACGTGACAGTGTTATCTAGATGTGGTGTGACTTTGTGGCTTCACACGCGCCCTCGTTCTTCAGCAGGTTTCAGGAGTACAGACCACAGCAGGAAGGAGAGATGTAGGGTGGGCGGAGTTTGGGATGTGGTCACTCTCCCAGCGTGCAGCTATTTCATAACCAGTCTTAACGTTCTAGATACACTTCCAGACTGTAGTTCATCTGATTCTCTGTATACTTTATTACTCTGTTCTTTAATGATCAGGACCCCCACAGGACCACCACAGAGCAGATACTATTAGGGAGGTGGGTCATTCTCAGCACTGCAGTCAAGTCAAGTCAAGTCAATTTTATTTATATAGCGCTTTTTACAACGATGTTGTCTCAAAGCAGCTTTACAGAGTTTTGAAAACAGTTATAACATATATCCCCCAGTGAGCAAGCCAGAGGCAACAGTGGCAAGGAAAAACTCCCTCAACTGGAGGAAGAAACCTTGGGAGGAACCAGACTCACAAGGGGAGACCCATCCTCCTCTGGTCAAACAGTATTTACAGTTTGAACTAAATACCAAAGAAAGGAGTCTCTGTTTGAAATCTGGATAGCAAAGCTTTAGAAGCTGCACAGATAGAGGCAGTGTATGACTGAGGCAGTCTCTGGCTGAGGCAGTCTATGACAGTCTTTATGTAAAGTGGGCGTGAGCTGAAACAGTCCCATCCTATCTCAGTGCTGGTGCATCTGGATGGCACAGTGACACTGATGTACTGGTGTGAGTGGATCAGACACAGCAGTGCTCTGCTGGAGTGTTTAAACACTGTGTCCACTCACTGTCCACTCTATTAGACACTCCTACTACTTGCTGGTCCACCTTGTAGATGTAAAGTCAGAGACAGTAGCTCATCTGCTGCTGCACAGTTTGTGTTCCTCTAGTTCTTCATCAGTGGACACAGGACGCCGCCCACAGGACACTGCTGTCCGGATAGTTTTGGTTGGTGGACGATTCTCAGTCCAGCAGTGACACTGAGGTGTCTGATCCACTCACACCAGCAAAACACACACTAACACACCACCACCACGCCAGTGTCACTCCAGTGCTGAGAATGATCCACCTCCCTAATAGTATCTGCTCTGTGGTGGTCCTGTGGGGGTCCTGATCATTGCTGCTGAAGGAACTGAATACATTCATACAATGTCTGGGGCGTCCAGGAGAAATCTGGAACCTAACTTTGTTCTTCAAACTGGATCAAGATCTGATCTACTTCTCTCACAATAACATATTCATGTTACTTTGTATTGTATGTCTGATTATTATTATTATCTGTTCTGAGTTCAGTGGGTTGGTTGTGATGGAGGACTGTAGCGTTACTGAGGAGGGGCTGGTATAAAGCAGTGAAGTATCATGTCTCTGTTTCTGTCCTGCAGGTACTTTTGCAGTGATCAGTCTGATGATTGGGGGGGTTGCCGTGCGAGAAGCCCCCGACTCCATGTTTCCTCTAAACGGGACCAATGTGACCGGCCTAGTGGACATCGAGGCCCGGGATGCTAGAAGAGTCCAGGTGGCTGTAGCCCTGACAACATTAGTGGGACTTATTCAGGTATACCTGCAGAACTCTCAGTGGCCTTCAGGGGGCGCTCCACAGACTGATGCGACTGATTGGGATTATTTTATTTTCAGTGTATATTATAATCTGTATTCATTCACTCGGAGAGCAGTTGGGGGTTAAGTGACAGAAGTGTCCCTGAGCAAGACCCCTAACCCCCATCTGCTCCCGGGTACTGTGGATAAGGCTGCCCACCACTCCGGGAAAGTGTGCTCACGGATCCCTAGTGTATATGTGTGTGTTTACTAGTGTGTGTGCATGAGGGTGTTTTACTGCCTCCTAGTTTGTGTCTCTGTGTGTGTGTCTGTGTGTTTGGGTGTTTCACTGCCTCCTTGTGTGTGTGTGTGTGTTTCATTGCCTGCTAATTGTGTGTTCACTGCTGTGTGTGTGTGTATATGGGGCTGTTTTACTGCCCCCTAGTGTGTGTTCACTATTTTGTGTCTGTATGTGTGTATTTCCTTGCCCTCTAGTGTGTGTGTATACGTGGGTGTTTCACTTCCCCCTAGTGTGTGAGTGTTTGTGTGTGTGTGTGTGTGTGTGTGTGTGTTTATGTATGTATGGGGCTGTTTTACTTCCCCCTACTGTGTGTGTTCCCTAGCGTGTGTGTGTGTGTGTGTGTGTGTGTGTGTGTGTGGGTGCTTCACTGCTCTCTAGTGTGTGTGTGTGTGTTCACTACTGTGTGTGTGTTTCACTTCCCCCTAGTGTGTGAGTGTTTGTGTGTGTGTGTGTGTGTGTGTTTGTGTATGTATGGGGCTGTTTTACTTCCCCCTACTGTGTGTGTTCCCTAGTGTGTGTGTGTGTGTGTGTGTGTGTGTGTGTGTGTGTGGGTGCTACACTGTTCTCTAGTGTGTGTGTGTATGTGTGTGTGTGTTCACTAGTGTGTGTGTGTGTGTGTGTGTGTGTATGTATATGGGTGCTTCACTGCTCTCTAGTGTGTGTTCACTAGTGTGTGTGTGTGTGTGTGTGTGTGTGTGTCTGTGTCTGTGTATGGGTGCTTCACTGCTCTAGTGTGTGTGTGTGTGTGTGTGTGTGTGTGTGTTCACTAGTGTGTGTTCACTAGTGTGTGTGTGTATGGGTGCTTCACTGCTCTCTAGTGTGTGTGTGTGTGTGTGTGTGTGTGTGTGTATGTATGGGTGCTTCACTGCTCTCTAGTGTGTGTTCACTAGTGTGTGTGTGTGTGTGTGTGTGTGTGTATGTGGGTGTTTTTCACTGATGGGTTAAGTGTAGAGGTCAGATTTCTGAGTGTGTAAACACGATTAGTGAATATGTGTTAATGTGAAATTAGAAATATGTATTTGATTACAAACCCAGAAAACATTAATAGCAGCAGCTTCTTTCAGCCAGCCTGCATGTGGCCCTAATTACATTTATTATTTTTAGCCAATCAGGGCTCGTTTAGTACGCACTGTCCAGCTGTTGGTCCATATGTCACAGTTCCAGTCATGAGAACCCTACCGGGCCTGAGAACCAGCTCTAGAACATGTTATTTAATATTAATAAGTTACATAGAAGGTTCTAATATCTTTCATGTTGGTCTGTGGGTTTGTCGTATCTCGCTGCAGCTGTTCCTCGGCGTCCTGCGGTTCGGCTTCGTGGCCATCTACCTGACCGAGCCGCTGGTGAGGGGCTTCACTACGGCGGCCGCTGTGCACGTGTTTGTTTCACAGCTCAAGTATCTCTTCGGGGTCAAAACCAAGCGCTTCAGTGGGCCGCTGTCCGTCCTGTATGTGAGTGACCTCCCCGTCCAGTCGCTCTATTGTTGTGCTTTTAACACACAGTCACACGACCAGCCTCACACGTGTCCTCTGTATTCATGCTCAGGAACCTTTGTTTCCCTCTAACTCTTCTGTTGGTTCTGTTTCGTCCAGAGTCTCATCGCCGTCTTCAAGGACATCACCAGCACCAACATCGGCGCTCTCATCGTGGGACTGGTGTGCATCGTGTTCCTCTACGGCGTGAAGGACCTCAACGAGCGCTTCAAAAAGAAGCTGCCCATCCCCATCCCCGGAGAGATCATAGTGGTAACATCTCAACATCAGTTCAACATCAGTACCTGACCTCACTAACACTCCATCAAATCCTCACAGCAATGTTCAACATCAGTACCTGACCTCACTTACACTCAATCAAATCCTCACAGCAATGTTCAACATCAGTACCTGACCTCACTAACACTCCATCAAATCCTCACAGCAATGTTCAACATCAGTACCTGACCTCACTTACACTCAATCAAATCCTCACAGCAATGTTCAACATCAGTACCTGACCTCACTAACACTCAATCAAATCCTCACAGCAATGTTCAACATCAGTACCTGACCTCACTAACACTCAATCAAATCCTCACAGCAATGTTCAACATCAGTACCTGACCTCACTAACACTCAATCAAATCCTCACAGCAATGTTCAACATCAGTACCTGACCTCACTAACACTCCATCAAATCCTCACAGCAGGATGTGTTTGAGTGTTAGTGAGGTCAGGTACTGATGTTGAACATTGCTGTGAGGATTTGATTGAGTGTTAGTGAGATACATGCTATCAGTGTATAAAACTGCTTTGATTTGAAGCTTGCAGCGTTCTTGGGTTCTTCATGCTTATGGATAGAACTCTTATCTTTACTGAAGAACCCTTAAACATCAGATGTCTCAACAATTGAGTGTCCACCAAAGAAAGGACGGTCTGAGTTTCCCTCCTGTGTTTTTAAGGTGATCGTGTCCACCGGGGTCTCGTACGGGATGGGCTTGTTTGAGAACTACCAGGTGGAGATTGTGGGGAACATCCCTGCCGGGTACGTCCAGGTGATGCTCACCTTACTGCTGACCTTGTGTCCCGCCGAATAAATCTTTTAATAGATGTCTCGTCTTTATCTTCTCAAGCCTGCAGGCCCCGGTAGTTCCAGATCTGTCCATCCTGCCCAACCTGGTCGCGGATGCTGTGGCTATCGCTATCGTGGGCTTCTCGATGGGGATCTCGTTAGCCAAGATCTTTGCGCTCAAGTACGGCTACAGCGTGGACGGAAACCAGGTAATGAGTCATGTACAGTACGAGGACAGATGTCCCGGTCCGGGAATGCTGTCACGGGGAGAGTGGTGGGGAACGTTTATAGCTTGGGTGTGATGTTACTTCTTGTAAACGTGGATGTTGCGTAACCGTGTAGATGTTTATGGCTCTGGATTGAAGCCTGTAACCTGACCATGTTCTGCTTTGCTCTGGCAGGAGCTGATTGCTCTGGGGTTGTGCAACTTCGTCAGTTCCTTTTTCCAAACGTTCACCATCACCTGCTCGATGTCCCGCAGCTTGGTGCAGGAGAGCACAGGAGGAAAGACTCAGGTAACCATGGAAAAGCTTACAGTCCCTGACAGAAGGTCTGGTGCTTCTTCATGTTGTAGAAACAAAAGCCTATAGCTGGACTTTAAATTCAACCATTGGTTTTAGAAATGACTCAAATGAAAACTGAACTCTCCCAAATGAGGTTTAATTTAGGAAAACAAATTTGCTTTGATCATTTAATGAAATGTCAGATTTTGGCAAGATAAAAGTTTTGTCGCCTTTTCATATAATGCACCCAATCCTAGTTTACTATAGAGGACAAAAAATGACATAAGTATAAATAAATAAATGTACAAATATATAATTAAATACATAAATGTATAAATTAATAAATGAATAAATGCAAAATTATAAAATACATAAACACATAAATGTATAAATAAATAAATGCACAAATAAATAATTAAATAAATAAATGTATTTATTTATTTCCATATTTCTACATTTATTTCTGTATTTATTTTTACATTTATTTAATTAATTAATTAATTAATTGTACATTTATTTCTGCATTTCCACATTTATACATTTATTTATAAGTAACCAGCACTGATCTAAATAAATGAGCTTCAACAACGTATAGCTTTTTGCTAGCGGTACAGCTATCAGTGCTCCAGAGCGCAGCCGCTGAAGGCCAAGGCAGTAGTAGCAGAGCCGGAATGATGGCGCTCGGTAATCAACCCTGCTTTAGAGTGAGGATAGGACCGCCCACCTCATTAACATACAGACGGAGAAATATAGAAATAAATAAATGTGGAAATACAGAAATAAATATAGAAATAAATAAATTAATAAATAAGTGTAAAAATAAATAAATAATATATGTGGAAATACAGAAATAAATGTAGAAATATATGTGGAAATACAGAAATAAATGTAGAAATAAATGTAGAAATATTTGTGGAAATACAGAAATAAATGCATAAATAAATAAATACATTTATGTATTTAATTATTTATTTGTGCATTTATTTATTTATTTATTTATTTATTTATTTATTATATATTTGTACATTTATTTATTTATTAATTTATATATTTCTGTATTTATTATATATTTGTATATTTATTTATTTATACTTATGTCATTTTTTGTCCGTCATAGTTTACAGCCTCACCTGTGCTCACTAATTGATCGATTAATTAGTGGGTGTGTATAAAAAGAACCCCAGACCTTCACTGGAACTGCAGCTCGACCTCTGACAACATTCCAAAAATCCACCCTGAGACCAAAACCTTGATCATCACGAGGCTGAAGACCAGATCCACTGCAGAGGTGGCCGGCACCTTTAATGTGTCTCAGCGTAAAGCACAAAGAATTAAAAAAAGACTTGAAGGGACTGTATCTCGTATCTCGCCTCTTAAGGAACTCAGTTTGCCACTTACCCAATATTTAGAAACAGTCAAGTCACATTATTATGACCATCCAGAGTGACCCCCGTGTGCAGCAGCTGGACGGACTGGGAGACTCAGTAAGGTTCTGGTAAGTGGTCACAGGTATCTGGAGCCATCCTGACTACAGCTGCTGGAGGGAGCGTGGAGGAGGATCCATAGAGACAACACCACCATCCAGGTGGTCCCACAGATGCTTCAAGTCTGAGGAATTTGGGGTCCAGTGTAGTACTTGGAAGTCTTGGTCAGCTCTTCCAACCATAGTGGGACATTTCTAGTCGTGGGACGTGTCTCAGTGTCTTGCTGGAAGATTCCATCCGCCCCAGAGAAGACCATCAGCATGTATGGTGTATGTGATCTACAAGGATGGATTCAGACCCAGATCGGTTGAGAGGGTCTTCCACGTTCCTCAAAGTAGGAAGTGGTCATAATAATGTGACTGTGTGTTTATCTTCTGTCTGTGGGTTTGTTTACGTGGGCGTGGTCTTCAGGTCATGACGGTGGCTTAATTGCTGTCGTTAAGCTGTAAAGGTGAGATAAGGACGCCGTAACTCCGTCCGTCTGTCTGTGTGACTGTAGATTGCGGGGTTGTTGTCCTCCCTCCTCGTCCTGCTGGTGATCGTAGCCATTGGGTTTGTATTCCAGCCCCTTCCACAGGTGAGTGACAGCACACCTTCTATTGATCTGCTGAACATAACTGAGTTAGTGTGTTAGTGAGGTCAGGTACTGATGTTGAACATTGTTGTGAGGGTTTGATTGAGTGTTAGTGAGGTCAGGTACTGATGTTGAACATTGTTGTGAGGGTTTGATTGAGCGTTAGTGAGGTCAGGTACTGATGTTGAACATTGCTGTGAGGATTTCATTGAGTGTTAGTGAGGTCAGGTACTGATGTTGAACATTGTTGTGAGGGTTTGATTGAGTGTTAGTGAGGTCAGGTACTGGTGTTGAACATTGCTGTGAGGATTTGATTGAGTGTTAGTGAGGTCAGGTACTGGTGTTGAACATTGCTGTGAGGATTTGATTGAGTGTTAGTGAGGTCAGGTACTGGTGTTGAACATTGCTGTGAGGATTTGATTGAGTGTTAGTGAGGTCAGGTACTGATGTTGAACATTGCTGTGAGGATTTCATTGAGTGTTAGTGAGGTCAGGTACTGGTGTTGAACTTTGCTGTGAGGATTTGATTGAGTGTTAGTGAGGTCAGGTACTGGTGTTGAACATTGCTGTGAGGATTTCATTGAGTGTTAGTGAGGTCAGGTACTGGTGTTGAACTTTGCTGTGAGGATTTGATTGAGTGTTAGTGAGGTCAGGTACTGATGTTGAACATTGCTGTGAGGATTTGATTGAGTGTTAGTGAGGTCAGGTACTGATGTTGAACATTGCTGTGTGGATTTGATTGAGTGTTAGTGAGGTCAGGTACTGATGTTGAACATTGCTGTGAGGATTTGATTGAGTGTTAGTGAGGTCAGGTACTGATGTTGAACATTGCTGTGAGGATCTGATTGAGTGTTAGTGAGGTCAGGTACTGATGTTGAACATTGCTGTGAGGATTTGATTGAGTGTTAGTGAGGTCAGGTACTGGTGTTGAACATTGCTGTGAGGATTTGATTGAGTGTTAGTGAGGTCAGGTACTGATGTTGAACATTGCTGTGAGGATTTGATTGAGTGTTAGTGAGGTCAGGTACTGATGTTGAACATTGCTGTGAGGATTTGATTGAGTGTTAGTGAGGTAAGGTACTGATGTTGAACATTGCTGTGAGGATCTGATTGAGTGTTAGTGAGGTCAGGTACTGGTGTTGAACATTGCTGTGAGGATCTGATTGAGTGTTAGTGAGGTCAGGTACTGATGTTGAACATTGCTGTGAGGATTTGATTGAGTGTTAGTGAGGTCAGGTACTGATGTTGAACATTGCTGTGAGGATTTGATTGAGTGTTAGTGAGGTCAGGTACTGATGTTGAACATTGTTGTGAGGGTTTGATTGAGTGTTAGTGAGGTCAGGTACTGATGTTAAACATTGCTGTGAGGATTTGATTGAGTGTTAGTGAGGTCAGGTACTGATGTTGAACATTGCTGTGAGGATTTCATTGAGTGTTAGTGAGGTCAGGTACTGATGTTGAACATTGCTGTGTGGATTTGATTGAGTGTTAGTGAGGTCAGGTACTGATGTTGAACATTGCTGTGAGGATTTGATTGAGTGTTAGTGAAGTCAGGTACTGAAGTTGAACATTGCTGTGAGGATTTGATTGAGTGTTAGTGAGGTCAGGTACTGATGTTGAACATTGCTGTGAGGATTTGATTGAGTGTTAGTGAGGTCAGGTACTGATGTTGAACATTGCTGTGAGGAGGATTTGATTGAGTGTTAGTGAGGTCAGGTACTGATGTTGAACATTGCTGTGAGGATTTGATTGAGTGTTAGTGAGGTCAGGTACTGATGTTGAACATTGCTGTGAGGATTTGATTGAGTGTTAGTGAGGTCAGGTACTGATGTTGAACATTGCTGTGAGGAGGATTTGATTGAGTGTTAGTGAGGTCAGGTACTGATGTTGAACATTGCTGTGAGGATCTGATTGAGTGTTAGTGAGGTCAGGTACTGATGTTGAACATTGCTGTGAGGATCTGATTGAGTGTTAGTGAGGTCAGGTACTGATGTTGAACATTGCTGTGAGGATTTGATTGAGTGTTCGTGAGGTCAGGTACTGATGTTGAACATTGCTGTGAGGATTTGATTGAGTGTTAGTGAGGTCAGGTACTGATGTTGAACATTGCTGTGAGGATTTGATTGAGTGTTGGTGAGGTCAGGTACTGATGTTGAACATTGCTGTGAGGGTCTGATTGAGTGTTAGTGAAGTCAGGTACTGAAGTTGAACATTGCTGTGAGGATTTGATTGAGTGTTAGTGAGGTCAGGTACTGATGTTGAACATTGCTGTGAGGATTTCATTGAGTGTTAGTGAGGTCAGGTACTGGTGTTGAACATTGTTGTGAGGATTTGATTGAGTGTTAGTGAGGTCAGGTACTGATGTTAAACATTGTTGTGAGGATCTGATTGAGTGTTAGTGAGGTCAGGTACTGATGTTGAACATTGCTGTGAGGATTTGATTGTGGAGCTGCTTCACAGGCTGTTCTGTTTGTGTGTATGTTCTAGACGGTGTTGGCGGCTATCATTATGGTGAATCTTCTGGGCATGTTCAAACAAGTGAGGGACATTCCTGCTTTATGGAGAACCAGCAAAATAGAGTTGGTAAGTTTTACGTGTGCTGAACTCAGAACAGATAAATAATCAGACATACAATACAAAGTAACATGAATATGTTATTGTGAGAGAAGTAGATCAGATCTTGATCCAGTTTGAAGAACAAAGTTAGGTTCCAGATTTATCCTGGACGCCCCAGACATTGTATGAATGTGTTCAGTTCTTGATTTAGCTTAATGAAGTACTGAGCAGTCAAAGCAGGTATTAGATGAGAACTGATAATAATACTGGGTTGTTTAGGAGAAGCTTGGAAAAAGTTAAATAAACACACTGACGTATGGAAAAGCACTACTTACTCTATTAATACTGTTTAATATTTAATAATAAAGTGTAAAAGCACTACTTACTCTATTAATACTGATTAATATTTAATAATAAAGTGTAAAAGCACTACTTACTCTATTAATACTGATTAATATTTAATAATAAAGTGTAAAAGCACTACTTACTCTATTAATACTGATTAATATTTAATAATAAAGTGTAAAAGCTCTATTTACTCTATTAATACTGATTAATATTTAATAATAAAGTGTAAAAGCTCTATTTACTCTATTAATACTGATTAATATTTAATAATAAAGTGTAAAAGCTCTATTTACTCTATTAATACTGATTAATATTTAATAATAAAGTGTAAAAGCACTACTTACTCTATTAATACTGATTAATATTTAATAATAAAGTGTTTACTGTGTAAATGAAAGCGTCCTGTCTAGCTTTTTATATATAATAATGTCCCCCAGTGACTTAAACCTGCACAGGTACTGTATATGATGACTATGTAGCCTCTGAGTGTTTAGCTACATCACTGTTGTTGTTTTTATTGTAAGACAATCTGGGTGGTGGCGTTTGTGGCGTCGGTTCTGCTGGGACTGGACTATGGTCTGCTGGTGGCCATCGGGTTCGCCATACTTACCGTCATCTACAGGACACAGAGGTAAGAGGAGCAGTTCTGAATAGTGTTGTACGTAACTGAACCTGTACGACTTGCTGTAGAACTGGTTCACGAGTGATTCTTTCATAAGCATTCATTCATTCATTACTAGAAAAGCAGCATTGTGGGTAATTATCTCATAGCAGGTTAAAGGTTGAAAGCTAAATTATGTAATTGGCCACATTAAAGGGCCCATATGCAACTTTTCTATTGTATTTTATTGTGAGTTTTTTCACCCAAATATAATAATTCATGTTCACGTGACCATTTTCCAGCGTACATTATGACATTATTATGACCACTTCAGGACTGGCCAGCTGCATTATGATTGGCTAACTGCACACATACTAGCCAACAGTAGCTTCAACCACAGAGGCTCCGCCCATCATATTCTGCTGTGTTTCTCAAGGGGCTGTTTATGTTGTGTCTTCAAATATAATAAATCATGTTCACGTGACCATTTTCCAAATTACTAGAAAAGCAGCATTGTGGGTAATTATCTCATAGCAGGTTAAAGGTTGAAAGCTAAATTATGTAATTGGCTACATTAAAGGGCCCATATGCAACTTTTCTATGGTATTTTATTGTGTTTTTTCACCCAAATATAATAATTCATGTTCACGTGACCATTTTCCAGCGTACACAGGTGAGTCACATTATTATGAACACTTTAGGAGTCTGCTAGTCAGATTGACTAGCTTTACTTACACATACTATCCAATAGCAGCCTCAGCTACAGAAGCTCCGCCCATCATATACTGCTGTGTTTATCAAGGGCCTGTTTATGTCTCCAAATATAATCATTCATGTTCACGTGACCATTTTCCAGCATACACAGTCGAGTCACATTATTATATATTCAGGAGTCTGACAGCTGCATTCTGATTGGCTAGTTGCACTTCCGCATACTATCCAAAAGTAGTCTCTGCTACAGAAGCTCCGCCCATCATATACTGCTGTGTTTATCAAGGGGCTGTTTATGTCGCGTCTCCAAATATAATCATTTGTGTTTACATGACTGTTTTCTAATTTACACAATTGAGTCACATTATTATGACCACTTCAGGAGTCAGACAGCTGCATTCTGATTGGCTAGCTGTACTTCCACATACTATCCAATAGTAGTCTCTGCTACAGAAGCTCCGCCCATCATTTACTGCTGTGTTTCTCAAGGGACTGTTTATGTCGTGGCACCATTATTCCTAACTCCTATACATATGCCAAATTGCAGGCTTTTGATTGGTTCTTGGTCACGTTAAGTCTTCCTAAAGTCCAGCAATGCGAGACTACAACGTCTGTAATACTGGTTTATGTAAACTAGCTCTGTTCTGATTGGCTGTACTATACTTTATTATAACTCATAAGGAGCCCAGGCAGCTTTTCTCTTAATATCTTAAGCATAAGTGGGCGGGACTAAACTACTGTAGGCTGAATAAGTCAAGAAAATAAACTATTACAGGATATAAAGAGCAGCTGTTGTGTTCCAATAATATAGAAAAATTAATATTGATAAAAATTGAGGTACATGTATTTCATTGGACAGCTACTGTATAAGGCATATGTACCCTGAGAGAATGGGGCGTGGGGTGTGAAGGGGGGTGTTGGGGGGGTGAATGGTATATATATTTTTTTGTAGATATTACAGCAGTGTTTACATGTGGTGGGTATTCACATTTCCAGGATACCGGCCCTTTAACGGCTAATATCAAGTTCAAGTTTCAAGTTTATTTGTCATTTGCACATCATGTAGGACATAACATGCATTGAAATGTTTGGGGTGAGACTCAGATAAACTCTACAGCAGGGCAGCATTATAAATGTAAAACAGTGCAAACATACAATAAATAGACAATATTAAAGTACAAATAAGCTAGAAAATATATACATATAGTTATGACTGAAATATTTAAAGGACTATACAAAACATACACAAGATATATACATAAGATATACAGGAGGACATCTGTGAAAAATTTTTGCATACGCAGGTTCTAAGAAGACATATCTATTTAAAGTGACTTAGTGATATTGTCCATAGCAGCGATATCAGAATAAATAATATAAAGTGTAACAATGTGCAGTGGTCGAGTGAACGGTATTGGGGTCTTTCAGCCTCACAGTTTGTTCAGAAGTCTGACAGCCTGAGGGTAGAAGCTGTTCAGTAGGCGGGTTGTTTTGGCCTGGATGCTGCGGAATCTCCTGCCTGATGGCAGTATAGTGAACAGGTTGTGTGCTGGGTGACCGCTGTCTGACCTGATCTTCTGGATTTTCCTCAGGCAGCGGGACTGGTAGATGTCCTGTAAGGCTGGTAGTTTGTTCCTCAGGCAGCGGGACTGGTAGATGTCCTGTAAGGCTGGTAGTTTGTTCCTCAGGCAGCGGGACTGGTAGATGTCCTGTAAGGCTGGTAGTTTGTTCTTCAGGCAGCTGGACTGGTAGATGTCCTGTAAGGCTGGTAGTTTGTTCCTCAGGCAGCGGGACTGGTAGATGTCCTGTAAGGCTGGTAGTTTGTTCCTCAGGCAGTGGGACTGGTAGATGTCCTGTAAGGCTGGTAGTTTGTTTCTCAGGCAGCGGGACTGGTAGATGTCCTGTAAGGCTGGTAGTTTGTTCCTCAGGCAGCGGGACTGGTAGATGTCCTGTAAGGCTGGTAGTTTGTTCCTCAGGCAGCGGGACTGGTAGATGTCCTGTAAGGCTGGTAGTTTGTTCCTCAGGCAGTGGGACTGGTAGATGTCCTGTAAGGCTGGTAGTTTGTTGCCTATGATGTATTCTGCTGTCCTCACCACTCCTTTTAGGGCCTTGCGGTCGCAGGCAGTGCAGCTGCCGTACCAGACAGTGATGCAGCCCGTTAGGATGCTCTCTATAGTGCATCTATAGAAGCTGGTGAGGAGATCAGGAGGCAGTCCAAACTTCCTGAGCCTGCGCAGGAAGAAGAGACGCTGACGGGCAGATCTCACAATCGTGTTAGTGTGGAGGGACCAGGTGAGGTCATCAGAGAGGTGAACGCCGAGGAACTTAACACTGCTGACTCTCTCCACTTCAGCCCCGTTGATGTAAAGGGGAGAGTGACCACCCTTCTGCTGCTTCCTGTAGTCCACAATCATCTCCTTCGTTTTGCTGATGTTTAGACGGAGATTGTTGTCGTGGCTCCACTCTGCCAGAGCGCTGACCTCGTCTCTATAGGCTGTTTCATCTCCATCTGTGATGAGGCCTAGGATTGTAGTGTCATCAGCGAATTTGAAGATGAGGTTGGAGGAGTGTTTGGCTACACATTCATGAGTGTACAGGGAGTACAGGAGGGGGCTGAGTACACATCCCTGGGGGGCCCCCGTGCTCAGAGTCAGAGTAGAAGAGATGCGGTCACCCACCCTCACCACCTGCGGTCTGCTCGTCAGGAAGTCCAGTATCCAGTTGCAGAGATGAGAGTTCAAACCCAAGTCTTTGAGCTTCGGGATGAGTTTGGCTGGGATGATTGTGTTGAATGCTGAGCTGTAATCTATGAACAGCTTCTCACATACGTGTTCTTTCTGTCCAAGTGTGAGAGAGCAGTGTGTCTGAGTGTGTGAGAGCAGTGTGTACAGTTAGTGCAATGGCGTCGTCTGTGGATCTGTTGGAGCGGAATGCAAACTGGTGAGTGTCCATATTGGCAGGAAGCATAGAACAGATGTGAGCTTTGACCAGCCGCTCAAAGCACTTCATAGCTGTTGTTGTCAGTGCAACAGGGCGGTAGTCGTTCAGGTGACAGAAGGTTTCTTGGGAACTGGAACAATGATGGTTTCTTTAAAGCACGTAGGAACCACTGACAGTCTTAGGGAGGTTAAAGATGTCAGTGAAAACCTCAGCCAGCTGGTTGGCACATGCTTTAAGTACACGACTGTGTACACCATCAGGACCTGGAGCCTTGCGTGGGTTAACTGCCCTGAAGGATTTCACCACCTCAGACAGAGAGATGGTCAGTGTGCATCTCTCCTGATGTATTGGGAGATTTTCGGCAGGGGAGGTGTTGTTTGCCTCAAAGCGAGCATAATGTGCATTAAGCTCATCTGCAAGTGAGGAGGGTGACCCCCCCCGACACCCCCCCCCCCCATCACAACTCATACCTCCTTTATAATCAGTGATGGTGCGCAGTCCACTCCACATACGTCTGAGATCAGAGCAGAGGAAGTTGGATTCAACTCTGTCCCTGTAGTTCCGTTTGGCTACCTGATGGTCCTCTGAAGGTCATATCTGGCCTTCTTGTAGCTAGCCAGATCACCAGAGTTGTAGGCAGAGGTTCGAGCTCTTAGTTTGGCACGAACCTCAGCATTGATCCAGGGTTTCTGATTGGGAAATGTTCTGACATTGATTTTTGGCACAATGTCGTCAGTGCATTTACTGATGTAACTTGTGATGGAGTCAGTGTATTCGTTGATGTCACTGCCAGCTGCATCATGAAACAAACAATATGTGGTAACGTTATGTCCACTTGTAACTTTAAGGTGTCTGATTTCGTTTGGTGGTCGTGTTCTGGTTTCCTGATATGAGTTTGTACGTATTAAAGATAATCATTTCCCGTAAACCTGATCCTGTTTTTCAGCCCCAGAAGTGTTATACTTGGCCAGATTCCAGATACTGGACTGTACTGCGACGTGGACGAGTACGAGGAGGTAACTCAGCTCTGTGTTCAGCAGATCTGAATAAAATGCTGTATCAGTTTGTTTACATGCTGTGCGAATGTCCAGGACCTTCATGTATTTCATTTACAGCCCTCAGTCCTTAAAGGGCAACTCCAGCAATTTTTCAGAATTGCTGCACAATTAAAGGGATAATGCAAACGGGGTCACTCAGAGTGGTTTAGTGTTCGTTCTAAAGTCACACAGTGTTGCTCATTTTGAGTGAAATAGCTGTGACAGTTTTGGTGCTAAACTTATATTGTTAAAGGGCAGTTCCACCCATTTTTCTAAATTTTCTGTGCAAGTCGTTCAGAAAGTTTAGTGTAAAACGTGTTATTGTAGAGACACTCGAGTCAAAATTAGTGGTGGTGAATGGAACCAGACGTTCACCTCTAAATATAATAATAATAATAATAATAATAATAATTTGAGCTAAGACTTAATTTAATCCATTTCTTTTAATCTATTCATGGTGGAGGGATACTTGAAGGGTGCTGTGAGGCCGTATAGTCCCCAAAGAGAACTTCCAGCTTTTACCGTCATGAACATTCATATAAACTCAGAAGACGTGTAGGTTCACTGGTGGGTTAGATGCTAAATACAGTGTCTATAATTGTGTTATATCTGGTTTTGGTGGATCCACCTGCTCTTCCAGGTGGTTGTTAGGAGCCCCGTTTTCTATGCAGTTCTCTTTGTTAGCACTTCACTGTAGGGTTTGTTCATAAGTCTACATGATACCTACATAAGCCTGTCATGACATCTGACATAGCCCTACTCTGTTCCAGTAGACGTCACCTGTTATAAAGGCTAACATGTAACATTTATAGTATATGGCGCCCCCTACTTATGTAAGCTTATGTAGGTGTAATGTAGCCTTATGAATTGACCCCTACAGTAAAGTGTTACTCTACCTTTTATCAGATCTCCTGAAAATTGAAGTGCTTGTGCTGTGAATAGCTTCTACTTAGCAGAGATCATATAAAGAAGGTTGGACTTTTACACACGGCTGTATTGAGCTGTACGCGGCTGCGTTATCTCTGTTATCTTTCAGCTCTTGTTGATTTTGCTGTGTTTGTCCTGCTCAGGCTGCTGAATGTTCAGGGATTAAGATTTTCCACTCGAATTCCTCAATCTACTTCGCCAACAGTGACCTGTATGTGAACAGCCTCAAGGAGAAAGTACGTATGCAAATGATTCCGGTCTATGTATAATTATTCAAATGAAGGGAAATACACAGTCCAGTCACATTATGATGATCCTACTTTGGACGGCAGCAGCGTTCTGGTCTGGGGGGAGATGTTTTAGTGACAGGCTCTGGAGCCACTCATCCATGTGGAAGACACTCTCATTCTCGATTTGGGTCTGAATCCATCCTCGCAGATCACCTACACCATACATGCTGATGGTCTCTATGGCGTGGATGGGATCTTCCATGAGGCAATGAGACACCTCACACTGGTTGGAAGAGCTGACCAGGACTTCCAAGTACTACCCTGGACCCCTAATTCTTTAGACTTTAACCCAATTGAGCATCTGTGGGCCCACCTGGATGGTGTTGTTATCTCTATGGATCCTCCTCCACGCTCCCTCCAGCAGCTGTGGGATGCACTGCAGTCAGCGTGATACCTCCAGATACCTGTGAACACCTACCAGGACCTTACTGAGTCTCCCAGTCCGTCTAGCTGCTGTCCCAGCTGTACACGGTGGTCACTCTGGATGTTATGATGTGACTCGACTGTGTATTATTGTAGACGTTTGTGACTTTGAGGTCAGGAGGGTTTGCTCTTATCCTCTTTCTCTAATTACAGACCGGCGTGGATCCAACGCAGCTGCTGGCTGAGAGGAAGTCTCAGCAGAAGCGTGCTAAAGTGCAAAAGAGTGGAGAGAAGAAAGACTCCAGTCACAGCCCAGCGCAGAAGAGGAATGCAGTTGTCAAACTGGTATGAGTGCTGTATACGTTGCTCCTGGACACGCTCCTGGTGGGCCGCTGGCTGGGAGCTCACGTGCAGGTCTTATCGAGTATCAGCGCTAAGCTGTGTTGGATACAGTTACCAGCTATGTGGAAAATCTCCGTCTCGCTCGCGACTGCAGGCTGAGACGTAGAGCTTTGACGAATGATTCAGCATCTTTTTGTGGCGCTGGTGATTTAACTGCCTCTGACATACTGCCCTGCCTTTGTTGACAGGACATGGAGCTGGGCGTGGCTCACGAAGTGCTGGACGAGGCTCAGAAGCAGGAGCTCGCTAACGGGCAGGTGGCCGAGGCTCCGGCCGAGTCGGACTCCGAGGAGGCTCGTTTCCTTCGCCCGCTGTGCCCCGTCCATTCCATCATACTGGACTTCACGCCGGTGAACTTCATGGACTCGGTCGGCGCCAAAGCTATTAAAGCTGTAAGTGAACACGTCCAGCGCAGATCCAGCTCGGAGGCTCATTTCAGATAAACTGAAGCAAAAGATTCCGAAGGTCCCGAAAAACACCCACCATGTCAGTGTGCTAAGCTAACGTTAGCCAGCTAACCAGAAACAGCAGTGAGCATCACAATTAGCAAGCTGGCTAACTTCTCTGTATAGAGAAAACACAAACGTGAACATAAATCTAAATGCACAGGAGTACAGTACAGCATACTTAGCCAACGAGCTAACCCCACAATTAGCCAACAAGCTAACATCACAATTAGCAAGCTGGCTAACTTCTCTGTATAGTGAAAACACCAAAGTGAACAATTCTAAATGCACAGAAGTACAGTGCCACACACTTAGCCAACACTAACATCAGAATTAGCCAACAAGCTAACATCACAGTTAGCTATCTGGCTAACTTCTCTGTATAGTGAAAACACAAAAGTGAACATCACAATCAGCAAGATGGCTAACTTCACTGTATACTGACAACACAAAAGTGAGCATCACAATTAGCAAGCTGCCTAACTTCTCTGTATAGTGACAACAAAAAAGTGAACATCACAATTAGCAAGCTGGCTAACTTCTCTGTATAGTGAAAACACAAAAGTGAACACAATTAGCATGCTGGCTAACTTCTCTGTACTTCTCTGAACACAATTAGCATGCTGGCTAACTTCTCTGTATAGTGAAAACACAAACGTGAACATTACAATTAGCAATCTGGCTAACTTCTCTGTATAGTGAAAACACAAACGTGAACATCACAATTAGCAAGCTGGCTAACTTCTCTGTATAGTGAAAACACAAACGTGAACGTCACAATTAGCAATCTGGCTAACTTCTCTGTACTTCTCTGAACACAATTAGCAAGCTGGCTAACTTCTCTGTATAGTGAAAACACAAACGTGAACGTCACAATTAGCAATCTGGCTAACTTCTCTGTATAGTGAAAACACAAACGTGAACATCACAATTAGCAAGCTGGCTAACTTCTCTGTATAGTGAAAACACAAACGTGAACATCACAATTAGCAATCTGGCTAACTTCTCTGTATACTGACAACACAAAAGTGAGCATCACAATTAGCAAGCTGGCTAACTTCTCTGTATAGTGAAAACACAAAAGTGAACATCACAATTAGCAAGCTGGCTAACTTCTCTGTATACTGACAACACAAAAGTGAACATCACAATTAGCAATCTGGCTAACTTCTCTGTATAGTGAAAACACAAACGTGAACATTACAATTAGCAATCTGGCTAACTTCTCTGTATAGTGAAAACACAAAAGTGAGCATCACAATTAGCAAGCTGGCTAACTTCTCTGTATAGTGAAAACACAAAAGTGAACATAAGTTTAAACGTACACGAGTACAGTGGTGCACACTTAGCCAACGAGCTAACATCACAATTAACTTGTAGGCTAAGTGTGCAGACCTGGAGCGTGTCAGGGGCCTCGGGGGGCCGAATGTGTGAAACGGGCACTGCCAGAGTTCGGCGGTAGAGAGGCGTTGTCTGTTTGAGCAGTGGGCGTTTGTTCCACCTGCCAGTAGCACTTTGTTAGATCCAGAGTAAACACAGACTGGACCTTGGGGGTGGGTCAGTGGGGTGACTGACCCTTACAGAGGTCGCTTGAGAAGCTGCAGCTGTTAATCACGACTGAGCTGCTTGTGCACGCCTGCAGTGCTTATCATCATCAACATCACCAGGAAGTATTTGTGCAGCATCAGCACCTCGTCTGAGCGAGTAGCAGGAAACGTGGTATCACCACAGAGGAGGCAGCGCTCTGACCTGCTGTAGCTAAACACGCTATACTAACACCCCCCTGTATGTCCACTCACTGTCCACTGTATCAGCTCCACTGACCATACAGGACCTCCACTCACTGTCCACTGTATCAGCTCCACTGACCATACAGGACCTCCACTCACTGTCCACTGTATCAGCTCCACTGACCATACAGGAGCTACACTCACTGTCCACTGTATCAGCTCCACTGACCATACAGGACCTCCACTCACTGTCCACTGTATCAGCTCCACTGACCATACAGGACCTCCACTCACTGTCCACTGTATCAGCTCCACTGACCATACAGGAGCTCCACTTACTCTCCACTGTATCAGCTCCACTGACCATACAGGACCTCCACTCACTGTCCACTGTATCAGCTCCACTGACCATACAGGACCTCCACTCACTGTCCACTGTATCAGCTCCACTGACCATACAGGAGCTCCACTTACTCTCCACTGTATCAGCTCCACTGACCATACAGGACCTCCACTTACAGACTGTAGTTCATCTGATTCTCTGTATACTTTATTACTCTGATCTTTAATGATCAGGACCCCCACAGGACCACCACAGAGCAGATACTATTAGGGAGGTGGATCATTCTCAGCACTGCAGTGATACTGACGTGGTGCTGGTGTGAGTGGATCAGACACAGCAGTGCTGCTGCTGGAGTGTTTAAACACTGTGTCCACTCACTGTCCACTCTATTAGACACTCCTACTACTTGCTGGTCCACCTTGTAGATGTAAAGTCAGAGACAGTAGCTCATCTGCTGCTGCACAGTTTGTGTTCCTCTAGTCCTTCATCAGTGGACACAGGACGCCGCCCACAGGACACTGCTGTCTGGATAGTTTTGGTTGGTGGACGGTTCTCAGTCCAGCAGTGAGATTAAGGTGCACTACTGTGTCTGATCCACTCACACCAGCACAACACACACTAATCAAAGCAGCTCAGGGATATGGGCTGTAGACGTGTAGAGCTGAGCTTGTGTCTGTTGTATTGCAGGTTATTAAGGAGTACGCGACCATAGACGTGAGAGTTCTCCTCGCTGGTTGTAGCAGTGAGTATCGATCTTCTCTTGAAATTGAATTATGAATCATCTGCACATCAGTTCACATCCCATGACGTTTGGCCTGTCAGTGCTGTGAAGCCTCAAGGGGGCAGTATATGGGCTGCATGTGGACATTGGTTATGGTGGTGGTGATAGAAACCGGTGAACCGCCACTCAACCCACGTTACAGCGTTCTGTGAGGAGCTTTTAGAGGTGGACGTCTGGTTCCATTCACCACCACTGTGAACAGATCAAACCTCTCAGAAATGTTGAAAAAACGATGGACTTGCCCTTCAAATTCTGCCTGAACACTGCTGTATGTTGTCCTGGACAGGAACCCTGCTGTCTGACCTCAGGACTATGCAGTTCTTCAGCGGCCCTGTGACCCCTGACATCATCTTCCCCACCATTCACGATGCTGTGCTGCACTGCCAGAACAGGAGGTCCGCCCCTTCCTGCCCTGCTGTCCAATGAGCGCGCAGGAAACGCCAGGACTGACCGCGTGACTGAGGTATGTACTGCAGGGTAAAGTATCTAACTGCGCTACAACGTGCATCACAAGTGTCCAGCCTTCTTTACTGGACATTAAATCAGCCCCTTATTGACCCCAGATGGTCAAGAAATGATATCTTATTAACTCTGAACTGGAGCTGTGGGGCTGACGCCTCTGACAACAGCTGGACGTCAGTGGTCACTCAAATAGTCCGAATGGTTTGTGTGAAAAAGCATCACCAGAAAGTCTCAGGCTGCAAAATTTAATTTAAAATAAATTTAAAGTACCATGTAGCAGCACTGTCTCCTCACAGTAAGATGATCTGGGTGGGATTCCCGGTCCGGGTGGTTCTGTGTGGAGTGTGTATGGTCTCTCTGTGTTTGAGTGGGTTCCTCCGGGTACTCCGGTTTCCTCCCACAGTCCAAACACATGCATGTTAGGATCCTCCCTCTAAACTGCCCGTAGGTGTGAGTTTGTGTGTGAGTGTGTGTTGGTCAGGCTATGGACTGGTGACCTGTCCATGGTGTACCCCGCCTTCGCCCGATGACGCTGGGATTGGCTCCAGCCGCCCCCCATGACCCCGACTAGTAGATATGCAGAAAATAAAGGATTGATGTTTCAGGGATTGGGATTTTTGGCTATTGGGCTCCCCCTACAGGTGAAGAGTGTAACTCACTTTCACATCACTGGTGTAAACACAGATCCCGCTCGTGTTTATAAGCTGTAGAAACAGAATCCGAGCAGGAGCGTCGCTCAGGAGCGTCACAGATTACTCCCAGAATTCCGTGTGTAAATCCGTGAAGAAAATGTGTCTCCATTTTTAACAAACGTTTTTCAACATCACTAGAACTGGACAGCTATTGTTTATATTGTGCAACAATTTCGTAATAAATGGACCAATGAAAATGGTCCAAAATAGCTTGGAAAGAATTCTGCTTCCATTGACAGAGATCAACTCTGACCGTTACAGTGGTCAACTCTCTTAGCTAAAGAAGCGAATCTCTCATAAAGTATTAGTTCCGCGTTTAGAGAATCAGTCTTTCAGTTTTCACATAATGTTACTCTAGCAATACTTTAGAAACGCCAGAGCTGACATTGACAATGCAGGACTGATCTGGGATCAGATTTTTCCATATTTATGACACCTTTTGTCACAAACTCTGATTTCAGATCAAATTTTAGACTCCGAGGGAGAACCCAGCCTGTGTCTGAAGTGGCTGCCCACTGTTGTTGTTCATTTTCATAGTTATCAGTAAGACCAGGAGGTGGTTTGATTGAAATCTTGATAATGTATTAATACAGAAGCCATCTGGGCTATTTGGGTGACTATTGTATTCCAGTGTTTGTTAGCAACATTAGCCTTGTAGGTCCAGTTTAAAACTAAAGAAACAAAATCTGGACACCTTTAACACGTCTTGGCTGATCAACCACAATAGTACTACTACTAATTATAATAATTAATATCTCATAACTGAAAGGGAAGATGACGTATCCGTATACCCCAGCAAGTAACGGGTGAGGGGGTCTATCTTTTAGACAATGTCCGAACATGGACCCCATCTAAAAGCCGCCATATTGGATCAATGGCAAGTTTCTCCAACGGGAAGGTGGTCGTGTAGCAGATCAAAGTAGACCAGAAGTGTCTCAGAAATTGATTTATGTAATCAGATTTGTAATATCTCTTGTGGTTCAAACATTATCAACACAGACAGATGCAACAACAACCACATTGAAAAACATGTTCAATGTACTGTCCCTGGTGCTGAACTGCGCCTTCAGATCTGTGTTCAGCTCCAGGGACAGCTCACTGAACATGGGGACACAGTTGTTCAATGTGGTTGTTGTTGCAACTTTCTCTACACGACCACCAGTTGATAGCCAAAAAGGTAGCCCCCCACACCTGTTACTTGCTGGGGTATTCAGATACACCATTTTCCCTTTCAGTTCTAAGATAAAAAGGTGTCCCGAGACTTTTGACTCACCCTGTATAATGAAATGAATTAGAGTGTAACAGACGGATACAGACTGTAAGCTTTAGAGGAGGTAACCGGTTCTGGTGTGTCTCTTTCAGGTCCGGGCTGTAACCCTGAGACTGACGAGACTGCGCATGAGAGAGTTGATGATATTGGTTCCAGTTACAATCCTGATATCTGCCAAAACGCTCTGATCTTTAGTTTAGAGATTCCCGAAGTGCAATTATCTGGAGGAGTGGACTGTGGATCAGACGGCACGGCCACAATTCTGATCCGGATTATTTAAAACGCTGGAATTAAACTACGTGTGAATGTAGTTTGAAATTGCTGCCAAAACAAGTCATTCGATTTTTTTCAACTAAGGTCAAGCGTCCATCGTGAAAACAGAGACTGTTACAATGTTGTATTGTATTCTCATTACCTGCTGTCATTGAAGGGAAAACCCACCAATCTTTCTACATTTTAGATGTAAACAAAGTCATTCAGAGTGATTCGGTCTGAAACCCTCTGTTCTAGATACAGTCAGAACTGTTTACAGTGGTTGTGAATGGAACCAGACGTCCACCTTTAAAAACACCCTCTCATAAAGTTATTACAGTAGATGTTTATGAATACGCTGCCTCCTGTCTGAGATATGACAAACCTATGAGCCTAAGAACAACCCCCGAATAAGAAAACACTAAAATCGTCATGGAAACTGAGAAGAAAGGTTGTTTGGTGAATGAGGCCCATTGTAAATGAATGAGGTGTGTTATTGTAATCCAGTCCAGGAGGGATACATGAAGGATGTTATAAGGCAAAATAGTCCCCAAAGAAAATGTATTATATTCAGATTTTTCCTAATTTTCCCATCAACATTGATATAAACACTTAGAAGACACGCGTAGCTTCACTGGTGGATTATTAAAATGTGTATATTTGTGTTGTAGACATGGTGACCCCTGGTTCCAATCACCACCACTGTCACCAACATCTCACACCACTGTAAACACCATCTGAACCATTTCACACCAAACCCCACTCTGAATCTCTCTGTTTAGACCACAAACAGTGGGAAATTTAAAAAAAATTGGTGGACTTCCCCTTCCACACGTTCATTATGTGGCCTGCTGAAGCCCTCGTTGCAGCTTTAACAGAGAGGTCACGGCTCAGACAGAGCTGATGATGAGGTCATGTCAGTCTAAGCTCCGCCCCCTAAACGCTAATCGCTGGTGTATGTTGAGAGTTGCTGTAAACGTAGGTGGCGCTGCTGCTCTGTGATCATTAGTGCTGTCTATCCAGCAGACGCTGGTACATATGAGGACCTTCTCAGGCTCACTGACTTCCAGACTACTAACGTTCTTATCTAGAGGACTCCGTGTTACTGACAGAGCACCAGACTGGGCCTCTGTCTGTCCATCAATTTTAACTCTTTACTGTCTGAGAGAACTTCATCCTGAAGATCATCTCCTGCGTATACATCCAGACCAAAGCCCTGAAAACAGGGGCAGTTATTTTGTGAATCTTAGAGGTATTTTGTTTAATAAAACAAAACATTTTTAAAAAGACGTGCGTGTTTCTTTCTCTTTATTTTCAGCCTTTCAGCCCCAAAAGGAGACTTACACCAATATTTTAAAATTTCTTCATGTTCAACATTTTGAAAACAAATAATAAAACTTACAACATTTATCCCAGAACTTCTGCACAGGACGCCTTTTAAGCCTCTCAATAAGTTAAATTCATTAAATAAACAGTAATTGTGTAAAGAAATTAATAGAATTACATGATTACAGTCGTATGTAAAGGGTTAATAATTCAGTATAGTGTATTGATGTATATTCCAGGTCTATGTTGTTGTTTTCTATTCTTTGTCTTGTTATACTGTAAATTCCAGAACTGAATTAGATTAAGAATGTTTTTAAATTCTCCTGTTATCAGATTTGGAGATGTAGTAGTGATGATGCACGTCCCTACTGAATTTCAGAATTTATTATTTGCTAGATGTGTTTCTACACAGAGGAATTTCACCTCTACACTGTGCACACACACACACACACACACACACACACACTCGGGGGCAGTGAATTACACACACCCCCACTAGTGAATATACACACACACTAGGGGACAATGAAACACACACACACAAGGGGGCAGTGAAACCCACACTAGTGAATATACACACACTCTGGGAGCAGTGAAACCCACACTAGTGAATATACATGCTAGGGGGCAGTGAAACCCACACTAGTGAATATGCACAGTAGGGGGCAGTGAAACCCATATATACACACACACACACACATACTAGTGAACACACTCTAGAGAGTATACACACTGAGGGGCAGTGAAACCCACACTAGTGAATATACACACTAGAGGGCAGTGAAACACACACACACATGCTAGTGAGTATACACAATAGGGGGCAGCGAAACACACACTAGTGAATATACACACTAGGGGGCAGTGAAACACACATATACACACTAGGGGGCAGTGAAACCCACACTAGTGAATATACACACTAGGGGGCAGTGAAACACACAAATATACACACTAGGGGGCAGTGAAACCCACACTAGTGAATATACACACTAGGGGGCAGTGAAACCCACACTAGTGAATATACACACTAGGGGGCAGTGAAACACACACATATACACACTAGGGGGCAGTGAAACCCACACATATACACACTAGGGGGCAGTGAAACCCACACTAGTGAATATACACACTAGGGGGCAGTGAAACACACACATATACACACTAGGGGGCAGTGAAACCCACACTAGTGAATATACACACTAGGGGGCAGTGAAACACACACATATACACACTAGGGGGCAGTGAAACCCACACTAGTGAATATACACACTAGGGGGCAGTGAGCAGTCCTCGGGCAGCGGTGGGGTGTCTTACTAAAGGGAACTTCAGTCGTGTCCTGTTAGTGCAGGATATCAAACCGGCAACATTCTGCTCACAAGGCTGGTTCCCGAACCTCCAGCCCACCACTGCCCCAAAACTTCACTCTTAACAGGGTCTTAAACACGGACCCTCAGATTTAGTCTGAAGCTCTACCGACTGAGCTTTCCAGGGTCTTACTAGAAGACATGCAGAGTTTGAGAAACACCCCCTAGTGTCAGCCCATGCTGGCTACAGCGGCACTGACGCTTCAATGGCAACAGAATGTTCTTCTGGAAATGCTCTTCTCTGGTTTGGTAGATCTTCCACACATTAACTGATCTTATTCATCATCTCCTCTTCTGTCTTCAGTCTAATCAGTAACAATTCACCTTCAACAATCTCTTGGGAAAATTGGGAAAGTTTTCAGATTTACAAACATTGAGATATTATAAAATTCTCTGAAGGTATTCCAGGCAGATTAGAGTTTGGGACAGTCAGTCAGCGCGTCTGAGAGGTTAATTAGGGGGTCCTGGACCTCAAAAGACCCCTGTATTTAATGCCTATAGACAATTAAATGGAATGTTTAGTGCCTGTTACTGAACAGTGTTTATATTTAATAATTTTCAGTAAAAATATGAAGTGAGACTGTACACTGAGCAGCCTATCAGAGCTCAGCAGCTACAACATGAACGGTTACAATCAAACAGGACGCTCGTCTCTAAGAGTGGTACAGTTTATTTATTTATTACTGATACACTAAAGAAAACAACTACCACAAACAAGCCGCTCTGCTCTCCAGCAAAGAACACAGATCAAAGGTTAAGGCGTAGAGGAGGATCTAGTTGTAGGTCATGTATCGCGGGGTGGCGCTGAACTTGGCGTAGGACTTGATGACCTTGTTCACGGCTTCCAGGAAGTCTTTCTCTGTGGCGATTTTCCTTCGAGCTCTGATGGCGAACATGCCGGCCTCTGTGCACACGCTCCGGATCTCTGCACCTAAATTTTTAAAAAATAATAATAATAATAAAAATAAAAAAAAATCATGAGCCCATACGATCAGATTCAGTTCAGGTCATCAGTGAGAAGCTGATAATATAATCTGATATAATCATGTTTGATGGTACCTGTGCTGTTGGGGCAGAGTCGTGCCAGCAGCTCGAACCGAATGTCCCTCTCCACACTCATGGAGCGAGCGTGAATTTTAAAGATGTGAGTACGTCCCTGAAAAACAACACAGCAAGTCAGAAAACACACCATGTTTCTCCAGTAGGTGGCAGCAAAGGAACACAAATTGATAACAGGAGAGTTATCTGCTGCTGTGCCAGAATAATTCCTAAAGAGAGCAATTCCTAGACAGGGCAATTCCTAAAGAGAGCAATACCCTGCACAGAGCTATTCCTAGAGAGAGCAATTCCTAGACAGAACAATTCCTAAAGAGAGCAATTCCTAGACAGGGCAATTCCTAGACAGGGCAATTCCTAAAGAGAGAAATACCCTGCACAGAGCTATTCCTAGAGAGAGCAATTCCTAAAGAGAGCAATTCCTAAAGAGAGCAATTCCTAAAGAGAGCAATTCCTAGGCAGGGCAAATCCTAAAGAGAGAAATAAACTGCACAGAGCAATTCATAGACAGGACAATTCCTAAAGAGAGCAATTCCTAGGACTGAGCAATTCCTAGCGAGAGCAATTCCTAAAGAGAGCAATTCCTAAAGAGAGCAATACCCTGCACAGAGCAATTCCTAGACCGGGCAATTCCCTGGACAGAACAATTCTTAAAGAGCACAATTCCTAGGACAAAGCAATTCCTAAAGAGATCAAAACCCAAATTCTTAAATACAAATTTTCATGTGAAACATTTAACATACTGCTGAACAGCATCAACCAGTCTGCTCAGATACTGACACGCCAAATAATATCACATCCCAGTTTTAGTTAGAGCTGAGCAAAGAGACAATACCCAAGTCTCAATAAGCTTTTCCCGGTTGATCTGGGATATCACCAGTACTTAAACACTTCCCACCAGTACGTCTGATTACACGGAGAGTAGCGAGTAGGTCCTGGTCAACCAAATTCAGTGCAGCAGCGTGATAAACGTTAAAACACAAATCACTGGATTTGATTCACAATAGGTATTAAAACAAAAAAAAACAAAAACAAAAAAAAACCCATCAATTTACTGTGACATGCTGTTTATAAGACTACAGGACACGTACATAAGCTTGCCATAGGAAATGACATGAATGGTTGTGTACTCTGTAAACTCTGTAGTGATCTTATGCACTTCTGTGAGTTTGCGTGTAGCGAGCCGTTGTTGCTCCTAGACGCCCCCAAGCATCCTAGAACAGCGCATGTGTGAAGTCACTGAGCTCCCAGTATCCTGCCAGTGTTGGTCATGTTCTTCATTTAAAACACCTGTTAGAAATGGGTGGGGCTAAAACACCTGAAAGAAGCAGACGTTGTGTCCACATACTATTGGCCACCTACTGCACAACTGGGTTTATTACATAACACAGTCTGGAACTTTAAACACTTATGATGTTACATCACAGAAGCACAGGGACAAACTGTTGCTGCGGAACATCTGGGAGGGGACGAGACATAAACGAGACTTCAGGACGTCTCAACCAGACGAGACTCACCTCCAGGTCAGGCAGACTGAACTCAATCTTCCTGTCGAGCCGACCAGGTCTCATCAGAGCCGGGTCCAGAGTGTCGGGTCGGTTTGTGGCCATCAGGACCTTGATGTTCCCTCTGGGGTCAAAACCGTCCAGCTGGTTGATGAGCTCCAGCATGGTCCTCTGCACCTCGTTGTCTCCTCCAGCCCCATCATCAAAACGGGCTCCTGGAGGAGAAGGAGGAGGAGGAGAACAGGGTTGTTAAGATTTGCATATAGAGGTGTTTATATCTGCTATATGGCCAAAAGTATGTGGACATCTGATCATCAGGCCGATATGAGCTTGTGGATCATGCCACTCCAAAACCATGGTGATTAATATGGAGTTACCCCCAACTTAGGAATCAGTGTCAGTCAAATGAGCATTTGTGAGTCAGACACTAGTGCTGCACGAAAAAGGCCTGTCTTGCCATGAATCCCCAAAAATCTTCAGTGGGGTTGAGGTCAGGACTCTGTGCAGATCACTGGAGTTCCTCTACGCTGAACCCGTCAAACCAGGTCTTTATGGAGCTCGTTAAAAAGTCATGATAATTGTACCCTTATTTTTGTGAATTCTATCAAAATTAATTGTTTCAAGAGCTCACCTGTTGTATTATTAAAGCCTAATTTGCTTTTTATATTCGTTATTTTTTTCTTCTAAATATTCCAGTTTATGTTATTTAGCTCATGCAGACAAGTTTAATGTGTTAGTGTGTTTGGACTCCAATTCCCTGCTGTACACACGCACAACTGCAAAGCTTAGTTTTTTTTTTGTTTTATTATTTTGTCACTTGTAGGCGTGTAAGAAAATATTGAAAATATCGAATATCGGGATATTATGTTTAGTGATACTGTATCGATTCTCAGAAACACAGTATCGATACACAGATTCCTGGCAGACAGTGAATCAGTGTGTTGTGTTTAAACCTCTGACCACTAGATGGCAGTGTTGTAATCCATTTTCAGCTCCACTCCAACATTAACAAGCAGCACAAGGACGCAGTGCTATTGTAAGTATTGGTAAACCTGTTTATACAGTGGTGTGTTTTAATAGTAGGACTTGAAAAATCACAGTATATCACTTTGCTTGCAGTATCGCAATATATCACGATATATCGAATCGCGACCGCTGTATCACGATACATATCGTATCGTCAGGTTCTTGCCAAAACACAGCCCTAGTCACTTGCTGCTTTCCTTACCCCCAGTGGCGCCATTTACCTTGCAGGAGGTAAGACGTGTTGGAAAAGCAAGTAACGTTATGTTTTTAACAAGAAATATGTACTCACGAAGTGAATTGCTGCAACTATGATCTGTAATATTAGTCATAGCACGTAATCGCTGGGTTTTGGTTAAGTATTAGCGCATATTCAACCCAATATTTTACTTTTACTTTTCTTACGGCAGCAGCAACGACATTGTGCTGAAGAATGAGCCACAGTCGTGCTTAATCTTTCCGCTTTTCTCCCCCTGTAGAGCTTTGCGTAGTTGCATAACACAATCAAAAAGAAAGGGATTGATCTGGAACTGATACCAGGAACATTTGCTCTGAGAACATGAGAGGAATCTGCTTAACCTCTGCTTACTACATGCGAAACGTCTTATTGCCAGACATTGGAAAAGTGTTATTTGTCCTTCTTTGAATATGTGGATTAACCAACTTTCTTGTTTAGAGATTGAAAGGCTTACATACATGATTAAACAAAAAAGTCCTTTTTTCATAATATTTGGGATTCATTTTTTATATTTCTAGAACCAAGACCTGATCTCCCAACTTCTTAAATCTAACATATATCAAATAAGAATGTGCCTTACTTAACCTTTAACTTGCTTCCATTCTATTCATTATTTAAATATCTACAGAGGGCATACAGATGTAATGTGCATACTGTTTTTTTTTTTTTTAATTTTTTTATTATTATTATTATTATTTATTTTCTTTTATTGAATATATTTTTTCTGTAACTGAAGGCTCCATGTTTATGGTTGGGTGGAGTTGTTTAAAGACTTACAAGATGTAAAAAAAAAAAAAAAAAAAAAAATTGAATGCATGTTGTTCCAAATTCAAATAATTAATAAAAATATGTATATTTAAAAAAAAAAAAAAAAAAGATTGAGTGTATGTGTATATGCAGGCACAATAAAAAAAACAGCTAAAAGACAAGAAATCCAGAGTCCAGCATTTTCATTACGTCCACCTCCTGACCACAAGCACCCAGATAGAGCAGACACACTGCACAGAGACGCGACTCAGTCGACCAAGATAAATATCAGCTGGACAGAAAGCTTGTGGTGAAGGTGGTGCAGGTGGTGCCCACGTATAAAGCCACTGAGCTAATGAGCACTAGCCATCCTGCGGCCAGTGTTTGTCTGTGGGGACTGCAGGGTTATGTGCTTGATTTTACACACCTGTTAAAAAGTTGGTGTAACTGTAAACGCCTGAACTTAATAACTAGAAGAGGTGTCTGCATACTTTTGGCCATGCACTGCACAATTAACTGGACCTTCGCATTAAACCCCTTCGTGCAGTGAAACACCCACATATACACACACTAGGGGGCAGTGAGCACACCTGCCCCGACCAGTGGGCAGCCCAAGCCACAGTGCCAGGGGAGCAGTGCTCAAGGGCACGTCTGTCGTGTGCTGTTGGCCCAGGGGGTCGAACCGGCGACCCTCCAGTCACAAGACCGGACCCCTAACCTTCAGCCCACGGCTGTCCATTAATTCAGTGTATGTTATGGAAGCATGTAAGCAGGAAACAAACCTCCAATGGCATCGATTTCATCAAAGAAGATCAGGCAAGCCTTCTTTGTCCTGGCCATCTCGAACAGCTCCCGAACCATTCTGGCCCCCTGATGACACGAACGAGGTTCGATTAGAATAGAAGGGAATTAAAAACAACAACAACAACAACAACAACAACAACAACTCCTCCTCCTCACTGGGACCCTATTCCAGCTGGATTAGTAGTTCCTTAGGATGAGCTGTAATTAGAATGATTACCAATGATTACCAATTACAATATTTGTAGTATCCACAACACTTTCAGATACAGCTAGCAGTCAAAAGTTTGGAGACACCTACCTGAATATACATTTGTATATAACCATAAAGACGTTTAGATCTGAATGTGTTGAGAGACGAGTGTAAACAGTGAAGTTGGAGCCCATGTACACAAATATTACTAAAACAAACATTTGACTGTATTTAAAGGTAAAAATGAGAATGTATATTTTTATAAGAGCTATAAAACCCCCAAACCTGTTTATCAGAACAAGATCTCAGCATCTACACTATCTTCTTCAGTCCTGTTAGAGAAGCAGCTCATGTGGCTCCTCATGAAGCTGCTGGTCAGAATGTTCAAAGTATGTAAACCTGCATCAGAGCAAATGAGCTCATTTCTAAAAGACCCTCTAAACATTCTTTAAACACAACCAGATGTTTAATTCTGCTCCAGGAATAATTCCATACCGACTATTCTATAGATCTGATCTCCTCACACTGATTCACCAATATTATTACTATTAATATAGTACAGATAAGACACAGCTGTGAAGGTGTCTCCAGACTTTTGATAAGCTAAGTGAAGCCGCCCCTTTACTAGTCTTATATTAGTCTATATGCTGTTTAGTTGCATAGCATGTTGGGTGTTGATCAGAAGTGTGGTGCCTGTCACATAAAGCAGATGGAAATATCAACCAATCACGTTTCAGTCTCATTTATTTGGGGGTAACTTAGAGAAATAACAGAAATGATGTTGCTATGGACCCCCTAAGGCTAGTCCAGCTCAAATTGGGCTTTAAATAAGCAACACAAGGTTTATCCTCAGCTATAAGCTTCCTGTAAGGTGGAAACTCACCTCTCCTACATACTTCTGCACCAGCTCGGAGCCGATGACTCTGATGAAGCAGGCATCGGTCCGATTGGCCACAGCACGAGCACACAGGGTCTTTCCTGTGCCTGGGGGTCCGAACAGCAGCACTCCCTTAGGAGGCTCAATGCCCAGGTTCACAAAGCGCTCCGGCTGAGGGTGGAAGCAAACGTTAGAGCCATGGCGCGGCACTGGAGGAGATCAAGACAACAGCTGCCTGCATATAACTCAGATGGAAGCATGACTTACATGTAGCAGAGGGGTCTCAACTACTTCTCTGAGCTTCTCGATCTGCTCCTTGCAGCCTCCCACATCACTGTAGGTAACATCTGGTTTCTCCTCAACCTGTTCAGAAACACTGATTCACTCACAGTACCATAAACTTACTGATACTCTTATTACAGCCTCAGGAAACCATATACGTTAAGATTCAACCAAAGTCATTGGGAGTGGTCTGACACGAGTCCACCGTGGTGATAAAAGGTTATGAATGCAGAGCCTGATGTCTGAGAAATAGGATTTGGACCCAAACTGCATTTTCCTAACATCTACAAGTCATTCAGAGTGTTCTAGATAGAGTCAGAGCTGTTCACAGTGGTGGTGAATGGAACCAGACGTCCACCTCTAAAGCTTCCTTCACAGAAAGTTATTACAGTAGATGTTATAAATACACTGTCTGATTCTGAGACGCTGCTTATGATACAGTTCTGGACTAAAACATCTTTTTAATCCGTTTGTTTCACTCCAGTCATAGCGGAGGGATACAAGCAGGGCACTGTAAGACAAAATAGATCCCTAAAAAACATATCACTTTAAAATTCACTATTTTATCATAAACATCCCATATATACAACCCGTGTAGCTTCACTGGTGGGTCTGATAGTAAATACAATGTGTATATTTGTGTTGAAGTCATGGAGACACCTGGTTACCATCACCATCACTGTAAACATTATTACAGTAAATGTGTATTAATACACTGTCTGATGTCTGTGTTGTTTATTACAGATGGAAGGATTACTCGGCTATGTATCAGTATTGGCAGATTTTTAGAAAATCAAAATATATGTGATCGCCGATCAGCCCATATTTCTCCAATATAGCCAATCCTGACAGACGATCGATAGCATTAAACAAATGAGCCTAATTTGTATTTCCAGCTAGCGTTTCATCCAGGAAGAGGAGCCCTCCCTGAAACCCCCTCCCACCAGGTCCCTGCAATTCCTATCTGAACCTCTAGGTGGAAAAACATACCGTTTCATTTTCCACACACTGACTAAAGCAGCGGCCTCATGAGAACAGTTTACCGTATGTGACTCAGACTCATCCAGGACGTTCTGTAACATCTGTAACATCAACGTGTCTCGTTGGGGAACCAAGACAAAGACATTTAACTCTACTAATCTGATACTAATCTGATATTAATCAGATATTAATCTGATACTAATCTGATACGGTACTTCAGAGACACCACACAGCTGAATACAGTGAGTATCAGTAAACAGCAGAGCTACACACACAGCTAACACTAAACTAATAACCCAGAAACCCATACAGACCAGATCTGACCGGTACGAACAGAACAGCAGAAACAGCCAGAGAACTAAAGAACCACAGCCAGAGTGATTGAGTTTATAGTTCTAGATAACCACGTTTTAACCATGTTTCATGACCTGCTTGCACTAATAATTGCATATAGTCCTGCCGTGGCATACAGCCCCGCCCTCTATCGGTATCGGCCAATCGCACTGAAAGGTGATCGGCGATCGGAATCAACCTTGAAAACGCTGATCGGTCCATCTCTACTGTTTATGATTAAAATATTGGCCTAAAATCTATTTATTTTAATCTATTTAATTTATTCTATGGTGGAAGGATACATAAAGGGGCTTTACCATTTATCAACATCACTTCACTGGAGGATTTAATAGTAAATATTATTAATAGTAAAGATATATTTGTGATGTAGTAATCATGACCTTGGGTTTCCATCACCACCACCGTAAACACCATCATCACCACCGTAAACACCATCACCACCACCGTAAACACCATCATCACCACCGTAAACACCATCACCACCACTGTAAACACCATCACCACCACTGTAACCACCATCACCACCACTGTAAACACCATCCCTGTAAACACCATCACCACCACTGTAACCACCATCACCACCACTGTAAACACCATCACCACCACCACTGTAAACCCCATCACCACCACCACTGTAAACCCCATCACCACCACTGTAAACATCATCACCACCACTGTAACCACCATCCCTGTAAACACCATCACCACCACTGTAAACACCATCACCACCACTGTAAACACCACTGTAAACACCATCACCACCACCACCACCACCACTGTAAACACCACCATCACCACTGTAAACACCATCACCACCACTGTAAACACCACCATCACCACTGTAAACACCATCACTGTAAACACCATCATCACCACTGTAAACACCATGACCACCACTGTAAACACCATCACTGTAAACACCATCACCACCACTGTAAACACCATAACCACCACTGTAAACACCATCATCACCACTGTAAACACCATCATCACCACTGTAAACACCATAACCACTACTGTAAACACCATCCGTTGTAAGCCTTTCTTAAGCACTGTGAGTGTCTCTGTTTACACAGAACTATTAACTACTTAAAAATTAATAAATATCTTTATAGAGACTGATGGGACGGGACAGTGACTCCCATCAGATATCAAACTTCCTGCTGTGTAGCCCCTCTTGATCCTTCTACACACACATATACACACATACATGAGTATACTGTTTGTGTAGACACTCACCTGCATCATCGTCACAGTGGGGTCAATTTTGGGTGGGAGTGGAATGTGGATCTGGTACTTGTTTCTGTCAACGCTAGAAAGAGAATGAAGAACAGAAGAACATCAGCTTCAAATCTCTGAGAACTACACAGCCCACCTCCGTCCCTGCTACTCACCCAACTCTCATTCCCTCCTCAATGTCCGTGGGGGCCACCTGGTCACTCAGGTCCACCACAAACTTGGCAAACTGCTTCACATTAATGATGTACTTCGGATCCTCCGAGTCGGCATTGATTATCTTGGTGCACCTGAACATCACAACATTAAAATATTTAGCCTTAGAACAGCTGTCCGGTACCCTTCACTATAAATAGATTAAAACAAACTGATTAAAATAGATTTTAAACCAGAATCTATCACAAAAACATCTCAGACATCAGGCTTTCTGAGTTAAGTCACTAAGTTAACCCACTCTATATGGCTCTGTTTGCACCTTAACCTTTAAATTACACATACATTTTGAAAAATTCCCCTTTGAGAATATAACATGCCAGTCTGGCTGATTAAAGAGCAAACACATGCATACAAATCAGCTGTAAATTAATTTAAAAACAATTAAATTCATAATTCTAGCCTGCCGTCATCATACCTGGCAACCTGTAGAGGCTGCTCACTCTGCAGGGTCTGTTTGTCCGCAGCCAGGTCCCACAGCGCGGGGGGAGCCAACCCCGTGTCTGACTCTTTAATGCCTGCGGTGACAGCAAAAGACATCAGCAGTCAGTCAGCAGTCCGTCAGCAGTCCGACCGACACACAGTCAGTACAGACCCAGCAACCCTGATCCATCAGTCGGACCTTCTCAGCATAATAAACATACCTGTGAGCTCATTGATCTTCTTGAGAAGCTGCTGGATGTCGTCCTCCACTTGCTTAATCTGACGAGAATAGGTGCTCTGACCCTGTGACGTAACAGATTGGTTGATATTTGGTTACTAACCAACGTATAACTTTCTCAACCATGTAGCCACAATCTGGTCCTGTCAGTGAAAGTCCTCCAGACTGGAGGTGTGCCATATCGTATCGTACACAATAATATCACCAACATTTTTGAATATGGTGAACGATATTATACCCTGAAATATCACCCCATATCACCCATCCCTAATTATCACACCAGGGTACTACTGTTACTGTTTTTAGCAAAAGAAAAATTCACACTTTTCTCATTTCTTATTATATCTCTACTACAGACAGATTTTATCAGTTCAGTATCATTCACTTTACTTCAGTCCTGGATATATGGAGATATTTGGAGTGCATTATTTAGTATCGTGACATTCTGGATCATTGACTTCTGTTACAATCTGATGAAAATTCTTGTATTTTTTAATATCTCAGTTAGGCGTGTGCCATATCATATCATATGCAATAATACAATTTAATTTCCATTTTGTTGCAGTAGTGTATTCTTGAAATATATTTTTTTAATTCAATGTTTTGTCATATCGGCAAGAGTATCATTATCGCAAAAATACCATCAAATATTGTGATATTATTGTAGGGGCATATCGCCCACCCCTATCCAGACAAGTATACTCACATATGTTTTCAGCAGAGCGATATCTCCCTCGTCCAAGGCTGGAAAAAAAGAAAACAACAGGGGAAAATGACGCAAGTACAGCAATGAATAAGAACAGCTCATAGGTATGTATGCTTATCCTGTGTGTTTATAATGGACATCCAAGACTATGCAAGACGCAACTCAGCTCACTGAGTGAAATTCAGGTGTCATTTAAAACCCACGTGGCTAAATTGGGACCATTCTAGTGCCTATGGACAAAAGGACAATTTTTTTTGGACTAATTTACTTAAGCAAAAATGCCCACTGCACAATTTGTGACGGCAGCATTTCGAGGGGTGGCACAACCAGCAAAAACTTCAATATGTCAAATTAAATTAAGCATTTAAAGCAAAACCATGTAAAAAAAACACAGCAACTTCATCCAAGCAAGCACAAAGAAGCAAGCTACCACTAAATACAACATATAAAATGTGGAACCCAATAAATACCAGGATTTATAGCCATATATCGAGTATTTAAGTCAGAGTTGGTATCGGTACTCTGTATCGGCAGATACCTGAAAAGCTGGTCTTGGTAAGGAAAAAGTTGTATCTGTGCATCCCTATACATATATAGAGTCCTTGTGTAGTTGAAAGCGTAACCTGATCTGGTCCAGTTTACTTACAACATTTCCAAACCACTTGATCGTATTCATAAACTCAATGATACAGTCAATCACAGCATCCAGTTACAGAAATAACAATATTAAGTTATATATAATGTGAAGTCAGGATGGCGCAGAAGGTCTTAGTCACATAGAAAACAATGTGTATCATAACAGAGCTCCTGTTCACGACTGAATAACACAAAATCTGGGATTCCTCAAGGATCAGTACTCAGACCCCTGTTGTTTATGCATGTATGTCCTGACGTTATATGCAAACGACAAATAAACTTGAAATTTGTACTGACAGTTTTCGGCTGTGAACGACTGATTAAAAATCAACTGTGCTTTTGAAAATCGATACAAACATCTTCTATATCTTCAATAACATCTTACACCCCAAGCATGTCCACTTGAGGTTTTAAATAGTAAATAAAATGTTTATAACTGTGTTGTAAGCATGGAGATCTCTGGTTACCATCACCACCACTGTGAATAATATCTGACCCGTCACGTTTCTCTACATCAGAGCGTTTCACAACAAACCACTCTGAAAGTTCTAATTTACATTGTAAACATCTAATAGTGTAGAATTTTGGGAAAGGTGGGTGGAATTCTCCTTTAGCTACACTTTACCATGTTGGTTAGCCGGTTAGCGCTAACTCGCCACAACTAAATGTGATTTACTTACCCTTAAAAAATCTGTAGATCTTTATAAACAGACATAATCTCACTTAAAGCTCCTTTTATCACATCTGAACCACATTTTATGTCAAATCTAAGATGGTTTTAAGTCTGAAGAGGAGCAGCTCCTCCGCTAGCCGACTGAGACGCGGCGAAAACACAGAAACTATTACAAAACACACAGTAAATTAATCATAAAACTCATATATCACCTCGAATTGGCCCGTCATCCTTCTCCTCCTCTTTAACTTTGCGTTGTTCAGTTCCTAAATAATCCGGCATGTTTGTTTATTTCTGTCTTTTCTCTAAACAGCACCGAAGATTACACAGCAGGTTTTTTAGCTACACGGCTAACATCCGGCTGCACCGCATCCAATGTTATAGTCAGGATTTCAAAATAAAAGTCGCGGTCATTCTTTAGGAGCTGGCTTTTATTTTGAAATACCGCCCCTCCTTGTGCCTCACTCGCTAGCCTTTAGCCATGTTATTGTTTTCTACTGCAGTTTTTAGCGAAGAGGCTAATTTTAAACTTGATCGTGAGTAAATTAACAACGTTCCTCGTTTAAATGTGCTGTTTTAATGTTATCTGTGAAACGGCTGGACGAGTTTTACATTTAGTTAGTGCAGATTTTGTGCTGCAAAGCTGCTGAACCTGGTATCTCATTAGCATGTATGAAGGAAACAGCTTCTGTTAATGTTCTTTTTCTCGATTTTGACGAGCGATCAATGTTTTAATTCTTTACTAAATTCGTTTCCTTTCGTCTGTTTAGAGTAATATATTTTTAGAAGCAATAAGTTAGCTCACTCTATTATATTTAGACGGTTATCTGCTACATAAGCCAAAGGTAAACAGTAATAATATATATATATATATATATGAACACACCTGTGCATAATGTATATGTAATTTAACTATATTATGTCATATAGTTATGCTGAAAGAAGTGCACATGGATGCTCCAGTGTTGTCCCCAAGTCATGTGATCTTGTTGTGCTTCTTTGGTTTGGGTTAAAATGTGCTAATGCAGTAATTTGATCAGCTTGAAATGAAACCATCCTAATAAATCATTTTTATTATTATATTTTTGTTCCTTGTAGTTATAAAAATGTGTCTGCGGTGCTACAACTGACAGAGAACCTTCAGGTAAGCAGTCCTTTACCTAAAGGGCAATTCCACAGATTTTAAAATTTGTAAATTATTTAGTGACTGTTTTATTCAGAGTGTGTTTTGGTGGGGAAATGGTGCAGGTGGTGTTTACAGTGATGGTGGTGATGATGTTCACAGTGGTGGTGATGGTTCGTACAGTGGTGGTGATGGTGTTTACAGTGGTGGTGATGGTAACCAGGGGTCTCCATGTCTACAACACAAATATACACATTGTATTTACTATCAAACCCACCAGTGAAGCTACACAAGTTGTATATATGGGATGTTTATGATAAAATAGTGGAAAATCTTAAAGTGGTATGTTTTTTTAGGGATCTATTTTGTCTCACAGTGCCCTGCATGTATCCATCCACCATGAATGGAGTAAAGTAAGTGGATTAAGAAAATGATTTATGCCAGAACTCTATCATAAACAGTGTCTTAGACAGTGTATTTATAACATCTACTGTAATAACTTTCTGTGGGGGAGCTTTTAGAGGTGGACGTCTGGTTCCATTCACCACCACTGTGAACAGTTCTGACAGTCCACGCTAGAGAATAAGTTTGATGTGAGCGCTGTATTTAATTATGTAGAAGTTGTGTATGTGTGTGTGTGTATATATATATATATATATATATAAATAATAATAATTTATGTAGAAGTTTTGAAAAATCTATGGTGTATTAATTTGAACATTGGTGATGTAACTGCTTTGGCTTAAACTCTGCTGATGGCTGATACATCTCCTTCTCTGCTCTACTCTTCAGAATGAATGACATGAACCTGAGCCCTGTGGGCATGGACCAACTCAGCGTACCGTCTGTCAGTGCCAGTCATCTTGGTCTTCCTACCTCACCCACGCACAACCCCATCGCCACCCCAGGTGAGAGCTTTAAGGCTTGGTTCCATTCATCAGTGCTTGATGTCACAGGTCACTCTCTAAATGCGTCGATCCTTTCTTTAGGCATGCCAGTCGCCATACCAAGCTTGGGTCCATCACTGGGACCACTGCCCTCCGCCCTGTCGCTCATGCTACCCATGGGGCCATTAGGAGACAGAGGAGTCATGTGTGGCCTTCCAGAGAGGAACTATACACTACCCCCTCCTCCGTACCCGCATCTGGAGAGCAGCTACTTTCGGCACATCCTACCTGGTAAAGTATATCACTGTTAGTTATTGATCTAGAGTAGCGTAGGGGGTCATACAGTTGCTCAGCCAAGACCCCTAATGAAGTTCTGAGTGTACTGTGGATGTCAGCAGCACTTAAAGAACACCAAACTACAGGTTTTATTATGACATAACCATAATTAGGTCTGTTTAATTGGATTTATTGCAGTGCAGTTTGTAATCTCTGAATAAAAATTATATATTATTATTATTATTATTATTATTATTATTATTATTCATAAGGCGCAATTACAGGTTCTATCTTGTTCCAAATCCTTTAATCTTAGAAAAATCAAAATAAATAAAAATCTTGTGATGCATATCATATATCGTGCTATATTGTGCTCAGATTTTTATTCTTAGTGATATAATAAAATAAAATAAAAACTAATACATAAACACTTCAGCTGTTTATTACACACAGTCCATATATGGAAACTGAGCTGCAGTCTGTTTTGAATTAATTGTTTGTGTGATGTCATAGCCACCTATCCAGCCTATAGCAGTTTAGCCCCGCCCACTCACATTGAAGTTCAGTGTGTGCTTTTCTGAATGAGACAGACCAGCCAATCAGAACAGAGCTCTGTTATCTTAGATCAGTCTTAAAGGTGCAGTAAGTCTAATTCTAAGAATGAGAAAAATGCTGATGTAGACATTAATTATAAATCATATCAAAGTTTCTTTGTCTTATACAGAGTCATACACGGTACGACTAGCTGTGAAATGCTTTGACAGCTACCCACATACATCAAACAATAAGATAATATAGAGAATAATAATATAGAGCATCTGAAATATTAAGGAATGTATATAAAAGAAGAGCAAGATGGAAATTAAGGTATATATTAATAATATTAATAAAAAAAAAAAATAAAACACAAATATATATAGTATAGAAAACAGACACACTATATAATTAATGTATAATAATAGAATATAATACATAAATTAAATACTGTATAATAAAAATTGTCTTATATTATAACATGTCTGTTAAATTAAATTAAATTAAAAGTAGTTGTGTATTAAAATATAAATGTTTTGTGAACGACTGAGGATTAAACATGTGCCGTCTTTGTTTCTCCAGGTATTCTTTCATATCTGGCCGATCGTCCTCCACCTCAGTACATTCACCCCAGCAGCCTTAACATGGACGGGACCCTCTCTGTACCCAACAACAACCCCTCCGGCCTGGACCCTTACAGCGGCCCTGGAGGACCTTTGGAGCAAGGAATGGTATCCATCGACTCGCGGCAGGTGGGTGGCCAGGCGGACCTGCACCAGGGTGGCGCTCACGAGGTGCAGCTGGACGCCACTGGACTGGCAATGGAGTCGCGCGTCAACAGCCCCATGTCTCCAGACGGGATGGGGGAAGAGCTGGCCACCATGGAAGGCGTGGTGGTGACGGAGACGCAGCAGCAGCTAGGGGGCAGGACTCAGCCCCACGAGGGCCTGGCCGGCGTGGACTCCTCGGGGGCGGTCATGCCGCTGCACGGCTCTGGGCTGGAGCTGCCGGTGGTGATGGAGCAGGAGCACATGAGCGGGCGCGTGGGGAACAGCTCGGCAGGGGCCGGCGGTCCAGGCGCTCTGAGTGAGGCCTTACACTCCGGCGGAGAGCTCAACTCGGGGGTGGTCAGCGTGGTGCTCACTGAAGCCATGGCGCCGCAGACTCAGCTGGAGCCTGTATCTCTACACGGACCCTCAGGCATGGGGCTGGAGCCTGTGAACGTGTCCCCTATCACTGCGGAGGTGTCTCTGGGGCCAGACAATAGCTTGGTGCTAGTTAACTCAACCCTACAGCTGGAGGACTCCACGTCAAACAAGGAGAACATAGCCACCACGTTCACTATATGTAAGTCACCTAGTTTCACATTCCATCATATATTTACACAGTCGAGTCACATTATTATGACCACCAGTTAATATCCAGAGGGACCACCGAGTGCAGGACGGACAGCAGCTAGACGGACTGGGAGACTCAGTAAGGTCCTGGTAGATGGTCACAGGTATCTGGAGTCTGTGCATCCCACAGCTGCTGGAGGGAGCGTGGAGGAGGATCCATAGACCCAACACCACCATCCAGGTGGTCCCATAGATGCTCAACTGGGTTCAAGTCTGGGGAATTAGGGGTCCAGGGTAGCACTTGGAGGTCTTGGTCAGCTCTTCCAACCAGTGTGGGACATTTCTAGTCAGGTGTCGTGTCTCATTGTCTTGCTGGAAGATCCCATCCGCCCCAGAGAAGACCATCAGCATGTATGGTGTACGTGATCTGCAAGGATGCATTCAGACCCAGATCGGCTCAGAGGGTCTTCCACATGGATGAGTGGGTCCACCAAAACATTCCACAGACCAGAACGCTGTCACCTAAAGTAGGAAGTGGACATAATAATGTGACTCGACTCGTGTGAATTAGAAAAATCACAGTCTAATTACACAGGGCAGAAGTCTGTTTTAAAGGGGAACTCCACCAATATTTCAAAATTGTTTCATTCATCATTAAAGGGTTAATATGTAAACTGAGCAATTCAGAGTGGTTTGGTGTGAAACCTCTGTTCACAGTGGTGATGAATGGAACCAGACATCCACCTCTAACAGCTCTCTAGTGACATGACATGCTTATCATTACACTGCCTGATGTCTGAGATGTTCCTTTTTTTGTAGAACCCTGGTTCTCATCTCCACCACCACTATCTCCACCATCAGCTGTTTCACACTGAACCCCTACATATTTATTTACATCTCCACAATCGAATAACTAATAAATGAAATTTTGAAAGATTGGAGGAGTTCCCCTTTATATTCTGGCTGTAACCAGTATATTGTTGTATGGTATTCTGTAGTGCAGGTTTGGGTCCCTCAGCCTCACAGGGTTGTGTAATGGATCTGAAGGATCTTCTGCTGTTGTGTAGATGTTTGTGAAGCGTGCTTGTTTGTTGTGAGCAGGGTGCACGTTATGTGAACGCTCGTACAGCTCCGACTGTCCCGAACACGGACCCGTCACCTTCATCCCGGACACACCCATTCAGAGCAGAGCCCGCCTGTCCTTGCCCCGCCCACTGTGCCTCCGCGTGTCTGTGGCGGACGAACCCAGTGGTGAGTGAGTGTGGTAGACCGCTGTGGTGAGAGATTCACTGTTTTAACTGTTCACCCTTTAACTTTCAATAGATGATACATTTCAGTCCAGGTCAATGTTCAAAGGGGAATTACACCACGTTTTAGAAAATTCAGAATACGAATTGACATGTAAACAGAGAATCAGAGTGGTAGTGGTGGTGATATTTACATGGATGGTGGTGTTTACGGTGGTGGTAGAGATAATGTTTACAGTGGTGGTGATGGTGTTTACAGTGGAGGTGATGGTGTTTACAGTGGTGGTGTTGATGTTTACAGTGGTGGTGATGGTGTTTACAGTGGTGCTGATGGTGTTTACAGTATAATGGTGTTTACAGTGGTGGTGATGGTGTTTACAGTATAATGGTGTTTACAGTGGTGGTGATGGTGTTTACAGTGGTGGTGATGGTGTTTACAGTGGTGATGGTGTTTACAGTGGTGGTGATGATGTTTACTGTGATGTTGGTGTTTACAGTGGTGGTGATGGTGTTTACTGTAATGGTGATGTTGTTTACTGTGATGTTGGTGTTTACAGTGGTGGCGATGGTGTTTACTGTAATGGTGATGTTGTTTACAGTGATGGTGGTGTTGTTTACAGTGGTGGTGATGGTGTTTACAGTGGTGGTGATGGTGTTTACAGTGGTGGTTTTGGTGTTTACAGTATAATGGTGTTTACAGTGGTGGTGATGATGTTTACTGTGATGTTGGTGTTTACAGTGGTGGTGATGATGTTTACTGTGATGGTGATGTTGTTTACTATGATGTTGGTGTTTACAGTGGTGGTGATGGTGTTTACTGTAATGGTGATGTTGTTTACAGTGATGGTGGTGTTGTTTACAGTGATGGTGGTGATGTTTACAGTGGTGGTGGTGATGTTTACAGTGGTGGCGATGGTGTTTACAGTAGTGGTGATGGTGTTTACAGTAGTGGTGATGGTGTTTACAGTAGTGGTGATGGTGTTTACAGTGGTGGTGGTGTTGTTTACAGTGGTGGTGGTGATGGTGTTTACAGTGGAGATGATGGTGTTTACAGTGGCGGTGGTGATGTTTACAGTGGTGGTGATGGTGTTTACAGTGGTGGCGATGGTGTTTACAGTAGTGGTGATGGTGTTTACAGTAGTGGTGATGGTGTTTACAGTGGTGGTGGTGTTGTTTACAGTGGTGGTGGTGATGGTGTTTACAGTGGAGATGATGGTGTTTACAGTGGAGATGATGATGTTTACAGTGGTGCTGATGGTGTTTACAGTGGTGCTGATGGTGTTTACAGTGGTGGTGATGGTGTTTACAGTGGTGGCGATGGTGTTTACAGTAGTGGTGATGGTGTTTACAGTGGTGGTGATGGTGTTTACAGTGGTGGTGATGGGAACCAGGGGTCTCCATGTCTAGAACACAAATATGCACAATATATTTACTATCAAACCCACCAGTGAAGCTACACATGTCTTCTGAGTTGATGCTGGTGATGCTTTAGGGACTATTTTGGCCCCACAGCACCTGGCATGTATCCCTCCCTCAGTAATGGATTACAATAAATAGGTTAAAATACAGTTTAGGAAATCAGACAGTGTATTTATAACATCTACTGTAATAACATTCTGTGAGGAGCTTTTAGAGGTGGACGTCTGGTTCCATTCACCACCACTGTGAACAGTTCTGACTGTATCTAGAACAGACTGACCCTCTCTGAACGACTCTGTTTACTTTGTGGCCTGTACAAAATAGAAAATAGCACACGTTTAATTGGATTTTTAGAAAGTGTGTTAAAGAATGTTAGAATACTGTAGAAAGAATGTTACGATTAATCTCTAAACACCTAATCGATTGATAAAATGACTAATTCTGTTTATTTGGTCATAAATATTTCCCACGGTTTTCAAACACAGATGAATAATTTATGATGTTGTGCAATGGTTCTCAAGCTTGGGCCCCCTGGTGGCCTGTAGAGGTACTGCTAGAGCTGTTTTAATCAATAAATCTTTTGAAGTGCAAAACTTCATTGCAATATATTTAACCAGGCCAGTCAATAATTTATTTATTTATTTATTTATTTGACTATACAAGTGAAATTTAATATGCTACATTAATTATTACCCCTGATATAGTTCAGTACAGCTTGTTAATATAATACAATTTTAATATGAAGTTCTAAAAATGTAATTCCTGATGATATTAAATGTTTTATCCTCAGGTGTGTTTGCTCGAGAGACCATCCCCACCAGGACCTGCTTTGGACCAATGGTTGGGCAGCACTGCAGCAGTGTGGAGCTCACAGACTGGTCAGATAAGGACACCCCCCAGCTGTGGAAGGTCACTGGTCATGTGGTTTAAGTTTCAGGTTTAGTTAATTTAGAGAATTTTAGAATTAGACACTCACATTAGCCACATGTGACTTTGCACACAGCGGAATTTGACCTCCGCATTCAACCCATCCGTGCAGTGAAACACCCACATATACACACACACTAGTAAACACACTAGGGGGCAGTGAGCACACGTGCCCGGAGCGGTGGGCAGCCCTATCCACGGCGCCCGGGGAGCAGTTGGGGTTAGGTGCCTTGCTCAAGGGCACCTCATTCGTGGCCTGGGGGATCCCGTGGGTTGAACCGGCGACCTTCTGGTCACAAGACCGGATCCCTATCCTTCAGGCCACGACTGCCCCCTAGAGGGGGGGCAAAAAGACTGAACAATGTTTTTGATCTTCAGATGTTCCACAACGACATCCTGGAGTTCTGCATAGTGACGACAGACGAACACGAGTGCAACTGGATGATGTTTGTGAGAAAAGCGAGGTAACTCAGAGTCCCAGAGAAATAGCCAAGTGTTACAGTCGTATGGAGAAGTTTGAAGAAGGTCTTGCGAGTAGGTGCCACAGTCTGTAAACCTGTAATAACACTGTTATATAAGGTAGTAGTGAGAGTTCAGTACTCAGAACTGTAAACCTGTAATAACGCTGTTATATAGTGTAATAGTGAGAGTTCAGTACTCAGAACTGTAAACCTGTAATAACACTGTTATATAGTGTAATAGTGAGAGTTCAGTATTCAGAACTGTAAACCTGTAATAACACTGTTATATAGTGTAATAGTGAGAGTTCAGTACTCAGAACTGTAAACCTGTAATAACGCTGTTATATAGTGTAATAGTGAGAGTTCAGTACTCAGAACTGTAAACCTGTAGTAACGCTGTTATATAGTGTAATAGTGAGAGTTCAGTACTCAGAACTGTAAACCTGTAATAACGCTGTTATATAGTGTAAAACTGAGAGTTCAGAACTCAGAACTGTAAACCTGCAATAACACTGTTATATAGTGTAATAGTGAGAGTTCAGTATTCAGAACTGTAAACCTGTAATAACGCTGTTATATAGTGTAAAACTGAGAGTTCAGTACTCAGAATTGTAAACCTATAATAACACTGTTATATAGTGTAATACTGAGAGTTCAGTACTCAGAACTGTAAACCTGTAATAACGCTGTTATATAGTGTAAAACTGAGAGTTCAGAACTAAGAACTGTAAACCTGCAATAACACTGTTATATAGTGTAATAGTGAGAGTTCAGTATTCAGAACTGTAAGCCTGTAATAACGCTGTTATATAGTGTAAAACTGAGAGTTCAGAACTCAGAACTGTAAACCTGTAATAACACTGTTATATAGTGTAAAACTGAGAGTTCAGAACTCAGAACTGTAAACCTGTAATAACGCTTTTATATAGTGTAATACTGAGAGTTCAGTACTCAGAACTGTAAACCTGTAATAGCGCTGTTATATAGTGTAAAACTGAGAGTTCAGTACTCAGAACTGTAAACCTGTAATAACGCTGTTATATAGTGTAAAACTGAGAGTTCAGAACTCAGAACTGTAAACCTGTAATAACGCTGTTATATAGTGTAAAACTGAGACTTCAGTACTCAGAACTGTAAACCTGTAATAACGCTGTTATATAGTGTAAAACTGAGACTTCAGTACTCAGAACTGTAAACCTGTAATAACGCTGTTATATAGTGTAATAGTGAGAGTTCAGTACTCAGAACTGTAAACCTGTAATAACACTGTTATATAGTGTAAAACTGAGAGTTCAGTACTCAGAACTGTAAACCTATAATAATACTGTTATATAGTGTAAAACTGAGAGTTCAGTACTCAGAACTGTAAACCTGTAATAACACTGTTATATAGTGTAAAACTGAGAGTTCAGTACTCAGAACTGTAAACCTATAATAACACTGTTATATAGTGTAAAACTGAGAGTTCAGTACTCAGAACTGTAAACCTATAATAACACTGTTATATAGTGTAAAACTGAGAGTTCAGTACTCAGAACTGTAAACCTATAATAACGCTGTTATATAGTGTAAAACTGAGAGTTCAGTACTCAGAACTGTAAACCTGTAATAACGCTGTTATATAGGGTAGTAGTGAGAGTTTAGTACTCAGAACTGTAAACCTGTATAAACACTGTTATATAGGGTAGTAGTGAGAGTTCAGTACTCAGAACTGTAAACCTATAATAACGCTGTTATATAGTGTAAAACTGAGAGTTCAGTACTCAGAACTGTAAACCTATAATAACGCTGTTATATAGTGTAAAACTGAGAGTTCAGTACTCAGAACTGTAAACCTATAATAACACTGTTATATAGTGTAAAACTGAGAGTTCAGTACTCAGAACTGTAAACCTATAAAAACACTGTTATATAGTGTAAAATTGAGAGTTCAGTACTCAGAACTGTAAACCTATAAAAACACTGTTATGTAGTGTAAAACTGAGAGTTCAGTACTCAGAACTGTAAACCTATAATAACACTGTTATATAGTGTAAAACTGAGAGTTCAGTACTCAGAACTGTAAACCTATAATAACACTGTTATATAGTGTAAAACTGAGAGTTCAGTACTCAGAACTGTAAACCTGTAATAACGCTGTTATATAGGGTAGTAGTGAGAGTTCAGTACTCAGAACTGTAAACCTATAATAACGCTGTTATATAGTGTAAAACTGAGAGTTCAGTACTCAGAACTGTAAACCTATAATAACACTGTTATATAGTGTAAAACTGAGAGTTCAGTACTCAGAACTGTAAACCTATAAAAACACTGTTATATAGTGTAAAACTGAGAGTTCAGTACTCAGAACTGTAAACCTATAATAACACTGTTATATAGTGTAAAACTGAGAGTTCAGTACTCAGAACTGTAAACCTATAAAAACACTGTTATATAGTGTAAAACTGAGAGTTCAGTACTCAGAACTGTAAACCTATAATAACACTGTTATATAGTGTAAAACTGAGAGTTCAGTACTCAGAACTGTAAACCTGTAATAACGCTGTTATATAGTGTAAAACTGAGAGTTCAGTACTCAGAACTGTAAACCTATAAAAACACTGTTATATAGTGTAAAACTGAGAGTTCAGTACTCAGAACTGTAAACCTATAATAACACTGTTATATAGTGTAAAACTGAGAGTTCAGTACTCAGAACTGTAAACCTATAAAAACACTGTTATATAGTGTAAAATTGAGAGTTCAGTACTCAGAACTGTAAACCTGTAAAAACACTGTTATGTAGTGTAAAACTGAGAGTTCAGTACTCAGAACTGTAAACCTATAATAACACTGTTATATAGTGTAAAACTGAGAGTTCAGTACTCAGAACTGTAAACCTATAATAACACTGTTATATAGTGTAAAACTGAGAGTTCAGTACTCAGAACTGTAAACCTGTAATAACGCTGTTATATAGGGTAGTAGTGAGAGTTCAGTACTCAGAACTGTAAACCTATAATAACGCTGTTATATAGTGTAAAACTGAGAGTTCAGTACTCAGAACTGTAAACCTATAATAACACTGTTATATAGTGTAAAACTGAGAGTTCAGTACTCAGAACTGTAAACCTATAAAAACACTGTTATATAGTGTAAAACTGAGAGTTCAGTACTCAGAACTGTAAACCTATAATAACACTGTTATATAGTGTAAAACTGAGAGTTCAGTACTCAGAACTGTAAACCTATAAAAACACTGTTATATAGTGTAAAACTGAGAGTTCAGTACTCAGAACTGTAAACCTGTAATAACGCTGTTATATAGTGTAAAACTGAGAGTTCAGTACTCTACAGAACTACTACAGAACTGTGAACCTGTGTAGCGCTGTGTTCTCTGTAGGGGGCGTGTCGCTGTATGATGTTAATGAGGCTATGGTTCTCGATATGAAGCCTCTCATGTAAGGAATGTGTTTGCAGGACCAGAGAGGAGCAGAACCTGGTGGCGTATATAGACAACGGGAAGCTTTTCTTCTGCACGTCCAGAGAGATTCTCCCAGAGCAGGAGCTGCTGTTCTACTACAGCCCAGAGTACAGCAGACTGCTCGGTAAGTCGCCCACTCAGAGGCACCTGACTCGACTCATTCAGGGCAGCACAGTGGTGGTGGTGATGTTGTTTACTATGGCGGTGATGTTCATTACTGTGGTGGTGGTAATCATTACAGTGGTGGTGATGATGTTAACAGTGGTGGTGATGGTGTTTACAGTGGTGGTGATGATGTTTACAGTGGTGGTGATGGTGTTTACAGTGGTGGTGATGGTGTTTACAGTGGTGGTGATGATGTTTACAGTGGTGGTGATGGTGGTGTTTACAGTGGTGGTGATGGTGTTTACAGTGGTGGTGATGGTGTTTACAGTGGTGGTGATGATGTTTACAGTGGTGGTGATGGTGTTTACAGTGGTGGTGATGGTGTTTACAGTGGTGGTGATGATGTTTACAGTGGTGGTGATGGTGTTTACAGTGGTGGTGATGATGTTTACAGTGGTGATGGTGTTTACAGTGGTGGTGATGATGTTTACAGTGGTGGTGATCATGTTTACAGTGGTGGTGATGGTGTTTACTGTGGTGGTGATGATGTTTACAGTGGTGGTGTTGATGTTTACAGTGGTGGTGATGGTAACCAGGGGTCTCCATGTCTACAACACAAATCTACACATTGTATTTACTATGAAACCCACCAGTGAAGCTACACGTGTCTTCTGAGTTTATCTGGATGTTGATGGTAAAATGTGGAAGATCTGAAAATACTAGGTTTTCTTTGGGGACTACTTTAACCTCACAGCGTCCTGCATGTATCCCTCCACCATGAATGGAGTTTGAGACTGAGATCTTCTCTAAACGATCATAAACAGCGTCTCAGAATCAGACAGTGTATTTATAACATCTACTGTAAGAACTTTCTGTGAGGAGCTTTTAGAGGTGGACGTCTGGTTCCATTCACCACCACTGTGAACAGATCTGACTGATGATCGTGTGATGTTACACTTGCAGGCGTGCCCCAAATACCTGAAGGCCAGATTTGTCACTGTGGAAAAGAGTGCGGCTCTTTCTCCGAATTAAAATCTCATCTCAGCAGCCACACCCACAGTCAGAGTCCAGCCCACGAAGACCCCACACATGCTGTTCACAGTCAGGCCCACCCGCAGGAGAAGCTGGCCAGCGAAGCGCCTAGCCCCACCTCCTCCCCGTCCTGGCAGTGCCACTCCCACAGCGACGGGCAGGCTGGCAGCACCGGGCACCGGCACGGCAGGGAGAGGAAGTTCAAGTGCAACATGTGCTCACGAGCGTTCACCACATCCACCAAACTGAACGTGCACTTCATGGGTCACATGGGCGTCAGACCACACAAGTGCACCTACTGCAGCAAAGCCTTCAGTGACCCCAGCAACCTGAGGATGCATCTGAGAATCCACACAGGTGCACATCCCAGACAAGCTGTTTCTTATATAACACCTCCTCATATCTCCACTCACTGTCCACTGTATCAGCTCCACTGACCATACAGGAGCTCCACTCACTGTCCACTGTATCAGCTCCACTGACCATACAGGACCTCCACTCACTGTCCACTGTATCAGCTCCACTGACCATACAGGACCTCCACTCACTGTCCACTGTATCAGCTCCACTGACCATACAGGACCTCCACTCACTGACCACTGTATCAGCTCCACTGACCATACAGGACCTCCACTTACATACTGTAGTTCATCTGATTCTCTGTATACTTTATTGCTCTGTTCTTTAATGATCAGGACCCCCACAGGACCACCACGGAGCAGATACTATTAGGGAGGTAGGTCATTCTCAGCTCTGCAGTGACACTGACATGGTGCTGGTGTGAGTGGATCAGACACAGCAGTGCTGCTGCTGGAGTGTTTAAACACTGTGTCCACTCACTGTCCACTCTCTTAGACACTCCTACTACTTGCTGGTCCACCTTGTAGATGTAGAGTCAGAGACAGTAGCTCATCTGCTGCTGCACAGTTTGTGTTCCTCTAGTTCTTCATCAGTGGACACAGGACGCCGCCCACAGGACACTGCTGTCTGGATAGTTTTGGTTGGTGGACGATTCTCAGTCCAGCAGTGACACTGAGGAGGTGTTTAAACACTCCAGCAGCACCACTGCTGTGTCTGATCCACTCACTCCAGCACCACATTAGTGCCACTGAAGTGTTGAATGACCCACCTCCCTGATAGTATCTGCTCTGTGGTGGTCCTGTGGGGGTCCTGATCATTAAAGAACAGAGTAATAAAGTATACAGAGAATCAGATGAACTACAGTCTGTAAGTGGAGCTCCTGTATGGTCAGTGGAGCTGATACAGTGGACAGTGAGTGGAGGTCCTGTATGGTCAGTGGAGCTGATACAGTGGACAGTGAGTGGAGGTCCTGTATGGTCAGTGGAGCTGATACAGTGGACAGTGAGTGGAGGTCCTGTATGGTCAGTGGAGCTAATACAGTGGACAGTGAGTGGAGCTCCTGTATGGTCAGTGGAGCTGATACAGTGGACAGTGAGTGGAGCTCCTGTATGGTCAGTGGAGCTCCTGTATGGTCAGTGGAGGTCCTGTATGGTGAAGAACATAGACTTTATTCCTTGTGGGTATGTACTCGGACCACAGTCTGACCTGCCTGACATTGCACAGGGCTGTGTTTGTACAGGCCCACATGTATAGGTGCCCTTGAACTGTTTCCAAACGAGGTAAAGAAGCAAGACGTGTGCTTAACTGATCAGAATGTGCTTAACAGAACGACCTTCCAGCGTCCTACAGCCTAAAGAAATCAAACACAGATAACGTATAATAATCAGAGCCTAACGTTGAATACGCTGTTACGCAGCTCCGGCTAATTGTTTACTAATAAGTTAAGTTTTGTGTTGTGCTGCTCCAGCTGGTCGTAGGTCTGCTGTTGTAAATCTTTCATATGTCAGCAGATATGCGTATCAGCAGTAGCCCACAGGTCCTGTATCAGCGCACCACTAAAGATTTACAGTCCTGTACTCCTCTGGGCAATCAGCTCCGTGATAAGTGACATGTGCTTTCATCCCAAAGGTCAGAAGAACTTCAGGTGCACCGTGTGCGGCAAGTCTTTCACCCAGAAAGCCCACGTCGAGTCTCATATGGTCATCCACACGGGCGGCAAGAACATCAAGTGTGACCACTGTGATAAAACGTTCAACAGGAAGCAGGACCTGAAGCAGCACATGTACTCACACTCGCTGTAAGTACGCTGGCCGTCCTCGATACGAGCTCCTTAATGGAGTCTGATAGCCAGGACCGCCTGGACGTGTAGCAGGTTTAAAGACCCTCAATGATCCTCTCTTCACTCTCTGATCCTTACAGGCTGAACTAAGCCGATGAAGCAGCTTACGCGATTTCATAACATTTCATTCATTTGAACATCGTCTGAGGACATACGTGCACTGAAAGGCTTGTAGTGAGGCTCCAATAATCATAGGACTGTCCAGAAACTCACTGTCCAAAGTAAAACATGTGTCTCCACATTTGTCAGTTTGAACATGACAGCTGATGTTTACCATGTGTTAGAACTTCATTATGAATGGACCAATAGAAAAGCTTAAAAACAACCTGGAAAGAATTCTGGTTCAATTAACTTGCATTAAAAGAACGTTGTTATTTTGGAGAACTAACATTTATTTATATACATATATTAAATAACTGAAATTTGATAATAAACCTAGTCGGGGTCACAGGGGCCTGGAGCCAATCCCAGCGTCATCGGGTGAAGGCGGGGTACACCATGGACAGGTCGCCAGTCCATCACATGACCAACACACTTACACATATACCCGGAGGAAACCCACTCAAGCACAGGGAGAACATACACACTCCACACAGAACCACCGGAGATTGAACCCGGATCATATATATATATGTATATAGGGCAGTCGTGGCCTGAAGGACCGGAAAGTTGCTGGTTCGATCCCCAGGGTCCCCCAGGCCACGACTGAGGTGCCCTTGAGCAAGACACCTAAACCCAACTGCTCCCTGGGCGCCGTGGATAGGGCTGCCCCCGGTGTGCTCACTGCCCCCTAGTGTGTGTTCACTAGTGTGTATATTTTCACTGCACGGATGGGTTAAATGCGGAGGTCAAATTCCGCTGTGTACAAACACATGTGGCTAATTCGAGTTCTAAATTATATATATATATAGACTAATTACACTTTTCTGATTTTCTTATTTAACTTTTTTTGTGCATGTAAATGTTCTGAAAAGTTCTAAAGACCAAAGTTACACACCAGAGAAACCATAAAAACCACCTCATTGGAATTCCAGCCCTTTTTCTCTGTTACACGGTGACATCATCTCGTAACACAGTTCTTACTGCCCGCTTACCGGCAAGCTTGGCCCCCCTCTCTCACACGCAACACTAAACCAGTACAAACGTCCTGCTCCAGTCCAGCTTGTGACATTCATGATCAGACTGATACAGCAGAACCAACACCATCGCAAGAACAGCCACAGTGGTGTGGGGGCGGAGCTTGTAGCATGCTGCTGCTTTGACAGTTGACCCGTCAGAACAGAGTGGGCCAGCTGACCAATCGGAACAAACTGGGTTCATTAGGAGGCGGGGCTTAAAGACACAGTCACTCTAACAGAGCGTTTTAGACCGAGAGGGAATACAGACGTACAGTATGGGATAGATACGGGGGGGATGTAATTGCTCTAACATTTAAGGTGGAGCAGGGTCATTTTAACAAGAAGCTGATAAATAAGAAGCTAAATTCCAACACAAGATTCTTAATTCCTGTGCCATTTAAGGTGAAATGGGACAATTTTTACAAGAAGCTGATGAATAAGAAGCTGAACTTCAGCATTGTAGTTTTAATGCTGGTAGTATTTCTGATTAAGTATATTTAACTATTTATGTATAGATTTACTACTTATCTATGGATCTTTGTCTTCCAATCGGGGCTGTAGCGCCACCTAGTTTAAGCTGCTGCTTCAGTGTAAAAACATGAGTCACCCAGTGTGAGGTTTGTCTGTTCTGAGCTACTGTAGAAACATGGTGGTGGTAGTTTCTGTTGGGAGATGAGCTGCTCTTATGTAGATATGAAGACTCTATTTAACTTTTTCCAAGCTTCTCCTAAACAACCCAGTATTATTATCAGTTCTCATCTAATACCTGCTTTGACTGCTCAGTACTTCATTAAGATAAATCAAGATTTGCTGCTGAAGGAACTGAACACATTCATACAATGTCTGGGGCGTCCAGGAGAAATCTGGAACCTAACTTTGTTCTTCAAACTGGATCAAGATCTGATCTACTTCTCTCACAATAACATATTCATGTTACTTTGTATTGTATGTCTGATTATTTATCTGTTCTGATCAGATCTGCTGTTCTTACGGTGCGTTTGATCTACAGGGACCGACAGATCACCTGCCCGAAGTGCAACAAGCAGTTCCTGAAGACCGACCACCTGAAGAAGCACCTGAACTCCCACGACGGGAAGCGAGACTTCATCTGTGAGAAATGCAACAAGGGCTTCCTCACCAAGTACCACCTCACACGCCACCTCAAGATCTGCAAGGGCCCGAAGACCGGGCGAGGGGTCGCCCACGAAGAGGACGGGGAGGAGGACGAGGAGGACGAGGACGAGGACGAGGAGGAGGACCGAAGCAGCAGGGGGGCAGATGATGGAGAGGAGTGCGGCATCGGCCTGGCAGGCTACTCCCCCGATAAGACTCTGTGACTCTGACCGTGATCTGCCTCCTGTAGCCTATTTATTTAACCCTTTCTCGTCCAGTCTACTCTCCCGGGGTCGCCAAATGTCTTTCCACACGTTTTTATTTCAGTACACGGACGAAATCTCGCCAGACGAAACTGTGAGTGAAGTTATGATTTCAAAAATGATGAATAGTAAATATAATATTTTGAAATTCAGATCAGAAGAAGTGGACGTGAGACGCTGCCTCCTTTTACGCTAACGTTCCTTTATAGATTAGGTACTCGACTCGATGACCTCACAAAGTACCTTCACCTTTCTTCATGCCTTGTTTTCTTTTGTTATTTATTTGTTTTGTCTCTGTGGGTGACGGACCAGAGTTGGAATAATGTAATTTATTTTATAAATAAACCCAGTTCTATAAGAACCGTCCCCGCATATTATTTATTATATGTTCATCTGGAGGCCCAAGGTGAGTATTTTTAGTAGCCTGTCCACTAATTACTCTATTAATGAACTAATTCATACACTGAAGCTACAACTTAGTCATTTATGGCTTTAATCCAAACATTTGTGGCCTCAGGGTAATAAATCATGCGCTCAATACAAAAACTTGGCCTCAATGTAGTAAATCATGGCCTTAGTACAGTAATTTGTGGCTCAGTATAGTATTTGTGGCCTTTAATAAGCTAATTTGTGACTCAATACAGTAAATCATGCGTTCAATATAGTAATTTGTTGTCTCAGTATAGTGCTTCATGTCCTCTACAATAATTTGAGGCCTCAATATACTAATTTATGGCCTTAATATATTAATTTGTGGCCCAGTATATAATGGCCTTTATACAATAAATTGTGGGCTTAGTATAGTAAATCATGGCCTTAATAAAGTGACTTGTGGCCTCAATATAATAACTTATAGCCTCAATTTATTAAACTGTGGCCTCAATATAGTAAATTAAGTATTGTTCTTCATGAACTCAGTTTAATAATTTATAAACTCAATATAGGAATATATGGCCTCAATTGTGAAAGTCAGTCTAAACAGTGTGTGCTGTGCTACTGTAGGAACATGGCGGTGGCAGCTTCTGATGCAAGTCACTGCTATGTAGATACAGAGCCTCATTTTAAGCCAGCAGATAATTACAGATAATTGTACACTAATAAACACATAGTTACATAAGAATTTGTGTTATCAATATATTATCTTTTGGCCTCGTTATAGAGTAATGTGTGGCCTCAATATAGTAATTATGGCTTCAATATATTAATTTATGGTTCAAAATGGCAATAAGTTATCTCCATATTTATTAAATTGTGGCCTCAAAATAGGTCTAAATATATTAAGCTGTGGCCATAATATATTAATAGTGGCCTCAAAATAATTATATGTGATCTCAATATATTACATTGTGGCCTTAATATAGTAACTAATGGCCTCAATATTTTATAAAAAATATTGATATACAATAATTTGTGGCCTTAAAATAGCAGTTTGTGATCTTGATGTATTAACTGGTGGCCTCGATATAGCAATTTATGATCTAAATATATTAAATTGTGGCCTTAAAATAGCAATTTGTGATCTAAATATATTAACTTGTGGCCTCCAAATAGCAATTTGTGATCTAAATATATTACCTTGTGGCCTCAAAATAGCAATTTGTGATCTTAATATATTAACTTGTGGCCTCAAAATAGCAATTTGTGATCTTAATATATTACCTTGTGGCCTCCAAATAGCAATTTGTGATCTTAATATATTAACTTGTGGCCTTAAAATAGCAATTTGTGATCTAAATATATTAACTTGTGGCCTCAAAATAGCAATTTGTGATCTTAATATATTAACTTGTGGCCTCAAAATAGCAATTTGTGATCTTAATATATTAACTTGTGTCCTCAAAATAGCAATTTGTGATCTTAATATATTACCTTGTGGCCTCCAAATAGCAATTTGTGATCTTAATATATTAACTTGTGGCCTTAAAATAGCAATTTGTGATCTAAATATATTAACTTGTGGCCTCAAAATAGCAATTTGTGATCTTAATATATTAACTTGTGTCCTCAAAATAGCAATTTGTGATCTTAATATATTAACTTGTGTCCTCAAAATAGCAATTTGTGATCTTAATATATTAACTTGTGGCCTTAAAATAGCAATTTGCGATCTAAATATATTAACTTGTGGCCTCAAAATAACAATTTGTGATCTTAGTGTATTAACTTGTGGCCTCAAAATAGCAGTTTGTGATCTTAATATAATAACTTGTGGCCTCAAAATAACAATTTGTGATCTTAATATAATAACTTGTGGCCTCAAAATAACAATTTGT
>CM038702.1:2288291-2393291 GCA_021613375.1 Megaleporinus macrocephalus
ACTGAAAGTTTCTCCATGCTAGGTTAATGGCTAACAGCTAACAGTAAGAGGCTGGCCTTACGTTCCACTCTCGTTTCAATCTTTAACCTAACAATCTGTGAGCTGCAAAGTAGATCTTTGTCTCTTGTGGAGCTAAATCTTCAGAATCAGGAGTGCTGATCTAGGATCTGTTACTGTCAGTAAAGTCAGAGTTAATAAGAGAAAGGATCTGATCCTGGATCAGCACTCCTTTTCTGAGAAGATATAAGCCCGACTCTGTATGGTAAAGACAAAGGATCTACACAGTGGAGTCACATTATTATGACCACCAGCTAATACATCCAGAGTGACCGCCGTGTACAGCAGCTAGACGGACTGGGAGACTCAGTAAGGTCCTGGTAGGTGGTCACAGGTATCTGGAGGTATCATGCTGACTGCAGTGCATCCCACAGCTGCTGGAGGGAGCGTGGAGGAGGATCCATAGAGCCAACACCACCATCCAGGTGGTCCCACAGATGCTCAGTTGGGTTCAAGTCTAGGGGAATTAGGGGTCCAGGGTAGCACTTGGAACCTTGGTCAGCTCTTCCAACCAGTGTGGTACATTTCTAGTAGTGTGACGTGTTTCATTATCTTGCTGGAAGATCCCATCCGCCCCAGAGAAGAACATCAGCATGTATGGTGAACGTGATCTGCAAGGATGGATGCAGACCCAAACCTGTTGAGAGTGTCTTCCACATGGATGAGTGTTTCCAGAGAAGGTCACCAAAACATTTGAGAGTGATGTTCTAGATGGCTGTGTATTGTGGTTCCACAGGCTGGAGGTGAATCATTCCCGCTGGACAGTGAAGGCATGACCATCAACGCTGACACAAGTTTCCTGGATACCTGGGAGGTGAGGAAACGGTCATTCTCTAAGTTTGCTGATACAGACTCTATCATCGTCCACTGTTTGTTCACTTGTTCAGTCCATTACGTCTCACGGTGCATTGGTGTTAATGTTAAAGGGTATGGAGGAACTGGTGGACGCTGGGCTGGTCAAGGCCATCGGTGTCTCTAACTTCAACAGAGACCAGATTGAAGCCATCTTAAACAAGCCAGGCCTAAAGTACAAACCTGCCAACCACCAAGTAGGTCCTCATCCACATCCAGCAACACCAAAGCAAGACCATATCGTCACCACATAGAGACACTCAGCAATACATACAGTAACATAGAGATACTCAGCAGTACATACAGTAACATAGAGACACTCAGCAGTACATACAGTAACATAGAGATACTCAGCAGTACATACAGTAACATAGAGACACTCAGCAGTACATACAGTAACATAGACACTCAGCAGTACATACAGTAACATAGAGATACTCAGCAGTACATACAGTAACATAGAGACACTCAGCAGTACATACAGTAACATAGACACTCAGCAGTACATACAGTAACATAGAGATACTCAGCAGTACATACAGTAACATAGACACTCCGCAGTACATACAGTAACATAGACACTCAGCAGTGCATACAGTAACATAGACACTCAGCAGTGCATACAGTAACATAGAGACACTCAACAGTACATACAGTAACATAGAGATACTCAGCAGTACATACAGTAACATAGACACTCAGCAGTACATACAGTAACATAGAGACACTCAGCAGTGCATACAGTAACATAGAGACACTCAGCAGTACATACAGTAACATAGAGACACTCAACAGTGCATACAGTAACATAGAGATAATCAGCAGTACATACAGTAACATAGACACTTAGCAGAACATACAGTAACATAGAGACACTCAACAGTACATACAGTAACATAGAGATTATCAGCAGTACATACAGTAACATAGACACTCAGCAGTGCATACAGTAACATAGAGACACTCAACAGTACATACAGTAACATAGAGACACTCAGCAGTACATACAGTAACATAGAGATAATCAGCAGTACATACAGTAACATAGAGACACTCAGCAGTACATAGAGTAACATAGAGACACTCAGCAGTACATACAGTAACATAGACACTCAGCAGTACATACAGTAACATAGACATACCCAGCAGTACATACAACAACATAGACACTCAGCAGTACATACAGTAACATAGAGATACTCAGCAGTACATACAGTAACATAGAGATACTCAACAGTACATACAGTAACATAGACACTCAGAAGTACATACAGTAACATAGACATACTCAGCAGTACATACAGTAACATAGAGACACTCAGCAGTACATACAGTAACATAGAGATATTCAGCAGTACATACAATAACATAGACACTCAGCAGTACATACAGTAACATAGACACTCAGCAGTACATACAGTAACATAGAGATATTCAGCAGTACATACAGTAACATAGAGACACTCAGCAGTACATACAGTAACATAGATGCTCAGCAGTGCATACAGTAACATAGATACTCAGCAGTACATACAGTAACATAGAGATACCCAGCAGTGCATACAGTAACATAGATACTCAGCAGTACATACAGTAACATAGATACACTCAGCAGTACATACAGTAACAGAGAGACACTCAGCAGTACATACAGTAACATAGACATACCCAGCAGTACATACAGTAACATAGACATACCCAGCAGTACATACAATAACATAGATACTCAGCAGTACATACAGTAACATAGACACTCAGCAGTACATACAGTAACATAGAGACACTCAGCAGTACATACAGTAACATAGAGATATTCAGCAGTACATACAGTAACATAGAGACACTCAGCAGTACATACAGTAACAGAGAGACACTCAGCAGTACATACAGTAACATAGACATACCCAGCAGTACATACAGTAACATAGACATACCCAGCAGTACATACAGTAACATAGATACTCAGCAGTACATACAGTAACATAGAGACACTCAGCAGTACATACAGTAACATAGAGATACTCAGCAGTACATACAGTAACATAGAGATACTCAGCAGTACATACAGTAACATAGACACTCCGCAGTACATACAGTAACATAGACACTCAGCAGTGCATACAGTAACATAGACACTCAGCAGTGCATACAGTAACATAGAGACACTCAACAGTACATACAGTAACATAGAGATACTCAGCAGTACATACAGTAACATAGACACTCAGCAGTACATACAGTAACATAGACACTCAGCAGTACATACAGTAACATAGACACTTAGCAGAACATACAGTAACATAGAGACACTCAACAGTACATACAGTAACATAGAGATAATCAGCAGTACATACAGTAACATAGACACTCAGCAGTACATACAGTAACATAGAGATACTCAACAGTACATACAGTAACATAGAGACACTCAGCAGTACATACAGTAACATAGAGACACTCAACAGTGCATACAGTAACATAGAGATAATCAGCAGTACATACAGTAACATAGACACTTAGCAGAACATACAGTAACATAGAGACACTCAACAGTACATACAGTAACATAGAGATAATCAGCAGTACATACAGTAACATAGAGATAATCAGCAGTACATACAGTAACATAGAGACACTCAGCAGTACATAGAGTAACATAGAGACACTCAGCAGTACATACAGTAACATAGACACTCAGCAGTACATACAGTAACATAGACATACCCAGCAGTACATACAACAACATAGACACTCAGCAGTACATACAGTAACATAGAGATACTCAGCAGTACATACAGTAACATAGAGATACTCAACAGTACATACAGTAACATAGACACTCAGAAGTACATACAGTAACATAGACATACTCAGCAGTACATACAGTAACATAGAGACACTCAGCAGTACATACAGTAACATAGAGATATTCAGCAGTACATACAATAACATAGACACTCAGCAGTACATACAGTAACATAGACACTCAGCAGTACATACAGTAACATAGAGATATTCAGCAGTACATACAGTAACATAGAGACACTCAGCAGTACATACAGTAACATAGATACTCAGCAGTGCATACAGTAACATAGATACTCAGCAGTACATACAGTAACATAGAGATACCCAGCAGTGCATACAGTAACATAGATACTCAGCAGTACATACAGTAACATAGATACACTCAGCAGTACATACAGTAACAGAGAGACACTCAGCAGTACATACAGTAACATAGACATACCCAGCAGTACATACAGTAACATAGACATACCCAGCAGTACATACAATAACATAGATACTCAGCAGTACATACAGTAACATAGACACTCAGCAGTACATACAGTAACATAGAGACACTCAGCAGTACATACAGTAACATAGAGATATTCAGCAGTACATACAGTAACATAGAGACACTCAGCAGTACATACAGTAACAGAGAGACACTCAGCAGTACATACAGTAACATAGACATACCCAGCAGTACATACAGTAACATAGACATACCCAGCAGTACATACAGTAACATAGATACTCAGCAGTACATACAGTAACATAGAGATACTCAGCAGTACATACAGTAACATAGACACTCAGCAGTACATACAGTAACATAGAGACACTCAGCAGTACATACAGTAACATAGAGATATTCAGCAGTGCATACAGTAACATAGACATACCCAGCAGTACATACAGTAACATAGATACTCAGCAGTACATACAGTAACATAGAGATACTCAGCAGTACATACAGTAACATAGACATACCCAGCAGTACATACAGTAACATAGATACTCAGCAGTACATACAGTAACATAGAGACACTCAGCAGTGCATACAGTAACATAGATACTCAGCAGTACATACAGTAACATAGACATACCCAGCAGTACATACAGTAACATAGACATACCCAGCAGTACATACAGTAACATAGATACTCAGCAGTACATACAGTAACATAGAGATACCCAGCAGTACATACAGTAACTTAGAGACTCTCAGCAGTACATACAGTAACATAGAGATATTCAGCAGTACATACAATAACATAGACACTCAGCAGTACATACAGTAACATAGAGATATTCAGCAGTACATACAATAACATAGACACTCAGAAGTACATACAGTAACATAGAGATACTCAGCAGTACATACAGTAACATAGACACTCAACAGTACATACAGTAACATAGAGATATTCAGCAGTACATACAATAACATAGACACTCAGCAGTGCATACAGTAACATAGAGATATTCAGCAGTACATACAATAACATAGACACTCAGCAGCACATACAGTAACATAGAGATATTCAGCAGTACATACAGTAACATAGACACTCAGCAGTACATACAGTAACATAGAGATATTCAGCAGTACATACAATAACATAGACACTCAGCAGTACATACAGTAACATAGAGATATTCAGCAGTACATACAGTAACATAGACACTCAGCAGTACATACAGTAACATAGAGATATTCAGCAGTACATACAGTAACATAGATACACTCAGCAGTACATACAGTAACAGAGAGACACTCAGCAGTACATACAGTAACATAGACATACCCAGCAGTACATACAGTAACATAGACATACCCAGCAGTACATACAATAACATAGATACTCAGCAGTACATACAGTAACATAGACACTCAGCAGTACATACAGTAACATAGAGACACTCAGCAGTACATACAGTAACATAGAGATATTCAGCAGTACATACAGTAACATAGAGACACTCAGCAGTACATACAGTAACAGAGAGACACTCAGCAGTACATACAGTAACATAGACATACCCAGCAGTACATACAGTAACATAGACATACCCAGCAGTACATACAGTAACATAGATACTCAGCAGTACATACAGTAACATAGAGATACTCAGCAGTACATACAGTAACATAGACACTCAGCAGTACATACAGTAACATAGAGACACTCAGCAGTACATACAGTAACATAGAGATATTCAGCAGTGCATACAGTAACATAGACATACCCAGCAGTACATACAGTAACATAGATACTCAGCAGTACATACAGTAACATAGAGATACTCAGCAGTACATACAGTAACATAGACATACCCAGCAGTACATACAGTAACATAGATACTCAGCAGTACATACAGTAACATAGAGACACTCAGCAGTGCATACAGTAACATAGATACTCAGCAGTACATACAGTAACATAGACATACCCAGCAGTACATACAGTAACATAGACATACCCAGCAGTACATACAGTAACATAGATACTCAGCAGTACATACAGTAACATAGAGATACCCAGCAGTACATACAGTAACTTAGAGACTCTCAGCAGTACATACAGTAACATAGAGATATTCAGCAGTACATACAATAACATAGACACTCAGCAGTACATACAGTAACATAGAGATATTCAGCAGTACATACAATAACATAGACACTCAGAAGTACATACAGTAACATAGAGATACTCAGCAGTACATACAGTAACATAGACACTCAACAGTACATACAGTAACATAGAGATATTCAGCAGTACATACAATAACATAGACACTCAGCAGTGCATACAGTAACATAGAGATATTCAGCAGTACATACAATAACATAGACACTCAGCAGCACATACAGTAACATAGAGATATTCAGCAGTACATACAGTAACATAGACACTCAGCAGTACATACAGTAACATAGAGATATTCAGCAGTACATACAATAACATAGACACTCAGCAGTACATACAGTAACATAGAGATATTCAGCAGTACATACAGTAACATAGACACTCAGCAGTACATACAGTAACATAGAGATATTCAGCAGTACATACAGTAACATAGGCACTCAGCAGTACATACAGACATAGAGATATTCAGCAGTACATACAGTAACATAGAGATATTCAGCAGTACATACAGTAACATAGACACTCAGCAGTACATACAGTAACATAGAGATATTCAGCAGTACATACAGTAACATAGAGATATTCAGCAGTACATACAATAACACAGACACTCAGCAGTACATACAGTAACACAGACACTCAGCAGTACATACAGTAACAAAGAGATACCCAGCAGTACATACAGTAACATAGATACTCAGCAGTACATACAGTACCTTAGAGACTCTCAGCAGTACATACAGTAACATAGACACTCAGAAGTACATACAGTAACATAGAGATACTCAGCAGTACATACAGTAACATAGAGATATTCAGCAGTACATACAGTAACATAGACACTCAGCAGTACATACAGTAACATAGAGATATTCAGCAGTACATACAGTAACATAGGCACTCAGCAGTACATACAGACATAGAGATATTCAGCAGTACATACAGTAACATAGAGATATTCAGCAGTACATACAGTAACATAGACACTCAGCAGTACATACAGTAACATAGAGATATTCAGCAGTACATACAGTAACATAGAGATATTCAGCAGTACATACAATAACACAGACACTCAGCAGTACATACAGTAACATAGACACTTAGCAGTACATACAGTAACATAGAGATACCCAGCAGTACATACAGTAACATAGATACTCAGCAGTACATACAGTAACTTAGAGACTCTCAGCAGTACATACAGTAACATAGACACTCAGCAGTACATACAGTAACATAGACACTCAGCAGTACATACAGTAACATAGAGATACCCAGCAGTACATACAGTAACATAGATACTCAGCAGTACATACAGTAACTTAGAGACTCTCAGCAGTACATACAGTAACATAGACACTCAACAGTACATACAGTAACATAGAGATATTCAGCCGTACATACAATAACTTAGACACTCAGCAGTACATACAGTAACATAGAGATATTCAGCAGTACATACAATAACATAGACACTCAGCAGTACATACAGTAACATAGAGATATTCAGCAGTACATACAGTAACATAGACACTCAGCAGTACATACAGTAACATAGAGATATTCAGCAGTACATACAATGACATAGACACTCAGCAGTACATACAGTAACATAGAGATATTCAGCAGTACATACAGTAACATAGACACTCAGCAGTACATACAGTAACATAGAGATATTCAGCAGTACATACAGTAACATAGGCACTCAGCAGTACATACAGACATAGAGATATTCAGCAGTACATACAGTAACATAGAGATATTCAGCAGTACATACAGTAACATAGAGATATTCAGCAGTACATACAATAACACAGACACTCAGCAGTACATACAGTAACATAGATACTCAGCAGTACATACAGACATAGAGATATTCAGCAGTACATACAGTAACATAGAGATATTCAGCAGTACATACAGTAACATAGACACTCAGCAGTACATACAGTAACATAGAGATATTCAGCAGTACATACAATGACATAGACACTCAGCAGTACATACAGTAACATAGAGATATTCAGCAGTACATACAGTAACATAGACACTCAGCAGTACATACAGTAACATAGAGATATTCAGCAGTACATACAGTAACATAGGCACTCAGCAGTACATACAGTAACATAGACACTCAGCAGTACATACAGTAACATAGAGATATTCAGCAGTACATACAATGACATAGACACTCAGCAGTACATACAGTAACATAGAGATATTCAGCAGTACATACAGTAACATAGACACTCAGCAGTACATACAGTAACATAGACACTCAGCAGTACATACAGTAACATAGAGATATTCAGCAGTACATACAATAACATAGAGATATTCAGCAGTACATACAGTAACATAGGCACTCAGCAGTACATACAGTAACATAGACACTCAGCAGTACATACAGTAACATAGAGATATTCAGCAGTACATACAATGACATAGACACTCAGCAGTACATACAGTAACATAGAGATATTCAGCAGTACATACAGTAACATAGACACTCAGCAGTACATACAGTAACATAGAGATATTCAGCAGTACATACAGTAACATAGGCACTCAGCAGTACATACAGTAACACAGACACTCAGCAGTACATACAGTAACATAGAGATACCCAGCAGTACGTACAGTAACATAGAGATATTCAGCAGTACATACAGTAACATAGGCACTCAGCAGTACATACAGACATAGAGATATTCAGCAGTACATACAGTAACATAGAGACACTCAGCAGTACATACAGTAACATAGAGATACCCAGCAGTACATACAGTAACATAGATACTCAGCAGTACATACAGTAACATAGAGATATTCAGCAGTACATACAGTAACATAGACACTCAGCAGTACATACAGTAACAGAGAGACACTCAGCAGTACATACAGTAACATAGACATACCCAGCAGTACATACAGTAACATAGAGACACTCAGCAGTACATACAGTAACATAGACACTCAGCAGTACATACAGTAACATAGAGATACTCAGCAGTACATACAGTAACATAGACACTCAGCAGTACATACAGTAACATAGAGACACTCAGCAGTACATACAGTAACATAGACACTCAGCAGTACATACAGGTAACATAGAGACACTCAGCAGTACATACAGTAACATAGAGATATTCAGCAGTACATACAGTAGCATAGAGATACTCAGCAGTACATACAGTAACATAGACACTCAGCAGTACATACAGTAACATAGAGACACTCAGCAGTACATACAGTAACATAGAGATATTCAGCAGTACATACAGTAACATAGACATACCCAGCAGTACATACAGTAACATAGAGATATTCAGCAGTACATACAGTAACATAGAGATACTCAGCAGTACATACAGTAACATAGAGACACTCAGCAGTGCATACAGTAACATAGAGACACTCAGCAGTACATACAGTAACATAGAGACACTCAACAGTGCATACAGTAACATAGAGATAATCAGCAGTACATACAGTAACATAGACACTTAGCAGAACATACAGTAACATAGAGACACTCAACAGTACATACAGTAACATAGAGATAATCAGCAGTACATACAGTAACATAGACACTCAGCAGTACATACAGTAACATAGAGATACTCAACAGTACATACAGTAACATAGAGACACTCAGCAGTACATACAGTAACATAGAGACACTCAACAGTGCATACAGTAACATAGAGATAATCAGCAGTACATACAGTAACATAGACACTTAGCAGAACATACAGTAACATAGAGACACTCAACAGTACATACAGTAACATAGAGATAATCAGCAGTACATACAGTAACATAGAGATAATCAGCAGTACATACAGTAACATAGAGACACTCAGCAGTACATAGAGTAACATAGAGACACTCAGCAGTACATACAGTAACATAGACACTCAGCAGTACATACAGTAACATAGACATACCCAGCAGTACATACAACAACATAGACACTCAGCAGTACATACAGTAACATAGAGATACTCAGCAGTACATACAGTAACATAGAGATACTCAACAGTACATACAGTAACATAGACACTCAGAAGTACATACAGTAACATAGACATACTCAGCAGTACATACAGTAACATAGAGACACTCAGCAGTACATACAGTAACATAGAGATATTCAGCAGTACATACAATAACATAGACACTCAGCAGTACATACAGTAACATAGACACTCAGCAGTACATACAGTAACATAGAGATATTCAGCAGTACATACAGTAACATAGAGACACTCAGCAGTACATACAGTAACATAGATACTCAGCAGTGCATACAGTAACATAGATACTCAGCAGTACATACAGTAACATAGAGATACCCAGCAGTGCATACAGTAACATAGATACTCAGCAGTACATACAGTAACATAGATACACTCAGCAGTACATACAGTAACAGAGAGACACTCAGCAGTACATACAGTAACATAGACATACCCAGCAGTACATACAGTAACATAGACATACCCAGCAGTACATACAATAACATAGATACTCAGCAGTACATACAGTAACATAGACACTCAGCAGTACATACAGTAACATAGAGACACTCAGCAGTACATACAGTAACATAGAGATATTCAGCAGTACATACAGTAACATAGAGACACTCAGCAGTACATACAGTAACAGAGAGACACTCAGCAGTACATACAGTAACATAGACATACCCAGCAGTACATACAGTAACATAGACATACCCAGCAGTACATACAGTAACATAGATACTCAGCAGTACATACAGTAACATAGAGATACTCAGCAGTACATACAGTAACATAGACACTCAGCAGTACATACAGTAACATAGAGACACTCAGCAGTACATACAGTAACATAGAGATATTCAGCAGTGCATACAGTAACATAGACATACCCAGCAGTACATACAGTAACATAGATACTCAGCAGTACATACAGTAACATAGAGATACTCAGCAGTACATACAGTAACATAGACATACCCAGCAGTACATACAGTAACATAGATACTCAGCAGTACATACAGTAACATAGAGACACTCAGCAGTACATACAGTAACATAGACACTCAGCAGTACATACAGTAACATAGAGACACTCAGCAGTACATACAGTAACATAGAGACACTCAGCAGTGCATACAGTAACATAGATACTCAGCAGTACATACAGTAACATAGACATACCCAGCAGTACATACAGTAACATAGACATACCCAGCAGTACATACAGTAACATAGATACTCAGCAGTACATACAGTAACATAGAGATACCCAGCAGTACATACAGTAACTTAGAGACTCTCAGCAGTACATACAGTAACATAGACACTCAACAGTACATACAGTAACATAGAGATATTCAGCAGTACATACAATAACATAGACACTCAGCAGTACATACAGTAACATAGAGATATTCAGCAGTACATACAATAACATAGACACTCAGAAGTACATACAGTAACATAGAGATACTCAGCAGTACATACAGTAACATAGACACTCAACAGTACATACAGTAACATAGAGATATTCAGCAGTACATACAATAACATAGACACTCAGCAGTGCATACAGTAACATAGAGATATTCAGCAGTACATACAATAACATAGACACTCAGCAGCACATACAGTAACATAGAGATATTCAGCAGTACATACAGTAACATAGACACTCAGCAGTACATACAGTAACATAGAGATATTCAGCAGTACATACAATAACATAGACACTCAGCAGTACATACAGTAACATAGAGATATTCAGCAGTACATACAGTAACATAGACACTCAGCAGTACATACAGTAACATAGAGATATTCAGCAGTACATACAGTAACATAGGCACTCAGCAGTACATACAGACATAGAGATATTCAGCAGTACATACAGTAACATAGAGATATTCAGCAGTACATACAGTAACATAGACACTCAGCAGTACATACAGTAACATAGAGATATTCAGCAGTACATACAGTAACATAGAGATATTCAGCAGTACATACAATAACACAGACACTCAGCAGTACATACAGTAACACAGACACTCAGCAGTACATACAGTAACAAAGAGATACCCAGCAGTACATACAGTAACATAGATACTCAGCAGTACATACAGTACCTTAGAGACTCTCAGCAGTACATACAGTAACATAGACACTCAGAAGTACATACAGTAACAAAGAGATACTCAGCAGTACATACAGTAACATAGAGATATTCAGCAGTACATACAGTAACATAGACACTCAGCAGTACATACAGTAACATAGAGATATTCAGCAGTACATACAGTAACATAGGCACTCAGCAGTACATACAGTAACATAGACACTCAGCAGTACATACAGTAACATAGAGACACTCAGCAGTACATACAGTAACATAGAGACACTCAGCAGTGCATACAGTAACATAGATACTCAGCAGTACATACAGTAACATAGACATACCCAGCAGTACATACAGTAACATAGACATACCCAGCAGTACATACAGTAACATAGATACTCAGCAGTACATACAGTAACATAGAGATACCCAGCAGTACATACAGTAACTTAGAGACTCTCAGCAGTACATACAGTAACATAGACACTCAACAGTACATACAGTAACATAGAGATATTCAGCAGTACATACAATAACATAGACACTCAGCAGTACATACAGTAACATAGAGATATTCAGCAGTACATACAATAACATAGACACTCAGAAGTACATACAGTAACATAGAGATACTCAGCAGTACATACAGTAACATAGACACTCAACAGTACATACAGTAACATAGAGATATTCAGCAGTACATACAATAACATAGACACTCAGCAGTGCATACAGTAACATAGAGATATTCAGCAGTACATACAATAACATAGACACTCAGCAGCACATACAGTAACATAGAGATATTCAGCAGTACATACAGTAACATAGACACTCAGCAGTACATACAGTAACATAGAGATATTCAGCAGTACATACAATAACATAGACACTCAGCAGTACATACAGTAACATAGAGATATTCAGCAGTACATACAGTAACATAGACACTCAGCAGTACATACAGTAACATAGAGATATTCAGCAGTACATACAGTAACATAGGCACTCAGCAGTACATACAGACATAGAGATATTCAGCAGTACATACAGTAACATAGAGATATTCAGCAGTACATACAGTAACATAGACACTCAGCAGTACATACAGTAACATAGAGATATTCAGCAGTACATACAGTAACATAGAGATATTCAGCAGTACATACAATAACACAGACACTCAGCAGTACATACAGTAACACAGACACTCAGCAGTACATACAGTAACAAAGAGATACCCAGCAGTACATACAGTAACATAGATACTCAGCAGTACATACAGTACCTTAGAGACTCTCAGCAGTACATACAGTAACATAGACACTCAGAAGTACATACAGTAACAAAGAGATACTCAGCAGTACATACAGTAACATAGAGATATTCAGCAGTACATACAGTAACATAGACACTCAGCAGTACATACAGTAACATAGAGATATTCAGCAGTACATACAGTAACATAGGCACTCAGCAGTACATACAGACATAGAGATATTCAGCAGTACATACAGTAACATAGAGATATTCAGCAGTACATACAGTAACATAGACACTCAGCAGTACATACAGTAACATAGAGATATTCAGCAGTACATACAGTAACATAGAGATATTCAGCAGTACATACAATAACACAGACACTCAGCAGTACATACAGTAACATAGACACTTAGCAGTACATACAGTAACATAGAGATACCCAGCAGTACATACAGTAACATAGATACTCAGCAGTACATACAGTAACTTAGAGACTCTCAGCAGTACATACAGTAACATAGACACTCAGCAGTACATACAGTAACATAGACACTCAGCAGTACATACAGTAACATAGAGATACCCAGCAGTACATACAGTAACATAGATACTCAGCAGTACATACAGTAACTTAGAGACTCTCAGCAGTACATACAGTAACATAGACACTTAACAGTACATACAGTAACATAGAGATATTCAGCCGTACATACAATAACTTAGACACTCAGCAGTACATACAGTAACATAGAGATATTCAGCAGTACATACAATAACATAGACACTCAGCAGTACATACAGTAACATAGAGATATTCAGCAGTACATACAGTAACATAGACACTCAGCAGTACATACAGTAACATAGAGATATTCAGCAGTACATACAATGACATAGACACTCAGCAGTACATACAGTAACATAGAGATATTCAGCAGTACATACAGTAACATAGACACTCAGCAGTACATACAGTAACATAGAGATATTCAGCAGTACATACAGTAACATAGGCACTCAGCAGTACATACAGACATAGAGATATTCAGCAGTACATACAGTAACATAGAGATATTCAGCAGTACATACAGTAACATAGAGATATTCAGCAGTACATACAATAACACAGACACTCAGCAGTACATACAGTAACATAGAGATACCCAGCAGTACATACAGTAACATAGATACTCAGCAGTACATACAGACATAGAGATATTCAGCAGTACATACAGTAACATAGAGATATTCAGCAGTACATACAGTAACATAGACACTCAGCAGTACATACAGTAACATAGAGATATTCAGCAGTACATACAATGACATAGACACTCAGCAGTACATACAGTAACATAGAGATATTCAGCAGTACATACAGTAACATAGACACTCAGCAGTACATACAGTAACATAGAGATATTCAGCAGTACATACAGTAACATAGGCACTCAGCAGTACATACAGTAACATAGACACTCAGCAGTACATACAGTAACATAGAGATATTCAGCAGTACATACAATAACACAGACACTCAGCAGTACATACAGTAACATAGAGATACCCAGCAGTACGTACAGTAACATAGAGATATTCAGCAGTACATACAGTAACATAGGCACTCAGCAGTACATACAGACATAGAGATATTCAGCAGTACATACAGTAACATAGAGACACTCAGCAGTACATACAGTAACATAGAGATACCCAGCAGTACATACAGTAACATAGATACTCAGCAGTACATACAGTAACATAGAGATATTCAGCAGTACATACAGTAACATAGACACTCAGCAGTACATACAGTAACAGAGAGACACTCAGCAGTACATACAGTAACATAGACATACCCAGCAGTACATACAGTAACATAGAGACACTCAGCAGTACATACAGTAACATAGACACTCAGCAGTACATACAGTAACATAGAGATATTCAGCAGTACATACAGTAACATAGAGACACTCAGCAGTACATACAGTAACAGAGAGACACTCAGCAGTACATACAGTAACATAGACATACCCAGCAGTACATACAGTAACATAGAGATACTCAGCAGTACATACAGTAACATAGAGATACTCAGCAGTACATACAGTAACATAGACATACCCAGCAGTACATACAGTAACATAGACACTCAGCAGTACATACAGGTAACACAGAGACACTCAGCAGTACATACAGTAACATAGAGATATTCAGCAGTACATACAGTAACATAGAGATACTCAGCAGTACATACAGTAACAGAGAGACACTCAGCAGTACATACAGTAACATAGAGATATTCAGCAGTACATACAGTAACATAGAGATACTCAGCAGTACATACAGTAACAGAGAGACACTCAGCAGTACATACAGTAACATAGACATACCCAGCAGTACATACAGTAACATAGACACTCAGCAGTACATACAGGTAACATAGAGACACTCAGCAGTACATACAGTAACATAGAGATATTCAGCAGTACATACAGTAACATAGAGATACTCAGCAGTACATACAGTAACATAGACACTCAGCAGTACATACAGTAACATAGAGACACTCAGCAGTACATACAGTAACATAGAGATATTCAGCAGTACATACAGTAACATAGACATACCCAGCAGTACATACAGTAACATAGAGATATTCAGCAGTACATACAGTAACATAGAGATACTCAGCAGTACATACAGTAACATAGAGACACTCAGCAGTACATACAGTAACATAGAGATACTCAGCAGTACATACAGTAACATAGAGATACTCAGCAGTACATACAGTAACACAGACACTCAGCAGTACATACAGTAACATAGAGATACTCAGCAGTACATACAGTAACATAGAAACTCAGCAGTACATACAGTAACACAGACACTCAGCAGTACATACAGTAACATAGAGATACTCAGCAGTACATACAGTAACATAGAAACTCAGCAGTACATACAGTAACATAGATACCCAGCAGTACATACAGTAACATAGAGATACTCAGCAGTACATACAGTAACATAGAGATACTCAGCAGTACATACAGTAACATAGACATACCCAGCAGTACATACAGTAACATAGACACTCAGCAGTACATACAGGTAACATAGAGACACTCAGCAGTACATACAGTAACATAGAGATATTCAGCAGTACATACAGTAACATAGAGATACTCAGCAGTACATACAGTAACAGAGAGACACTCAGCAGTACATACAGTAACATAGACATACCCAGCAGTACATACAGTAACATAGACACTCAGCAGTACATACAGGTAACATAGAGACACTCAGCAGTACATACAGTAACATAGAGATATTCAGCAGTACATACAGTAACATAGAGATACTCAGCAGTACATACAGTAACATAGACACTCAGCAGTACATACAGTAACATAGAGACACTCAGCAGTACATACAGTAACATAGAGATATTCAGCAGTACATACAGTAACATAGACATACCCAGCAGTACATACAGTAACATAGAGATATTCAGCAGTACATACAGTAACATAGAGACACTCAGCAGTACATACAGTAACATAGAGATACTCAGCAGTACATACAGTAACATAGAGATACTCAGCAGTACATACAGTAACATAGACACTCAGCAGTACATACAGTAACACAGACACTCAGCAGTACATACAGTAACATAGAGATACTCAGCAGTACATACAGTAACATAGAAACTCAGCAGTACATACAGTAACATAGATACTCAGCAGTACATACAGTAACATAGAGACACTCAGCAGTACATACAGTAACATAGACATACCCAGCAGTACATACAGTAACATAGAGACACTCAGCAGTACATACAGTAACATAGACACTCAGCAGTACATACAGTAACATAGAGATTCTCAGCAGTACATACAGTAACATAGAGACACTCAGCAGTACATACAGTAACATAGACACTCAGCAGTACATACAGTAACCTAGAGATACTCAGCAGTACATACAGTAAGATAGACACTCAGCAGTACATACAGAAACATAGAAATACTTAGCAGTACATACAGTAACATAGAGATACTCAGCAGTACATACAGTAACATAGATACTCAGCAGTACATACAGTAACAGAGATACTCAGTACATACAGTAACATAGAGATATTCAGCAGTACATACAATAACATAGACACTCAGCAGTACATACAGTAACATAGATACTCAGCAGTACATACAGTAACATAGAGATACTTAGCAGTACATACAGTAACATAGATACTCAGCAGTACATACAGTAACATAGAGATACTCAGCAGTACATACAGTAACATAGAGATATTCAGCAGTACATACAATAACATAGACACTCAGCAGTACATACAGTAACACAGAGATACTCAGCAGTACATACAGTAACATAGACACTCAGCAGTACATACAGTAACATAGATACTCAGCAGTACATACAGTAACATAGAGATACTCAGCAGTACATACAGTAACATAGACACTCAGCAGTACATACAGTAACATAGAGATACTCAGCAGTACATACAGTAACAAAGAGACACTCAGCAGTACATACAGTAACATAGATACTCAGCAGTACATACAGTAACATAGAGATACTCAGCAGTACATACAGTAACATAGAGATACTTAGCAGTACATACAGTAACATAGACACTCAGCAGTACATACAGTAACATAGAGATACTTAGCAGTACATACAGTAACATAGATACTCAGCAGTACATACAGTAACATAGAGATACTTAGCAGTACATACAGTAACATAGACACTCAGCAGTACATACAGTAACATAGAGATACTTAGCAGTACATACAGTAACATAGATACTCAGCAGTACATACAGTAACATAGAGATACTCAGCAGTACATACAGTAACATAGACACTCAGCAGTACATACAGTAACATAGAGGCACTCAGCAGTACATACAGTAACATAGATACTCAGCAGTACATATAGTAACATAGAGATATTCAGCAGTACATACAGTAACATAGAGACACTCAGCAGTACATACAGTAACATAGACACTTAGCAGTACATACAGTAACATAGACACTCAGCAGTACATACAGTAACATAGAGACACTCAACAGTACATACAGTAACATAGATACTCAGCAGTACATACAGTAACATAGAGACACTCAGCAGTACATACAGTAACATAGCTTGTGTATCAAAGGGTTGAAGATATCAGACTCTCCATCCACATGTGGTCTGAGCAGCTGTGGCTGAGACTGGTTGGACTCTTTGAACTCTCCTGGCTGGTAGATCTCCAGGACGAGGATTGAGCTCCTATATTTTATATCACACGGCAGTAGAAAGCAGAAATTGGCATTAACCTCGTTTTGTGTCTCTCTGAGTGTTAATTAACGTGACGGATCCCCGTCTTCTACCCAATCAGCAGCCTTTTGCCTGCAGCCAGTCTTCTAATCCTGTTTCTCCTTTAATGTTCTTTCTTTCGTCTGGAACGAGAGAAACTTTCCAACTTTCAGTAAATACAAATTAAGCAACAACACTTAATAACAACAAACACTTAATAACAACTAAACACAATAACAACAGGCCAATATAAACTGAAACTCATTAATTGTCTAATAGTTTGATAGATAAATAGATACTTTATTGATCCCAGAGGAAAATTCAAGATCTCTGCATTAAACCCATCAGTGCAATACACACATATACACACACATAGTAGTGAACAAACACACTAGGGGGCAGTGAGCACACTTGCAGGAGCAGTTGGCTGCCTTCCCACAGTTATCGTTATTGTTATTGTTATTGTTATTGTTATTGTTATTTACAGCCGTTAACAAATAATTATATAATGATTAAGTCGTTGTTTATACTCTCTGCTCCAGTTTGAGTGCCATCCCTACCTGACTCAGGAGAAGATGATCAAGTACTGTCACTCCAAGGGCATCACAACGACGGCGTACAGTCCTCTGGGCTCTCCTGATAGAGACTGGTAGGTGTTCCTTCTGCTCCGACAGTGAGGGGACATGCTGGTCCTTCTAGAGGGGTCACCTCCACCAGGACCGGCTTAGAGTCAGAGTCAGAGTTAGGTTGGTTCTGAGGAGCCAGAATGAGACCACTGCACCATTTAAGGTGGAATGGAAAAGTTTGATTAAAAAGCCAAGGCTCCAGAAGGTAACCAGCACAACATTTAAGGTGGAAAGAGAAAGTTATAACAAGGAGCCGAGGCGCCAGAATGCAGCTGCGTTTGTACAAGAAATCAACGTCAGTTTCACGGAGAGTTTGATTAGCAGTACATTTTAACAACGTGCTTTTTTATAGATCTCAGTTTTAAACTTGTTAATCAAGATTAATCTTCTTCTTTTCCAACATCAGGGCCAAACCAGATGATCCTTCACTGCTAGAGGAGCCAAAAATCAAGGCCATCGCTCAGAAGTACAATAAGAGCACTGCTCAGGTGAGGAGGCTCCAACGTCAGATCCCTTCAGCTGTTCACAGAGCTTCTCATATCACAGACACAGCACTGCAATAAGATCTATAAACATCACCACCACTGTAAACACCATCACCACCACTGTAAACACCATCACCACCACCACTGTAAACACCATCACCACCACTGTAAACACCATCACCACCACTGTAAACACTATCACCACCACTGTAAACACCATCACCACCACTGTAAACACCATCACCACCACTGTAAATACCATCACCACCACTGTAAACACCATCACCACCACTGTAAATACCATCACCACCACTGTAAACACCATCACCACCACCACTGTAAACACCATCTGAACCACCACTGTAAACACCATCACCACCACTGTAAATACCATCACCACCACTGTAAACACCATCACCACCACTGTAAACACCATCACCACCACTGTAAACACTATCACCACCACTGTAAACACCATCACCACCACTGTAAACACCATCACCACCACTGTAAATACCATCACCACCACTGTAAACACCATCACCACCACTGTAAACACCATCACCACCACTGTAAACACCATCACCACCACTGTAAACACCATCACCACCACTGTAAACACCATCACCACCACCACTGTAAACACCATCACCACCACTGTAAACACCATCACCACCACCACTGTAAACACCATCACCACCACTGCAAACATCATCACCACCACTGGAAACATCACCACCACTGGAAACACCAACATCACCATTGTAAACATCACCACCACTGTAAACACCATCACCACCACTGTAAACACCATCACCACCACTGCAAACACCATCACCACCGCTGTAAACACCATCACTACAACTGTAAACATCACCACCACTGTAAACATCATCACTACAACTGTAAACATCACCACAACCACTGTGGTTAACAACAACATCATCACCACCACAGTAACATCACCGCTTCTTTTTTTTAACCACTCACAGGTGCTCATCCGCTTCCACATAGAGAGGAACGTAGTTGTGATACCCAAGTCCGTCACTCCCTCTCGCATCCAGGAGAACTTTCAGGTGAACTCGTCTCTCTGAGCAGTAACGTTTCAGGAGAAGATCTAACTGAACAGTTCAAACTCATCACTGTTTCCTTTGATCCTGTTTGAAGGTCTTTGACTTCAGGCTGACTGATGAAGAGATGAAGATTATTCTGAGCTTCAACAGGAACTTCAGGGTTTGTCCCATGCAGTGGTGAGTGTGTGTTTTTCGGTGCACGACATAAACATCTAAGAATAATATATAAAATGTACAACGTGGCCAAAAGTATATGGACACCTGAACATCTAGCCAAACTGTGTGAGCTCATTAAACATCCTGCTCCAAAATCATGCTTATTAATATGAAGCTCCTCCCACTTTCGCCTTGATGCCCCACATTAATGCTTGATGATGAAACATTGCTGTGAGGATTTGGTAGCATTCAGCCATAAGAGGTGATGATCACACAGAAGCAACACAGACCAAATAAAATGAGCCTCTGTGTAAATAAGCTCCGCCCACATACTATTTAGTGAGCTATACTAGTTACTTGGAGCTGATAGTCGGTAACGTTACCTATACCAGCTACTCTCTTTGATCTGGACATCAAACACAAAGTAGATGAAAGGTGTCTCTGTGAAACTTTCAGTTGAAGATGATCTGCTCCAACCAGCACACAGTGATCCACTCACACAGCATGGCTGCTACTTCCAGTCTGCTACTTGTTGGAGGTTGTGGTGCTAATAAAGGTGGAGCTGCTCGTCTCTTCAGTCTCTTCAGTGTTGAACGCTGAGCTGAAGCTGCTCCATGGTGTCCGAGTGTTGGAGAAACTGTCCGGAGTGAAATGTACAGACTGCAGACTGAGTTGAGTTAAAGTAAATCCTGTAGTGCACTATGTAGGGAGCAGGTAGGGGTTTGAGATGCAGCCCCAGTGTGAGAAGAGGGGCGGAGCTGCATTGGTGCCTCATGGTGGTAATTTGGTGATGAATGCTGATAAAGTGAAGGTTTTACAATAAACAGTACTGATATCATGTTCATTATTATATACAACAAACCCACACTGCAAAGGAACTACTTTTATTGGCGGAATATTGTTTATAGGGATGTAAGAAGATATTAAAAATATCATAAATATAAAATATCTCAATGTTATGTATTGATCTTTGACTTATAGGTTACAGTCAATGATTTGTGGCAGACAGTGTTTCATTTAGTGCTGTGTTTAAACCCAAGACCACTAGGTGGCAGTGTTTTTCATCCATTAGACTCTTTCACTGTAATATTAATAAGTAGCGTAAGGATGCACTGCTAATGTAAGCATTAGCAAATCTATGCATACATATGTTTTTATTCCATGACAGTTTTCTTAAAATAAAATTTAGGAATAAGAATATATCTCTGCTTACAGTATCGCAATAGATTGTGATGTATTAAATCGTAACACCTGTACAGTTGTTGATGTTGACTATTTGTAATAACTAATAATGCTGCTGAGTATCTGTTTGTTAAATCTATTGAAATCAGTTTATTTCATTATTTAATGTTCAGAGTGTTCATAAAAAATCTCATTTTTGATCTTAAATTATTATTTGAATTCTTATTTATTTATTTCATGAACAAAAACAGTGTTTGGAAATATGTTTCCAGCCACAACCTTCTACAAACATCAACAGTTCCTATCAGATTCCATAGTAAACACAAGTGTGACATATCATAACAGCGTACCGTCCTGACGTTGTGATATTCCATGTTGCTGTAATTCCTGTATGCAGTAAATGATGGATTTAGTTGTTTCTGCTGGATCATGATGTTCTCCATCTGTTTGTTCTTCAGGGCTGTGAAGCACAAAGACTATCCCTTTAACACCGAGTACTAAACAAGTGAAGAAGCCTCGTCCACTCCACGCTCCAAATCTACTTCTCTCTGGTTTCACTACACTTTCCTCTCGTATCTGTGGTCGTCATGGAGATCAGGTGGAGCACACAGTCGAGAACATAAAGCAAACATGAGTATATGTACTGTTCTGAGGTCTGTGGTCTGACATCACAGGAGAAAGAACGACGTTCCCAGCTTTTCCTGGAAGACCATGGAGAAGTATGCTTCTTCCAGGTCTCTGGAATTCACTCATCATGAAATCCGTCAGAGCTGCATGTGAAAGCTCTCCAGTGGTCACGCCTTTAAAGCCTGTGGTTTCTGTGATGTCACAGGAACCAACTCATTTACATACATCCACCTATCCAGCCAACAGCAGTTTAGCTCCGCCCACTTGTATACAGAGTGCTTTTCTAAATGAGGGAGGGCAGCCAATCAGAACAGACCTCGTATATGTTAGATCAGTCTTAAAGGTGCAGTAAGGGATAACGAGAGGACAGCCAACAGCTTTTTTTTCTTTAATTATTTTCCTAAATTAATAATAATAATAATAATAATAATAATAATAATAATAATAATAATAATAATAATAATAGTAATTAGAGAATAGTATATACTTATGACTATGTACATAAGTATCCACTATTCTCTACTTACAATTATTATTATTATTATTATTATTATTATTATTATTATTATTATTATTATTATTATTATTTTTAACAAAGGAAAAAAAATAAAATAAAATTAGCTCCAAAACTCACACTGAAGTTCTAAGGAGTGTTTCAGCTCTGAGTGCTGCTGAGCAGGGCAGCCAATCAGAACAGAGCTCAGTTATCTAAGATCAGCCTTAAAGGTGCAGTAACATAATTCTGAGAGCTAACCCGAGGACAGAAAATTACCATATTAAATGAGTTATATATATATATGGGTCCTTTAATGAAGTCTGAATAAATAGGTATTATACTTTATAAGTATTTATAAAGTATAGTAAGTGTTATAGTTATTACTGAGTAAGTTATTAAGGTTCTGTAATGTGAAGATGGATGTTTTCTCTCTATGCTCTGGTTTTGTGCCCTGTATCCCTTTTTTTTTCTTAAACAAAGCACTTAAGACGAGTCCGTACTTCAGATAAATACGTCTGAGCTAGAGCTACACGGGAATCTGTCTGAATGTTTGAGTTCTTAGAGGTATGTGGTCTGTATTGGTTCTGTTCCAACACCCCCTGTTCTCCAAGATGCAAATCAGCTCAAGTTCTTGGTGATAAAATACAGTGGATTTAATATGATTTCCAAAATAAAGCAAGTTGTCCAATCAGAATCTGTCTGTTACTGTTCTTGTGTTACTGGAGTCTGAACCCTGTTTTAATCTAGGCTCAGTTAAAGAGTCTGTATCGTAGATAAACACATCTTTCCTGTAATTATTTATGTGTTTGTTTGTTTGTTTGTTAAAGAGCAAATCCTGCGTTTACAGAAGAGGGAGGATAAACGGGCCGAGCTTCAAATCCTACACTGTTACGTAACAGACTGGTTAATATTTACACCCCAACATTTACACACAACCACAACACCAACCAGCAACCAGAACATTTACACACAACCACAACAACCAACCAGAACATTTACACACAACCACAACACCAACCAGCAACCAGAACATTTACACACAACCACAACACCAACCAGCAAGCAGAACATTTACACACAACCACAACACCAACCAGCAACCAAAACATTTACACACAACCACAACAACCAACCAGCAACCAGAACATTTACACACAACCACAACAACCAACCAGCAACCAAAACATTTACACACAACCACAACAACCAACCAGCAACCAGAACATTTACACACAACCACAACAACCAACCAGCAACCAGAACATTTACACACAACCACAACAACCAACCAGCAACCAGAACATTTACACACAACCACAACAACCAACCAGCAACCAAAACATTTACACACAACCACAACAACCAACCAGCAACCAGAACATTTACACACAACCACAACAACCAACCAGCAACCAGAACATTTACACACAACCACAACACCAACCAGAACATTTACACACAACCACAACACCAACCAGCAACCAGAACATTTACACACAACCACAACACCAACCAGAACATTTACACACAACCACAACACCAACCAGCAACCAGAACATTTACACACAACCACAACACCAACCAGCAACCAGAACATTTACACACAACCACAACACCAACCAGCAACCAGAACATTTACACACAACCACAACACCAACCAGAACATTTACACACAACCACAACACCAACCAGCAACCAGAACATTTACACACAACCACAACACCAACCAGCAACCAGAACATTTACACACAACCACAACACCAACCAGAACATTTACACACAACCACAACACCAACCAGCAACCAGAACATTTACACACAACCACAACACCAACCAGAACATTTACACACAACCACAACACCAACCAGCAACCAGAACATTTACACACAACCACAACACCAACCAGAAAATTTACACACAACCACAACAACCAACCAGCAACCAGAACATTTACACACAACCACAACACCAACCAGCAACCAGAACATTTACACACAACCACAACACCAACCAGACTGGAGACTATGTGGAGACATCCAGGGTTCCAGGCTGTGAAGGGAACGTCACCACTTTTCATTCCTTCCCAACAAACAACCCAACTGTCAGAGCTCCATGTTGATCTTTAAACCAGCCTGAAGTTCCTCTTCTCCACATTCTTCATCTAATGTTCCACCTTAAACACTGCAGCTCCTACAGACGACAGAATGGAACCACAGCAGCGTTTAAGGTGTAACGGAGAATTCTAAAGTTATTTATTTGTTTCATTTCTGTGGGTGACAGACCAGAGTGAAAAAATGTATTTTATAATGTAATGGCAATCTGTGATATATTAATTTGTGGCCTTAATATAAGAACACATGGCAACAGTATAGTTATTTGTGGCCACAACATAGTTGTAGTCTCAGTATAGTATCAAATACTCAGTATAGTATACTCAGTATAGTAACTTGTGGCCCCAAAATAGTTAAATGTGGCCTCAATACATTCATTCGTGGCCACGTCTTATTTAAAAATACCCCCCATGTCACTTTGAGACCTCCGAATGAGTACCTGTGCAAAAACACCCCTTTGGACTCATTTGTACCTGCACATGAAGGGGTTAATTTGAGCGCGCGCGTCACATGGTGTGATTCAGACCGGAGCAATCGATAGGGAAGCGAATCCGGCGAGAGAGCCGATTCCTTTGAACTGCCCATTCCTGCTGTTCACTGTTTGAAGCCAAATTAAGCTTTTAAGCATTTGTTTGTCTTGTATGTGGTTTTATGACTTCAGTTTCATACCGTTGGTTTAATCTGTTGTTTTTTTTTTTTACGATAATAAGAGTCTCGTCTGAGCTGCAAGCGCGAACACAACGGAAAGAGGGCAATTAGCATATCGGTTTATGTTAATAGGGGCTTTTTTGGAGATTTTTCAGCAGCTCGGTTGTTATTTTCTGTAGTTATGGTATGAAAATTGTGATATTCGTGTAATAGTTATAATAAAGAAGCTGCAGGAATGCAGCGTTTTGGTTGGACATGTGAATCGATTCAGTGAACCGATTCACGATTCGAGCTTGTATAAGCGTAGGAGCGCTTGACTGACGGTCGCGGTTGTCTCGCGCTGGTTGAAGCTTCGGTCAGTTAGCGTTAGCAGGTCTAGAACTTTCTGGATTGAAGTTTTTGATTTAAAGTATTAATTTGAAGTTTTATCCGCTAAACTATGTCGACTTCAGTGAAACTCAACACCGGAGCTGAAATGCCGATTGTCGGTCTGGGAACTTGGAAGGTAGGTCGATGTGCTTGTTCGAATTTTTCTGTTCCACCTTAAACGCTGCAGCAGCTTCAGACACTAGAAGCTGGCGATTAAGATCTTTGGTGCATATTTACTACAAACTTTTTGTCAAGTTTGAGCTCAACAAGACCTTTTTAGGCTTAAAAAAAGATTTAGGAGATCATATTACACCGCCTCTTGCTATGAATATTAATGTTATTATTATTTTACTATCACTTTATTATTTAATTTTTTTAACATGATTTGCATTACTTAAATGCATTGTCACAAGTGAATTTGCACTTGCAGCAGTATTTTATTATTAGCAGTAGTATTATTAGTATGTTTTTTTTTTACTTCTACTGTGTGTGTGTGTGTGTGTGTATATATATATATATATATATATATATATATATATATATATATATATATATATATATATATATTCGGTATATAGGTTACTTAGGCTGGCTCATGTGTGCAGCTACTGTAATATCTCTTGCTGCAGCTTTTAGTTGATTTTTGAAAATTTTATTTTAATAAGCTACAGTAATATATGAAGCATGTTTAGGGTAAAAAAACAAATATCACATTCAGTTAAATCAGCGTTGTGCAAACGTTAGAGCTAAACACATTTAAGTGAACTGGGTCAAGTTTTTTTTTCAGTTTGCATTAATAATATAATGGAGGTGTCCTTACTACGCATTTTATTATTATATTATCATATAAAATTATTTGTTTATTTATTTTATTTATTTTTATTTTTCTGCATCATTTGAATGATGCAGCTGTCATCCACATTGTGTATAGATTTCATGGACCAATAGAAATGCTCCAAACGAGCTTGGAAAACATTCTGGTTCCATTGACTTACATTCAAAGTAATGGTTTTGTCCTAAACTGGTATATATAACACAATATTTATAGCTGTTGCAGAAAATACTTTATTAATATATACATTTAATTTATTAATATATGCGTTGTACAAACGTGTGTGTGTGTGTGTGTGTGCACAGGCTGCCAGTTTTGATTTAAGATGAGGAACCTATTGTGGTCAGTCTTTTAAGTGTTGTTGTTTTCTCTCCACAGTCGCGTCCAGGTCAGGTGACCGAAGCTGTGAAAGCTGCTATAGCCGCAGGCTACAGGCACATCGATGGAGCGCTGGTCTACGAGAACGAGAAGGAGGTCGGAGAGGGCGTTAACACCATGATCAAAGAAGGAGTGGTGAAGAGGGAGGAGCTCTTCATTGTGAGCAAGGTAGGAGATGGGCCTGATTCTGTTACATCACTTACATTACAGAAGGAGGAGCTGGACGGAGTGAGAGGGGCTGACAGGTCAGTGCGGTAAAAGAGTAAAACTGGTTCTTCATCTCTCCACAGCTTTGGTGCACCTACCACGAGAAGTCTGCAGTGAAGGGGGCGTGTCAGAAGACCTTGAGTGACCTGCAGCTGGACTACCTAGACCTGTATCTGATTCACTGGCCAATGGGCTTTAAGGTGATTTGTGATCAGCTGTGTTATATTTTCTGTATACTTTATTACTCTGCTCTTTAATGAGCAGGACCACCACAGAGCAGATACTATTAGGGAGGTGGATCATTCCCAGCACTACAGAGACACTGACATGGTGCTGGTGTGAGTGGATCAGACACAGCAGTGCTCTGCTGGAGTGTTTAAACACTGTGTCCACTCACTGTCCACTCTATTAGACACTCCTACTACTTGCTGGTCCACCTTGTAGATGTAAAGTCAGAGACAGTAGCTCATCTGCTGCTGCTCAGTTTGTGTTCCTCTAGTTCTTCATCAGTGGACACAGGACGCTGCCCACAGGACACTGCTGTCTGGATAGTTTTGGTTGGTGGACGATTCTCAGTCCAGCAGCAGCACTGCTGTATCTGATCTACTCACACCAGTGCAACACACACTAGCACACCACCACCACGTCAGTGTCACTGCAGTGCTGAGAATGACCCACCTCCCTAATAGTATCTGCTCTGTGGTGGTGGTCTCGTAACAAGAGGATGACCTTGTTGGTTCATGTATCTGTAACACAGTTGTGTAAAGAGGATGTTATTGTGATTCCTCAGGCTGGAGATCAGCTGTTCCCACTGGACAGTGAAGGCTTGACCATCAATGATGACACCCATTTCCTGGACACCTGGGAGGTGAGGAAGTGATGATCAGTTACTCCTGATTGTCAATGTTTCCCGATACAGACTCTTTCATCGTCCACTTGTTCAGTCTGCTGCGTCTCACGGTGCATTGGTGTTGATGTTAAAGGGTATGGAGGAACTAGTGGACGCTGGGCTGGTCAAGGCCATCGGCATCTCCAACTTCAACCGAGAGCAGATTGAAGCCATCCTGAACAAGCCAGGCCTCAAGTACAAACCTGCCAATCACCAAGTAGGTCCTCATCCACATCACAGACGATTCCTCAAATGCTCTGCATGTTTTAAAAGTTGGACTTTGTATTGTCAATATATTGTGATACACTATACTGCCAAAAGTTCTCACTTACCCATCCACTCCATTGAACTCAGGTGTTCCAATCACTTTCATGACCACAGGTGTCTAACACCAGCTCCTAGTCCTGCAGATGCTTCTACACACATTAGTAAAGAGTGGGTCTCTCTCAGGAGCTCAGTGAACTCCAGCGTGGTACCGTGATAGGACGCCACCTGTACAACAAGTCCAGTGGTGAAGTTTCCTCACTACTAAATATTCCACAGTGGACTGTCAGTGGTGTTAGAACAAAGTGGAAGTGATTGAGAGCGACAGCAACTCCGCCACCAAGTGGTAGAACACGTACAATGACAGAGCGGGTCAGCGGATGCTGAGGAGCATAGAGCACAGAGGTCATCAACTTTCTACAGAGTCCATCACTACAGACCTCCAAACTTCATGTGGTCTTCAGATCAGCTCAAGAACAGAGCGTAGAGAGCTTCATGGAATGGGTCTCCATGGCCGAGCAGCTGCATCCAAGCCTTACATCACCAAGAACAATGCAGAGCATCAGATGCAGTGGAGTAAAGCACGCCGCCACTGGACTCTAGAGCAGTGGAGACGTGTTCTCTGGAGTGACCAATCACTGATGAGTCTGGGTTTGGTGGTTGCCAGGAGACCGGTACTTGTCTAACTGCAGTGTGCTAAGTGTAAAGTTTGGTGGAGAGGGGATTATGGTGTGGGGTTGTTTCTCCGGAGGTGGGCTCGGACCTTCAGTTCCAGTAAAAGGAGCTCTTAAAGCTTCAGCAGACCAAGAGACTCTGGACAATTCCATGCTCCTAACTTTGTGGGGACAGTTTAGGGGACGGCCCCTTCCTGTTCCAACATGGCTGCCCACCAGTGCTCCATAAAGACATGGAGGAGGAGTTTGGTGTGGAAGAACTTGACTGGCCTGCACAGAGTCCTGACCTCAACCTGATAGAACACCTTTGGGATGAATTAGAGCGGAGACTGTGAGCCAGACCTTCTCATCCAACATCAGTGTCTGACCTCACAGATGGTCTTCTGGAAGAACGGTCCAACATTCCCATAAACACTCTCCTAAACCGTGTGGAGAGACTTCCCAGAAGAGCTGAAGCTGTTATAGCTGCAAAGGTTGGGCCGACATCATATTAAACCCTATGGATTAAGAATGGGACGTCGTATGCGAGTGAAGACAGACGAGCGAATACTTTTGGCAGTGTAGTGTATGTTGTGTAGATCTCCAGGACCAGGATTGAGCTCCTATACTTTATATCACAAGGCAATAGAAAGGTCTGTGGCATTAAAGAGGGTATTGGCGTTAACCTTGTTATGGGGGTCTCTGAGTCTTATTTAATGTGACTGATCCTCAGACAAAGGCCATCTTCTACCCAATCAGCAGCCGTTTGCCTGCAGCAAGTCTTATAATTCTGTTTCTTCTTCAATGTTCTTTCTTTTTGCTGGACTGAGTGAAATTTACTTTAAATCTGAGCTCACCGAACTCCAGCGTGGTCTGCAATAGGATCCACTATTACAGCAAGCCAGTGACATTTCTTCCCTTCTAGATGTTCCACCATCAGCTGTGAGAGTTTGGTTGAACAGTGGAAACGTTTAGGAATCACAGTAACTCAGTGACAAAGTGTTAGAGCAGGTAAAGTTACAGAGTCTCCAACACACTGCTCACCAACAACTGCAGAGTTCAGACCTCCTCTGGCTTTAACATCAGCACCAACACTGTGGAGCTTCACGTCTGAGCAGCTGCACACAACATGTTGAGCATCGGATGGAGCAAAGCTTCGCCGCTGGACTTTGGAGTAGCGTACACGTGTTTTGTGGAGTGACCAATCACGCTTCTCAATCTGGCAGTCTGGTGGACACGTCTGTGTTTGGAGAACACCAGGAGAATGTTACCTGCCTGTCTGCACTGTGACTGCAAAGTCTGGTGGAGGAACGATGATGATGATGATGTTGCTGACGATGATGGGTGCTTTTCAGGGGTGGGCCAAAGGACCCTCAGTTCCAGTGAACACACTGTTAATGCTATAGGCATAACCCTAACCCTAACCCTAACTGTATATAGGCATATTTGGACAAATGCTTCCAGCTTTTTTGTTGGAACATCTTGTGGAAGAACCTTCTCTGTTCCAGACTGGCTGACTGTGACCCAGTGCAGCTCCTTACAGACTGGTTGGGTGAGTTGTGGTGTGGAAGAACTTGACTCACCCAAACTAGCTCCTGACCTTCACCCCATTTAACAGCTTTGGGATGGACCAGAACGGAGACGCTGAGCCTCTCGTCCAACATCAGTATCTCTCAAATGCTCTGCTGGGACCAACTCCATATTAATGCCTATAAATTTAGAATGGGACACCATAAAAGCTCCTGTAGGTGTCCCAATACTTTTGTCCATATGTTGTCCATATACAACGATTAGCCATAACATTATCCAAGTAGTAGCTGCTCTGTGGTGGTCCTGATCATTAAAGAACAGAGTAATAAAGTATACAGAGAATCAGATGAACTACAGTCTGTAAGTGGATCTCCTGTATGGACAGTGGAGCTGATACAAGGAGGTGGTGTTAATGTTATGGCTGATCAGTGTATATAATAGTTTATTAATAATAGTTAATAGTTGTAGAGTTTTATTTATTAATTCGTCATCGTTTGTTTATTTGTTCCAGATTGAGTGCCATCCCTACCTGACGCAGGAGAAACTGATTGACTTCTGTCACTCTAAGGGCATCACCGTAACGGCGTACAGCCCTCTGGGCTCTCCTGATAGACCATGGTACGTATTGTCTCTCATCAGTGCTGTGGTGTTCATCTTCTAGTGTTTAATTGTACATGTAGAAGTAGATCAGATCTTGATCCAGTTTGAAGAACAAAGTTAGGTTCCAGATTTCTCCTGGACGCCCCAGACATTGTATGAATGTGTTCAGTTCCTTCAGCAGCAAATCTTGATTTATCTTAATGAAGTACTGAGCAGTCAAAGCAGGTATTAGATGAGAACTGATAATAATACTGGGTTGTTTAGGAGAAGCTTGGAAAGAGTTAAATAAACACACTGATCTATTAATACTGATTAATATTTAATAATAAAGTGTAAAAGCTCTACTTACTCTATTAATACTGATTAATATTTAATAATAAAGTGTAAAAGCACTAGTTACTCTATTAATACTGATTAATATTTAATAATAAAGTGTAAAAGCACTACTTACTCTATTAATACTGATTAATATTTAATAATAAAGTGTAAAAGCTCTACTTACTCTATTAATACTGATTAATATTTAATAATAAAGTGTAAAAGCACTACTTACTCTATTAATACTGATTAATATTTAATAATAAAGTGTAAAAGCACTACTTACTCTATTAATACTGATTAATATTTAATAATAAAGTGTAAAAGCTCTACTTACTCTATTAATACTGATTAATATTTAATAATAAAGTGTTTATTATTAAATGTAAATAAAAACTGTTTATGTTTGTATGTGGTGTGGGTTGTCTGTGGAGATCATCAAAATGATCTTCAGTCCCAATTGTAATACTTCCAGAGTTCCAGAGTCTGATTCTAAACTCTCTCAAAATGTACAGACATCAATCAGACCTTCTCTGAAGGGCTAGAAGGTCTTGAGGGTTCCTGAGGGACGAGATCGGTGGGCAGCATCTAAAAAAAGCACCCATCATCGTGAGACAGAAACCCAGAGCTAGATCGATCTGCTGGCTAAGCAGTGAATCCTGCTTTTGTAAGATGAGGAAGTGAAAATGCAAAGAGCAGCTCCAAAACACAAGACCATGTGAACGTCAGCTGCCGGTGGTTGGGACCGCCGAGAAAACAAACAGGCACTTTTTAATTTTGCGTTTCGTTTTTAATGGACATGCGACCGAGAGAGCAGCAGTTTTTTAAATTCACATTTGTTTCATCGCTTATCGACTCAGGTCTCTTTACGGTGATGTTGAAGGGAACCAGACCTCCAGGTTAGAAATGGTTACCTGGCTTGATGCCTCAGACAGTGTTTTTATTGTAATTTTACTATTAAATGTTAAAATGATGCCAAAAAGTTCCACTGATTGTTCTTAAACAAACTATTATTTAATTATTTATTAGGTACCACTATTATATCATCATCAACATCCATATAAACTCAGAAGACACGTGTAGCTTCACTGGTGGGTTTGATGGTAAATAATATGTGTATAATTGTGTTGTAGACATGGAGAACCCTGGTTCTCACCACCACCACTGTAAACATCACCACCATCACCCCCACTGTAAACATCACCACCACCACCACTGTAAACATCACCACCACCACTGTAAACAACATCACCACCACTGTAAACAACATCACCACAGTAAACACCATCACCACCACCACTGTAAACACCTTCACCACCACTGTGAACATCACCATCACCACTGTAAACACCATCACCACCACTGTAAACATCACCATCACCACTGTAAACACCATCACCACCACCACTGTAAACACCTTCACCACCACAGTAAACACCATCACCACCACTGTAAACATCACCATCACCACTGTAAACACCATCACCACCACCACTGTAAACACCTTCACCACCACTGTAAACACCATCACCACCACTGTAAACACCATCACCACCACCACTGTAAACATCACCACCACTGTAAACATCACCACCACCACTGTAAACACCATCTTCACCACTGTAAACACCATCACCACCACCACTGTAAACATCACCACCACCACTGTAAACATCACCACCACTGTAAACATCATCTCCACCACCACTGTAAACATCAACACCACCACTGTAAACATCACCACCACTGTAAACACCACCACCACCACTGTAAACATCACCGCCACCACTGTAAACATCACCACCACTGTAAACACCACCACCACTGTTAACCAGCATGTGACTGTTCAGGTAGCGCGGAACACTATGAAGGCACAAATCAAGTGAGAATTAAGGTAAATCTTCTTCTTTTAAACATCAGGGCCAAACCAGAGGACCCTTCACTGCTAGAGGACCCAAACATCAAGGCCATCGCTCAGAAGTACAATAAGACCACTGCGCAGGTGAGGAGGCTGCAACATCTAACCGTTCCAGCTGCTGTAGAAGTTCTTATCAGTTGATTAGTTTGATATGTTCACGTCACAGTGCAAACGATGCTGTGAGTGTAGACCCAGCTCTGTAACCTGCAACACAGCTCCGCAGTACGTGGGAACGATAGAATTAGGATTGGAATCAATAAGTGGCCCCAGTCCTAACCCGCATGCTGAATGACAAAGGAGAAGTCCACTGATTTTATAAAATTTCTGCATGATTTGTTCATTTAGATAAACAAAGAGGTTCAGAGTGAAACACTCTGTTCTAGATACAGTCAGAACTGTTCACAGTGGTGGTGAATGGAACCAGACGTCCACCACTAAAAACTCCCTCACAGAAAGTTCTTACAGTAGATGTTATAAATACACTGTCTGATTCTGAGACACGGGTTATGATAGTTTAGAGAAGATCTCAGTCTTAAACTCCATTCATGGTGGAGGGATACATGCAGGACGCTGTGAGGTTCAAATAGTCCGCAAAGAAAACCTAGTATTTTCAGATCTTCCACATTTTAGCATCAACATTCATATAAACTCAGAAGAAGTAGGTGTAGGTTCACTGGTGGGTTTCATAGTAAATGAAATGTCTATATTACACCCCATAGGACCCTCACCCAGCGTGCTTTCCAGTGCAGGTGGGGACTTTAAAATGTGCTCTTTTTTTTCTATGTGAAACGCCTTACAGGTGCTCATCCGCTTCCACATCGAGAGGAATGTCATCGTGATACCCAAGTCCGTCACTCCCTCTCGTATCCAGGAGAACTTTCAGGTGAACTCGTCTCTCTGAGCAGTAACGTTTCAGGAGAAGATCTAACTGAACAGTTCAAACTCATCACTGTTTCCTTTGATCCTGTTTGAAGGTCTTTGACTTCAGGCTGACTGATGAAGAGGTTAAGACTATTCTGAGCTTCAACAGGAACTTCAGGGTTTGTCCCATGCAGTGGTGAGTTTCCTCAAAATCTAGGACTGATATGTTTCTTACAACATGGCCAAAAGTAAACGGACACCTGCACAGCCAGCCAAACTGTATGAGCTTGTTAAACATCTCATTTGAAAATCATGGTTTTGGATTGATGCTGCAGTAGCAGCCTATTGTGATATTACATGTTTCCCAGCTGTAATTCAAGCATGCAGTGAAGTCAGGATTCAGGTGTTTCTGCTGGCTGATAACGTTCTCCTTCTGCTGGTTCTGCAGGGGCATGAAGCACAAAGACTATCCGTTTAATGCTGAATACTAAACAAGGGAAGAAGCCTCAGCCACTCAGCTGCCTTAACGCTCCAAGTCTACTTCTCTCTGGTTTCTTTACACTTTCCCTTCAAATCTGTGGTCGTCATGGAGATCAGGTAGAGCACAGGGTCGAGAACATAATGCAAACATGTATGTATTTACTGTTCTGAGCCGCTTTGTATCTGGAACAACCAAAAAAGGCCTGGAAAGGTTTTTGGAAGTTCTCCATGTCTACTTGCAGAATATATATATATATATATCATTGCTGTCCAATGAAAAACATGTAAACATGTATCGCCATTTTTAATGATTTCTAATTTTCTACATCAATTAAATACAGCGGCTGCCGTTTACATTGTGGGAAAATTTCATGATGAGTGGACCAATAAAAATCCTCCAAAATAGCTAGGAAAAAATTCTGGTTCCATTGACTTACATTGAAAGTGATGACAGTTTTTGGCCTCTCCTGTAAAGTTGCCATTTTGAAGATACCCGTTTTTCATTGGACATATAAACTTTACATGTTTTCATTAGGTAAGATCTCCAGCAGCCACTGGGTCACATTTATACTCCCATACAAGACATGTCTACAGTTTAAACACTCCAGTAAATTCAGTGCTGTCCAAAGAAAAATATGCATCTCCATTTTTGTTGATTTTTATTTTTCTGCATTAATTAAACGCGGCAGCTGCCGTTTACATTGTGTTAAGTTTTTATAAAGAATGGACCAATAGAAATGCTCCAACGTAGGAATTCTGGTTCCATTACCAACACTAAAAGTTGCAGCAACAACTACATTGAACAACATGTGTTGCTGTATTTGGTGCTGAAGGTGCAGTTCATTGCTGTTTGAGATACTTGTTTTACTTTGGACAGCAAATGATTTGGACAGTGGAAATGATCTGCACTCTTCGTGTGTGCTGTTTCTGTGAAAACACAGAATTAAATAAATAAATAAAAGTATTTTTTTAGTTTACTTCTCTAAGACTCTCCAGAACAGAGCTGCAGATTAAAGCCTTCCTCTCAGAGTTCAGTAGAAAAGCTGTTACTGAATAAGTTACTCTTCTGTAGTGTGGAGACCTTTACTCTCCGTGCTCTGGTTCTGTGTTGTTGTTTTTTTTTTCTTTCAACAAAGCACTTAAGATGAGCTCCAGGTGAATCTGTCTGATATACAGAGTCAAAAGTCTCAGGACACCCTTTTACTCCAGAAGCGAAAGAGAAAATGACGTATCTGAATACCCCAGCAAGTAACGGGTGAGGGGGGGCTATCTTTTATGTCTCGAACATGTAGCAGATCAAAGAAGACCAGAACTGTCTCAGAAATTGATTGATCCAATGAGATTTGCAATATCTCTTGTGGTTCAAACGTTATCAACACAGAAAGTTACAACAACCACATTGAACAACTTGTTCGGTGTGCTGTCCCTGGTACTGAATACAGATCAGTAGACGCGGCCATGTTCGGGACATAGCCTATAAGATAGACCCCCTCCCTCGTTACTTGCTGGGGTATTCAGGTGTGTCATTTTCCCGTTCAGTTCTGAAATAAAGGTGTCCTAAGACTTCTGACTCACTCTGGAGATCTACACAGGAGATTGAATGTGGCTTCGTGGAACACTCCCTGTTCTCCGGGACACAATTCTGCTTTCAGCGTCTGTCTAAGCTGTGAAGGAGCAGATCTTCTGAGTTCTTGGCTGTGAAATGCAAAGTTTACATGATATGCAAAATAAAGCCAATGCTTCAGTCAGACTCTGGAGTCTTGTGTTGAAACATTTCTGACAAGTGTTACAAACTTTAAACTTTAAAAATGTTAATGTTATATTAATGTTAGTTTAATATTCCAATAATCAACTGCTTCAGTTGTGTTAAATACTGAAATGACGTTACATCTGTTGACCTGACACGGACTCGAAGTTTAAGACTTGGGACTTGACTCCAAGTTTTACACAGAACAGTGTTTATAGTGTTCTACACAGTACAGTCTATATAGTGATCTACAGTCTATATAACAGTCTATATAGTGATCTACACAGAACAGTCTATATTGTGTTCTACACAGAACACTATATAGTGATCTACACAGTACAGTCTATATAGTGATCTACACAGAACAGTCTATGTAGTGATCTACACAGAACAGCCTATATAGTGTTCTACAGTCTATATAACAGTATATATTGTGTTCTCCACATAACAGTCTATATAGTGTTCTCCACAGAACAGTATATAGTGATCTAGACAGAACAGTCTATATAGTGTTCTACACAACAGTCTATATAGCGTTCTACACATAACAGTCTATATAGCGTTCTACACATAACAGTCTATATAGTGTTCTACACAGAACAGTCTATATAGTGATCTAGACAGAGCAGTCTATATAGTAATCTAGACAGGACAGTCTATATAGTGATCTAGACAGGACAGTCTATATAGATCACACATACTTTTAATATATATAGGATACGGCCTCATTACGGTCACAGTTAATGTCAGGCATTGCCTCCCTCAGCTCTGCCACCTGCCGTACCTGTTTTTTTGAGTAGGCCACACCCCCCTCCCCCCACCCTGCTGATTAGATGTACGTGTATTTGATTCTAAAATGCTGTGTATTTATTGGAGAATAGAAGAAAAACAGCTGGTTTGTAACAGAAAACACATTTATTTTCATTTTATTTTCATTATTGGTCTAAAATGTGTCTGGAATGTGTTTTTATTCAGTAAGTGCAGAAGAAACTGAACATAAGAGCTCCTATAAACTAATAAGGCCTAATACGGCTGTAGTGATGTACTGTATTTAATTCTCTGATGACTTGCCAACATGTAACACAAGTTTCACTTTTTCTAAGCAGATAATGAGCTGTGCATGTTGTAATGCACTTATAATACTTATTACTAATTAAAAACTATTATAATATTATAATATATAAGTGTGTCAAGTTATTGATTTTTAGGTGATTTATATTTAAACATTAAATGAGAAATGCACTGTTTATGCCTTGTAAGGTAAAATAACTTACGTTCGAAATGTTGTTATAAATGTTCTGGTGTGTTAAAGATGCTTTAGAATGACGCTCAACTCGTTATCCCTTTAAAACGCATTGTAATAGAATAGTGATACTCGTGTTATCACGTTTATAAGTTACCAAAGAATCAATCTTAGGGTCTTGGGAAGTTTTATAAAGAGTTTATAAATAAGCTCTAGGTAGTGTCCTTAGTGCAGTTCTAATGGTTTAGGATGGCGGGTTTCTGGTTTACACGTGACTGCAGGACAGCAGGAGCGTCCAGGCTGTGCAGGTGAGGACTGGAGCTCAGTATTCCGCATTCAGTGGGAAGTCTTTGTGGTTTGAACCCCTAAAAGAAAAGATAAAGAGTGCAAACAGATTAACAAAAGAAACAAAAGCATCCACACATCCATAAAAACAACATTCTTCTAATCTATTCATTAATTTCCTCCAGCGGATGCTGCATTAGATTTTTAGTAAGGTTTAAAGGTGCAGTGTGTAAAAAGATTTTTATGTTATATTTGTGTTGTAGACATGGTGACCCCTAGTTCCCTTCACCACCACTGAAGTATTTCTGAAGTATTCTGAAGTATTTCACACCAACGGCACTCTGTTTACACCTCAAACACTGTATAATACATGAATCTATACAGAAGTAGGTTTAAAGGTGCAGTGTGTAAAATATTTTTAATGTAATATTTGTGTTTTAGACATGGTGACCCCTGGTTCCCACCACCACCACCACCGTAAACACCATCTGAACTATTTCACACAACACCTCTATGCTACATTAGATTTTTAATAAGGTTTAAAGGTGCAGTGTGTAAAATGATTTTTATGTTATATTTGTGTTGTAGACATGGTGACCCCTAGTTCCCTTTACCACCACCACTGTAAACACCATCTGAACTATTTCACACCAACACCACTCTGTTTACCCCTTAAACACTGGCTTATACATAAATCTATACAGAAATAAGTTTAAAGGTGCAGTGTGTAAAATTATTTTTGTATTATATTTGTGTTGTTTTATATTATATTTGTTCATTAGCTTAGAATGAGCCTTCATATCTACATAGAAGCAGCTCATCTTCTGACAGAAGCTGCCACCACCATGTTTCTACAGTAACCTAGACCAGACCACACACTGACTATAGAGAGAGACGTTAGCAACTTGAACCAGGTGGTGATATTTATTATGAGTACTGAACTTAATGAACATTAAAAGAATAATGAGGATGTTTGATGGTGTAAATGAGTTTATCAGTAGTCAGTAGTGATTATTAAACTGAGTACTGAACTGAATGAACATTAAAAGAATAATGAGGATGTTTGATGTAAATGAGTTTATCAGTAGTGATTATTAAACTGAGTACTGAACTGAATGATCATTAAAAGAATAATGAGGGTGTTTGATGGTGTAAATGAGTTTATCAGTAGTCAGTAGTGATTAATAAACTGAGTACTGAACTAAATGATCATTAAAAGAATAATGAGGATGTTTGATGTAAATGAGTTTATCAGTAGTGATTATTAAACTGAGTACTGAACTAAATGATCATTAAAAGAATAATGAGGGTGTTTGATGGTGTAAATGAGTTTATCAGTAGTCAGTAGTGATTAATAAACTGAGTACTGAACTAAATGATCATTAAAAGAATAATGAGGATGTTTGATGGTGTAAATGAGTTTATCAGTAGTCAGTAGTGGTTATTAAACTGAGTACTGAACTAAATGATCATTAAAAGAATAATGAGGGTGTTTGATGGTGTAAATGAGTTTATCAGTAGTCAGTAGTGATTAATAAACTGAGTACTGAACTAAATGATCATTAAAAGAATAATGAGGATGTTTGATGGTGTAAATGAGTTTATCAGTAGTCAGTAGTGATTAATAAACTGAGTACTGAACTAAATGATCATTAAAAGAATAATGAGGATGTTTGATGGTGTAAATGAGTTTATCAGTAGTCAGTAGTGATTATTAAACTGAGTACTGAACTGAATGATCATTAAAAGAATAATGAAGATGTTTGATGGTGTAAATGAGTTTATCAGTAGTCAGTAGTGATTATTAAACTGAGTACTGAACTGAATGAACATTAAAAGAATAATGAGGATGTTTGATGGTGTAAATGAGTTTATCAGTAGTCAGTAGTGGTTATTAAACTGAGTACTGAACTGAATGAACATTAAAAGAATAATGAGGATGTTTGATGGTGTAAATGAGTTTATCAGTAGTCAGTAGTGGTTATTAAACTGAGTACAGACTCACCAGTCCATTGGAAAACCTCTAAAATTCCTGTTGAAGCTCAGAATGGTGTTCATGTCCTCGTTACTCAGCTTAAAATCAAAGACCTGCATAGAAACAACAGAACATCCACAGCATGATATGGAACGTGTTCCGTCAGTGTGTATGTAATATCAGTTATATATCTATAGCACACAGTCCAGCACGCTTACCTGGAAGTTTTCTTTGATTCTCCCGGGATTGGAGGATTTGGGAATAACCACAACATTCCTATCAATGTGGAACCGGATTAGGACCTAGTGATAAAGTGCTCTGGTTAGAATGTCGTGTGGTCTAAGGCATGACCTTGGTACGAGCTTCAGAGCATGTAATATAAACAGTGTGTGTTTGAGAGACCCTCACTGAGCCCCTGTTAAAGAACACTGCTCACAATTCAGGTCACGCAGAAGTCAAACATCAACCTCCAACATGGACTCATTGATCCCCCCCCCCACCAAACACACCACCAGCACTGTAAATGGGATGTACGTGTATTTACATAACTGAAAGCATTTACATCTGATAGTTTAAGAACGTATTCACAATCACGCTACTCTTCTCTTCTAAAAATACACATTTCCAAAGTTCCACATTTTATTTTATCTGGTGGCCACAATTTTAACACTATCCACCTCATTTCTTCCCCCCATAACGGAAACACAACTGACTTGATTTCAATACTTGGAGCCAATGAATCAAAAGAATCAAATCATTTTTGGAATCAACTCCTCATCACTAGCTTAGAGTGACCTACAGACAGCACTTTCAGCAAAGCATGAACAGACTGGCTGAATGCTGTAATGATGCTGTTCCACCTTAAAGGGTGCAGCATTATAGTATAATAGCACTACAGGTCCTAGAACAGGGGTATTTAATTAGAGTCCAGTTAGAGGAGATCTTCTCAGGCCAAGGTCTGGATCATCATCATCTCTAACGTGTGTTCTGATTCAGTGGTGTATCTGTTTACTGAAGTAGTCTAGTATCAGCATCTCATACCATCAGCTACTGAAACACCAACACACCACACATACCGTTCAGTATATTTCAGTATATTTACTGTTTAAATACTGAACTGAATTAATTATTTATAAAACTACAAATAAATGCTTTTTACTCACTTCAATAAAAACAAGAGCTACATTAAAAAATAGAATGTTTTAGAAAAGTGCTTATTTATAGAAAAAGTAAATAAAATAAAAGTAAATAAAACTCTGTTTGGAGCTGCCTGTGGGAATAATAAACATATAAGTCTCGGTCCATTCCTGGTTGCACGTTATTCTTTCAGACTTGCTTTATTCTCCGACTGCTTCTTCTCGCTTCTGACCTCGCCTGTGTGCTCTCCACACTCCCGAATATGCACACATCTGATTGGCTGAGGAGCTTTTGGTGATCTTACAGCACACGGGATTGGTCTGTGAGTTTACGGCGCAACAAAGCCCGTTCCGACTCTTAAAACAAACACTGTCTGAATTAAATCGTTCTTAGTAGTTTATCTGTTTGGGTCCACATTGGACAACGTCTGGGTCCAGACCCGGACCGCGGCCTGCCTAGTGACCTCTCTAGAATGCAACTGCAGCACCATTTAAGGTGGAACAATATTATTAGCGTTCAGCTAAAGATCTGGTGATGTTCTTATTAGAAGGTGTTTCCAGCATTAACAGAATAATGAGGATGTTTGATGGTGCAAAATATCAGAGAAGAGTCGATTCCTAGCATTCTGATTCCTAGAGTCATTAGAAAAGAATCGAGACGTTCTAGAGCTGAAGAGTCGACTCTTTTTTGGGAATCGACTCCTCATCAAAAGCTCAGAGTAGCTTACAGACGGATCAGAGAAGCATAAACAGACCAGTCTGGTGGCTTCCTAATATAATAGAAATGTGGGAATAAATAATTGGTAATATTTAATGTTGCGATGCTTGAAAACCTTTATCCTGATATTTGTAATCCGTCTGTAAACAGAAGCCTGAAGCTGCTGGAGAGACTACGCTACGCTAATCATTCACATTACTAATGTTATTTAAACTGTATATCTGTGTTTATACTGAGAATCAAATAAAAACATAAAGCAGTGACGTCTCAGGAACGTCTAACAAAGAAACTGGTTTTTAAACTCCTCGTATTTTTATTTTTACCATAGCAGCTACAAGTTAGCATCAAGCTAGCTGGTTCAGCTCAGCACCTTATGAGATTTTATCTCAACTCTAGTTTAAATACTGACATTTCTCGCTCAAACAGGCATGTAAGGTATCTTTAGTTTGTATGGTTCAGTTTTCAAGTAACATCTTATTTAAAGGCTTAAACCTGAAGTCTGTCTTTTGTTATTGTAGCGTTAGCCCGTTAGCTTTCTGCTAGCTGTGTAGTCTGCTGTAGTGAGGGTTGAATATTAAAAAAAAAAAAAAAAATATATATATATATATATATATATATATATATATATATAGAGAGAGAGAGAGAGAGAGAGAGAGAGAGAGAGAGAGAGGTGTTGAACTACCATAATGCCTTATTCAGAAATGGAATTAAAGGTGCAGTGTGTAAAATTATTTATTATCAAAAGTGAAATATAACATATACAAAACTATGTTTTCATTACTGTGTAACTACACTCATGTTCTCGTTAGCTTAGAATTAGTAGTAGTGGCTTATCTTCCAACAGAGCTGCTATCTCCCTGCTTCTACAGTAGCTTAGACCAGACAAACCACACACTGGCTGAGACTGTCACGTTTCACATCTTTAAATTAAAGTGCCAGCTTGCATTTGGTGGTGCTGTAGCACCAGATGGGTGAATTTGTCAGTTCTTGTACAGAAATGTACATAGATATAGATTTAAAGGTGCAGTGTGTAAAATTATTAATTACCCTTGTGTTCTTGTTGGAGTGGGTGTACAATTTACTTAGATTTTTTTGAGCTCAAATTTGATCTGATCTTTTTCAGGGGGTTATTATGAAGCCACATCGTGTCTGCTGAAGTTCTCAGCTTTACTGACAGCCGCAAACTGAAGATTGTCGCAAAACACCTCAAAATAAGGTGAATAAGATATTTTTTCAGTAGGGGGCACAGCGCACTCACCGCCCAACCACAAACTCTACCTACTCACAGCCATTGACTCACAGCTGCTGAATGCTGTCGTTTGATTGGTTCCTTACAAAAAATACCTGCATAAATTAGGGCATGCCTCATGCAAATGATATGCAAATGATATATCGTAACAGGCGGTCAGGCAGCTTAACAAGTTATAATAACATATAAACACAAACAAACCTGTGCTGTTGTTTTATTGTACTTGGCGGCTATAGCTTTGATCTTTGGGTCCTCCAGAAGGGACGGCTCACCAGCCTTCGCCCTGTAAAAGCCGCACACGGGGGAGTTAGCACACAGAGATGGGTTCACTGCAGTTCTGGGCACTTCATTTAACCCTTTGATGCCCAACCGGGCCAAAAGTGATCCGACCTGGGATTTTATTTTCTATATCTTTGCATCACCTGGACTAAGACAGAGAGGATGTTCACATTAACGTAGCTGATGTTCATTCCCAAGTGTAACTACGCCGCCCAACGATACAGTATTTACAAAAATCATTTAGGGACTGATCGAGTTGGACACTGTAGGTGGAAAGACAGGTTTATTGGGGAAGCAAGATGGAAAATGGGCTGCTTTGTTATTGGGACACATGGGAATGGGCGGAGCCGCATATTACACTGTAACCAGCCAGTGGGGGCGCTGCTTCACAGTGTGATAGAAGTTAGTGTTGTGGGTACATTAGCCTACAAAACCACGCCTAATGTGAAAATGCCTGACAAATAAGATTTAAAAAAATAATTTATGAAATATATATAAACTATCAGTTTACTGATATAAACTATCAGTAAACTATCAGTTTATATATATATACAGGGTGTGTCAAAAGTCTCAGGACACACTGTTATTTCAGAAAGGACAGGGGATAGGGTTAGGTTAGGGTTAGGGTTATATATATATATATATATATATATATATATATATATATATAGCAAGTATCTTCATAATTACATCAATGGAACCATAATTTTTACTTTAGAGCATTTCTATTGGTCCACTTTCTTTTGACAGCAACATTTAGACACTGGTAACTTCATATTTATATATTTTTAAAAATATAAACATTATTATCGTAACATTTTTTTCTCAGGTGGTCATACCACAAATGTCACACTATCCACACTATTTTTAATAGTTATTGCTGATATTGGCCCAATATCAGTATTGGATCGTTGCCATCTCTCTTGGGTTCATAACCAGATTTGAATGCATGCTCCCCACCCAACCCTGTCCTGTTATATTTACCTACCACGGTCTTTCAGGGGACCCCAGAGGGCTGTACGCCGTCACGGTGATGCCCTTAGAGTGACAGAAGTTAATCAGCTTCTCCTGCGTCAGGTAGGGATGACACTCAATCTGGAGTAGAAGATCAAAACATCAGCTCTTTAATAAACACTCACCTTCTTTAAACTCTTACAGGTAAACTAAGTACAGACTGTAAGGTGCTACCTGGTTGTTGGTAGGTTTGTACTTGAGGCCTGGCTTGTTCAGGATGGCTTCAATCTGGTCTCGGTTGAAGTTGGAGACGCCGATGGCCTTGACCAGCCCAGCGTCCACCAGTTTCTCCATTTCCTGTATGGACATATCAATAAGGTGTCAAAAGCTCTTTTAGGTGCATGTACATGCGTATAGGTTCATACATTGAGGCGTTACCTCCCACGTGTCCAGGAAGCTGCTGTTGTCTGGAATGATTTTGCCGTCGGCGTCAAGAGGGAAGAGATTTTCTCCAGGCTGCAGATTCAGATCCAGCAATCAGATGTGCACTTATTGATTTTCACATGTGGTACACAATACAAATTTATTTATTAAGCTTACCTTAAAGCCCATAGGGAAATGCATCAGGTAGAGGTCCAGAGAGTCCAGCCTCAGGTCACTCAGGGTCTTCTCACAGGCTCCTCTCACCAAGGATCTCTCATGCATTGTACACCACAGCTGAAAGGGTTAAATATCTCACTGAGACTGCACTTTGTACAGAGCGCATGCAAATTTACAGCACTGCAGCCAGAAATACAGCAAACTGCATTCTGGGAGAAACAGGTTCGGCCTCTTGTCGTGTTTCTTTTTTATAGTAATTCACTGTTAGGAGAGAATCAAGGTCCTGGACCCCATAATTAACGTCCTGGACCCCATGAATGTCTCAAAATATAAATTCTGGGGTCCCTGAAAACAAACTTAAGCTGATGTTAGAGTAAGTAGATGCTCAAATACAGGAAAGATTCATGGAAAGCTCATTGTTTAGCTGGTGAGCTTCTGTCTTCAATGCTCTTAATTAACTAGAGATGCAACACTGGTCAGCCTCAAGGGGGCGCTGTTTCACCCAGTTCACTTCATAGCTTGACTACTGTAACTGTGCTCAGGGTCTCTCTGAAAACTTTACTATATGTCAAAAGTCAGGGACTGTAGGTTTGAGTCCCATAACTCAATGGATTGGAACCATTCTCTGCTAAACACGCCCTTTAGGGGGCAGTCATGAGCTGCACGTGGGGAGTCTGGATGTGACCGGATGGCGTTTGGTTTGAATCCCCTGAACTGACAGGATACGCCCTTGAGCAACACACCAAACCCTCAACTGCATCCCCCTCCCCTCCCCAACCCCACTTTGCTAAACTGAACTTCGACAGTTAGAAGTTCTGCAGAAACACAGCAACCCTGAAAACACCAGCTACACTACCCAGAATGAATAAAGCGGAGAATTGTTGAATACTGGAACGGCTGGGTCAAAGTTCAGATCCTAATACAGTACAGATTTTGAGTCTAATGTGTGTGGTTAAATATGCAGAGCTGATCAACAGTTACATGAACCGTTTGTTGCTCAAGGTGTCATAAAAATAAAAATATATATATATTTTTAAAATGTACTTAAATTGTGTGAAAATGTCATGGTGAATGGACCAATAGAAGTGCTTCAAAATAGCTTGGAAAAGATTCTGGTTTCATTGACTTCCATTGAATGTAAAGTATGTTTTTGGTTTCTCCTGTAAAGTTACAGTTTTGGAGATGATATATATCTAGTTAGTATGTATATAATTTTATATATTTTTTATGAACTACTTACTTACAACTACTTAACTACTTATGAACTACTTAAAACTACTTACTTACTTATAACTACTTATATATATATATATATATATATTTTTTTTTTTTTTCTTTTATTAACTACTTATGAGCTACTTATATATATATATATATATATATATATATATATATATATATATATATATATATATATATATATATATATTTCAATTAACTATTATGAACTACTTATAACTACTTACTTATAACTACTTATATGTATTTATATATTTTTTAAAATGAACTACTTATTACTACTTATATAATATAAGTAGTCATAAGTGTAGAGAAAATATAATATAAATATAAATATAAATACACATATATATATATATATAAGTAGTCATAAGTAGTTCATTAAAAAAATTATGTGATGTATATATCGTTGCTGTCCAACAAAAAACAAGAAGGTTTTTGGTCTCTCCTGTAAAGATTTGGACTGCAACGATATATATTGTATAAATAAATACATATTAGATTTACTTTTTAGAATACTTTGTTCAATAAATGAAAGAAAAAACATTAAATTGTTTGTTTTATTAATTTTACTGGGTTTTCTTTATATGTCATTATGAGTTCAATGAATATCTCACCATATTTCATATAAAATTATGTAGGAATTCACTACCGAGTAGCACTTTAACTGCTGTAACCTGAAGTTTAGTTCATGCTGTGATGGATTAGCAGTACTGTGCTGGCTATCTGTGTTTGCATACAGTATCATCACTGTCCATAGAAATACATGCATGGCCATTTTTATTAATGTTTTTTTTTTTTTTAACATAATTTCAACTCGACCGCTGCTCTTTATATCCTCTGAAAGTTTCATGGATAATAAATGGACCAAGCTTCTCCTAAACAACCCAGTATTATTATCAGTTCTCATCTAATACCTGCTTTGACTGCTCAGTACTTCATTAAGATAAATCAAGAACTGAACACATTCATACAATGTCTGGGGCGTCCAGGAGAAATCTGGAACCTAACTTTGTTCTTCAAACTGGATCAAGATCTGATCTACTTCTCTCACAATAACATACTCATGTATGATTATTTATCTGTTCTAATCAGATCTGCTGTTCTTACTGGTGAACTGGTGAAGACTTTTAAACTATCAGCTCACCTGTTCACACAGTAGTGCAGGGGGTGCAGTAATTCCACACTGATTGTTTTATGATGTAACTTCCTGACGCTTATCAATTAATGATCATGTAATAAATGTGATAAGTCGTTCTGCAAGCTGTCAGTGACTCGGCAGTTTTTACTGTTGTGTCATGCTCGGTTGTCAGGCCTACCTTACTGACAATGAAGAGCTCCTCTCTTTTCACCACTCCTGCGTCAATCATGGCGTGGACGCCGTCGCCGACCTCTTTCTCATTCTCGTAGACGTAAGCTCCATCAATGTGACGGTAACCAGTCAGGATGGCCGCCTTCACGGCGTCTGTTACCTGTCCAGGAGAGGCCTACAGAGAAACACCCCCAACTTTATCAGTCACGTAGTTCTAAACTAACACTAGTGTAATGTTTTCTATATTAGAGTCAGAAGTTTGTTTATTTGCAGTTATTAGAATGTATAATGTTTAATACACACATTTTTTATTGTTACATTGTTACAAGCCAAAGTCTCAGACATCAGGCATGGTGGAGGGATACTTGTAGGGTGTTGTAGGGCAAAATAGTCCCCTAAGAAAACTTATTGTTTCAGATTTAGGATTATTATTATGTCTACATCACAAATAAAACCACTTTATTTACTGTCTAAATATGAAATATACTCCCGAGACACAGACAAATTAAAGTTTGAGAATTTCAGTAATTTCAACATTTTAAATTATTTCATTGTCAGTATAAGTACATTAACCTATTCCAAAGGTTATCGTTACTTCGATTAAAATAAAAAATAAATCCAGGTTTAAACAGTTTTTAGGCACACTAGCTAAACCTGTGTTAATCACTCCAAACCTTGAGCCAAAGTTTCACACTTTCCTCACGTAGTACCCAACTTCTCTTACAGTCCATTTTATTTTAATGTTCTATTTTTAAAATGTATAATTATAAATTATTATATTACACTATATAGACTGTTCTGGTAGATCACTATATAGACTGTTCTGTGTAGATCACTATATAGATTGTTCTGTGTAGATCACTATATAGACTTTTCTGTGTAGATCACTATATAGACTGTTCTGTGTAGAACACTATATAGACTGTTCTGGTAGATCACTATATAGACTGTTCTGGTAGATCACTATATATACTGTTCTGGTAGATCACTATATAGACTGTTCTGTGTAGAACACTATATAGAGTGTTCTGGTAGATCACTATATAGACTGTTCTGTGTAGATCACTATATAGACTGTTCTGTGTGGATCACTATATATACTGTTCTGGTAGATCACTATATAGACTGTTCTGTGTAGATCACTATATAGACTGTTCTGTGTAGAACACTATATAGACTGTTCTGGTAGATCACTATATAGACTGTTCTGTGTAGATCACTATATAGACTGTTATGTTTGGAACACTATATAGACTGTTCTGTGTAGAACACTATATAGACTGTTCTGGTAGATCACTATATAGACTTTTCTGGCGAATCACTATATAGACTGTTCTGTGTAGATCACTATATAGACTGTTATGTGTGGAACACTATATAGACTGTTCTGTGTAGATCACTATATAGACTGTTCTGTGTAGATCACTATATAGACTGTTATGTGTGGAACACTATATAGACTGTTATGTGTGGAACACTATATAGACTGTTATGTGTTGAACACTATATAGACTGTTCGGTGTAGATCACTATATAGACTGTTCTGTGTAGATCACTATATAGACTGTTCTGTGTAGATCACTATATAGACTGTTCTGTGTAGATCACTATATAGACTGTTATGTGTGGAACACTATATAGACTGTTGTGTGGAACACTATATAGACTGTTCTGTGTAGATCACTATATAGACTGTTCTGTGTAGATCACTATATAGACTGTTCTGTGTAGAACACTATATAGACTGTTCTGTGTAGATCACTATATAGACTGTTATGTGTAGATCACTATATAGACTGTTCGGTGTAGATCACTATATAGACTGTTCTGTGTAGATCACTATATAGACTGTTCGGTGTAGATCACTATATAGACTGTTCTGTGTAGATCACTATATAGACTGTTATGTGTGGAACACTATATAGACTGTTGTGTGGAACACTATATAGACTGTTCTGTGTAGATCACTATATAGACTGTTCTGTGTAGATCACTATATAGACTGTTCTGTGTAGATCACTATATAGACTGTTCTGTGTAGATCACTATATAGACTGTTCTGTGTAGATCACTATATAGACCTCTTAGTGTCTTCTGAGTTTATCTGGATGTTGATGGTAAAATGTGGAAGATCTGAAAATACTAGGTTTTCTTTGGGGACTATTTGAACCTCACAGCGTCCTGCATGTATCCCTCCACCATGAATGGAGTTTAAGACTGAGATCTTCTCTAAACTATCATAAACAGCGTCTCAGAATCAGTGTATTTATAACATCTACTTTAAGAACTTTCTGTGAGGAGCTTTTTGAGGTGGACATCTGGTTCCATTCACCTCCACTGTGAACGGCATCACACACCAAACCACTCTGACTGACGTCTCTTAATGAATTTACAGTCGGACTGTATGTGTGTTTGCAGTTATTGTCATGTATACAGTATAATATGCACATTTTTCTATTATTACACGCCAAAACAAACTTACCTGCCACGACACCTGACTTGAGGTGTGCTCGTGTGAGACTTTGGGCTGAAATTAAATCACAGCGGTCAGAAGTTTAAGGTCTCTTACCTTCCACGTCCCCAGACCTACAACAGGCATGGGTGCGCCGGTGTTCAGAGTCACAGCGGATGTCATGATGAAGCAGTTTGAATTTACTCTACGAGCCACTGAAGTGGGTTCCACCAGCAGTTCCTCTGCTTCTTAACACTGTGGCAGCCTCACGGGTATAAAAGACCAGAGTCAGGATTTGATTGGTCATGTCTGGAGTCAGCCCACTGAGGCTCGGAGCCAAGGGGGTGGTGTTAGTGGCCGGTCCAGCAGAAGCTTGGGTTTAGCAAACTTACTTAACAAAGAGCTCGTTTGAGTTTCCTCCTGCTGTTTCTGCTGCCTACTAATCAGGGAGCGACCTTTGCCCTGGCTGTTAAACTGTTGCAGGGGAACTCCACCAAGCTGTCAAAATTCTACATAATTCAATGGTTGGGATGTGACTTATGAGATTGTTGAGAACTGTTCACAATGTACATGAATGGAACCAGACGTCCACCTCTAAAAGCTCCCTCACACAGAGAGAGAGAGAGAGAGAGAGAGAGAGAGAGATAGATAGTGCTCACTATTATACCACCATCAACATTCCATATAAACACTCAGAAGACCCATTTAGGTTCACTGGTGGGTTAGATAGTAAATAAAGTGTTTATATTTGTGATGTAGACAAAATAATAATCATAGATCTGGAACATAACTCCCATTGAGGACTATTTTGCCAAAGAATGAATGAATGGATTAAAATAAAGTGATTAAAATAGTACCATAAGGCATCTCATACACCAGGCATGGTGGAGGGATACATACAAGGTGGTCTATGGCAAAATAGTCCCTTAATAATAGTTAATATTATGTCTCCATCAGAAATATAACCATTTAATTTACTATCTAACCCACCATTCACCCTATATGTCTTATATGGCCTTAGAACACCCTGCAGGTATCCCTCCACCATAAATACATATTAGGCCATAATTTGCTATAAAACAGTGTCTCGGAATCAGACAGTGTATTTAAATGATACTGTAATAACTCTCTGTGAGGAGCTTTTAGAGGTGGACGTCTGGTTCCATTCACCACCACTGTGAACAGCATGTCACACCACTCTGAATGAGACTGTTTACATTTTATTATTATTATTATTATTGTTATTATTATTGTTATTATTATTATTATTATTATCCCTGATATGTCTGTACATAGACATCTCACTGCAGTCTATTATGTAAGCTTTGGTTTACAGTTTGATCGTGACACCTTGGAAGGTCACGAGACGCAGGCAATCAGTCATGTGTCGTATCCCATGAGCACTGAGCATCTTTTGGTCTTGTGTCTAACTTGTCATGCTACATCATCATGCTATTTAAACACTCCTTGACCAATCATGGCCCGGAGCTGGGACCTGACCTCAGCCTTCCTCTGATGGATCAGTGTAACCAAATAGGATGGATTCGGCTTGTTCTGTATGGAAGCCTGAAGGGAAACATCACAGTCAGGATTATATTATAGTTTTAAAATTGTTGGGTGTGAGTGTCTATGTCTGCAATTTTAAGGAATACGGTTCTTCGAGGGTTCTTTACCAAAGAAAAATGGTTCTATTACATCTATTACATGATGAAGATGTTCTTCAGACTGATGAAGAATGTACTTACATAACTTGTTTCTTTGTGGACTGCGATGACAAGCTTGCAAAGAACTATTCAAGCTTTCTTCCATCAATGTGTTTTAAATAGGAATCAATTTTTCAAATGGTATACATAATTAGTTGGTTATGACATAAAAAATAGTGGTTCAAAGTAGTTCGGTGTAAAATAAATTAAGCTGTTACATGAAATGATTTTACAAAACACTTGTTACTTACACTTTTTTACATTTATACTTTGTTTATGATATTCTTGTGACAAATATTTGGCCTGAAATGTTTTTAATCCATTTATTCACCACTGTAAACAACATCACCACCACTGTAAACACCATCACCACCACTGTAAACACCATCACCATCACTATAAACAACATCACCACCACTGTAAACACCATCACCAACACTGTAAACAACATCACCACCACCACTGTAAACAACATCACCACCACTGTAAACACCATCACCAACACTGTAAACAACATCACCACCACTGTAAACACCATCACCACCACTGTAAACACCATCACCACCACTGTAAACACCATCACCACCACCACTGTAAACATCACCACCACCACTGTAAACACCATCACCACCACCACTGTAAACATCACCACCACCACTGTAAACTCCATCATCACCACCACTGTAAACTCCATCACCACCACTGTAAACACCATCATCACCACCACTGTAAACAACATCACCACCACTGTAAACACCATCACCACCACCACTGTAAACACCATCATCACCACCACTGTAAACACCATCATCACCACCACTGTGAACTCCATCACCACCACCACTGTAAACACCATCACCACTGTAAACTAAATCAACACCACTGTAAACATCACCACCACCACTGTAAACAAAGCTTACGGTCATTCAGGGCCGTCTTACAAGCTCCTTGACCCTAAGATTCTTCACAGAACGTGCTAAGAACCATTTAAGCTTTCTTCCATCAGTGTGTGTATTAAAGGAGAAACCAAAGAATTCTGCATTACTAGCTGGTTTTCTGTAAACCAAGTGGTTCGGTGTGGTTTGGTGTTATTACATGAAATGGTTATGAATACACTGCTGAGCACCTTATAAAACACTGTTTTATAGTAGCTTTGTGATACAGTTGTGGCCTAAAATGTATTTTAACCTAATTATTTATATCTATTCATGGTGGAGGGATACATAGCGGGTGTTCTAAGGCAAAGTAGTCCCCAAAGAAAACGTATTGTTTTCAGATTTTCCACGTTTTCCCATCAACATCCATATAAACTCAGAATACAGTTGTAGGTTTTCTGGTGGGACTGATAGTAAATACAAACCCTATATTTGACCCCATACCAACCTACCCTGCCACACCCCTGTCCACTCCTAACTACATGCCAGCCTACCCTGGACCACCCTGGACCACCCTGGACCACATACCAGTCTACCTCAGACCACCCTGGACCATTTTAATCTATTTATTTTAACACGTTCCTGTTCTGTTTGTTTAGGATTGTGGGTAGTATGACTAGTATGATAAACGTTTATCAGTCAGTGATAAACTTCTGTTCAGGTCATTATGTCTCAGCAGAAATTCTGCAAGTTGTTAATGACTCGACAGTTTTATGGCATGTACGAGGTCATTAAGAGGTCATTCAGTGTACACTGAAACTGATTTACTGGGTACTTGTTAAATAGTGTAATTATAACCAAATCCAAAGGATTACTTTATACTGATTACCATTTGTTCCTTTTTGACAACTTGAAATAATTTATACCATTATATATATATATATATGTATGATACCAGCCTACCCCAGACCTAGAACCCCCTGGACTACCCTGGACCACATACAGGCCTAGCCTTGATAATCCTAGACCACATACAGACCTACCCCAGTCCACCCCAGACCACACTGGACTACCCTGGAACACCTTGTCCAACCCTGGACCACCCTAGACTACCCTGGACAACATGCCGGCCTACCCTGGCCCAACCTGGCCAGGCCTGGACTACCTCGGTCTTCCCAGTCCACCCGTAGACACACTGCCATTCATAAAGCTGATCAACAAGAAATCCAAATAGGAGCCAATAGGAAGGCAGCGTATTGTTGAGGACCAATGACGAAATTACTGAAAACTAATGAACCTTGAACATTGTTCCAACCAGGATTACCCTGGACCACATATGAGTCTACCCCAGTCAACCCTGGACCACTACCTGGTCCCGATCTGTCCCACACTGGACCACACTTGCCCATCCCCGACTACCCTAGACCGCATACCGGCCTAACCTGGACCAACCTGGCCCACATACCAACCTACTTCGTCCCACCCTGGACCACCATGGACAACACTGGACCACATACTATTCTACGCTGGACCACCCCAACCCACCCTGGACCACCCCAGTCTGCCCAGCCCATCCGTAGACACACCACTATTGAGCTGTTCTGATTTATAAGAAATCCAAACATCTTTAATAGCTTTAATAGGTCTTATTATTTCACTCCATCGGTAATCAATAAATGGCTTAAATTTTTAACAATCTTATGGCACATGTTCTGCAGAAACAAAACATAAGAGAGGTTCACACAGAAGAACCATCCTTCTTAAGAAAGTTCAGTTCTAGGAAATTATTAATTAATAAAATCTAATTATTTCTTGGTTTACACCATGCGGACTGGAGGAGAGCAGGAACGTCAGGACTGGAGCTCAGTGTTCCGCGTTCAGTGGGAAGTCCTTGTGGTTAGAAGCCCTGAAGGAAGAACAAAAACATCAGATCAAGCAAACATAAACAAATAAACGAACAGATCAAACAACTGCGATGACATTCACTCACCACTCTATTGGAAACCCTATCCAGTTCCGGTTGAGGCTCAGAACGGTGTTCATGTCCTCCTCGCTCAGCTTAAAATCAAAGACCTGCATAGAAACATCAGAACGTCCACAGCAGGATGTGGAACAAGTTCCGTTTCTGTGAAGAATTACATGCGACGACATTTAGTCCAGCACGCTTACCTGGAAGTTTTCTTTGATCCTCTCCGGATTGATGGATTTGGGGATAACCACAACATTCCTCTCGATGTGGAAGCGGATTAGGACCTGGTGGTGAAGCACACAGGTTAGCATGACATTAGATTCATTTAGAGCAGTGTTTCTCAAGCAGTGGGCCGCAAAGCGCCCTCTAGTGGTATACAGGGGGAGGCAGTAGTCTGTAATGGGCTGCTCACATCACTTTAAGCCATGAACACATACATAACATAATAATTAAATATCAATCACTTCTACATTATGTCTCAGTAGTGATATAAGTAAACATCATCAGTCTGAGACTAACTCAGCTGCAGGTACTGATACAGACGGTCAGCTGGTCAGAGATCTGGACCCACTTCCAGCCCGACTCTGGTCCAGTTCACTGCTGGTGGAACACGTTCTATGATCATATGAGGAGCTTCATCAGTAGATCTCTCTTCTTCTTCAGCTAAACACCAAACCAGACCCCCAATAACGGTTGAGAAGCCGTGATTTAGATTGGCCATTGATTGCCAAGTATCTTTAAAATCCAAACCACGTTCATGTTTGTAAGTAGAAGAATAGATGTTTCATTATACTGAGGAGATCTTTCAGAAAGTCGAGATCCATTGTCGGAGGGGTTGGAGGAATAATTAAGGACAAACAGATGAGGACTAGTTTAGACTTGGTCTTTAAAAAGGACTCTTTTTCTTGGGTTTTACTCTCATTTGGACTCAGTCTTGGCTCAGTCTCACTTATATTTAACTTGATGTTGGCCTGGATTTGCTCCTGATGAGTCTTGGCTGAGTCTTGCATTCATGTGGATAAATTTAGACCTAGTCTTATTCTCTGCTGCCAAGTCTTTCTCTCATTTGGACTGATTTTGGACCAGTTGACTTGCTGTTGACTTAATCTTGATCAAGGCTCACTTATATTTGGACTTGACGTTGATTCGTTCCCTCTCTCTCATTTGGACTTAATTTTGTACGGTCTAGGTCTTGTTTAGACTTGCTGTTGACTTAGTCTTGACCAAGTCTCACGTTCATGTGGATTCATTTAGACCTGATCTCACTTTTTTGACCTAGTCGTGCTTTCTTTTTTAAAAGTCTTGCTATTATTAACCTGGTGGTCTTGACTTGGTCTTGATCCAGTCCAGTCTCTCGCATTTGGACTTGGTTCTGACCCAGTCTTGCATTTATGTGGATTAATAAACATGACCCCCTTTGGACTTGATGGTGAATCTCACTCTCATTTAAACTCTCCAAACTTAAACTCGGCCTTGACTCTGTCTCACTATGATTCATACTCTGCCTTGACTCAGTCTCATTCTGATTCAAACTCTGCCTTGACCCAGTCTCATTCTGATTCAAACTCTGCCTTGACTCAGTCTCATTCTGATTCATACTCTGCCTTGACTCAGTCTCATTCTGATTCAAACTCTGCCTTGACTCAGTCTCATTCTGATTCAAACTCTGCCTCGACTCAGTCTCATTCTGATTCAAACTCTGCCTCGACTCAGTCTCATTCTGATTTAAACTCGTCTTTGACTCAGTCTTACTCTGATTTTAACTCTGCCTTGACTCAGTCTCATTCTGATTCAAACTCTGCCTTGACTCAGTCTCATTCTGATTCAAACTCTGCCTTGACTTAGTCTCATTCTGATTTGACGTTGGCCTTGATCCAATCTGACTCGGATTCAAACTCTGCCTTGACTCAGTCTCATTCTGATTCAAACTCTGCCTTGACTCAGTCTCATTCTGATTCATACTCTGCCTTGACTCAGTCTCATTCTGATTCAAACTCTGCCTTGACTCAGTCTCATTCTGATTCAAACTCTGCCTTGACTCAGTCTCATTCTGATTCAAACTCTGCCTCGACTCAGTCTCATTCTGATTTAAACTCGTCTTTGACTCAGTCTTACTCTGATTTTAACTCTGCCTTGACTCAGTCTCATTCTGATTCAAACTCTGCCTTGACTCAGTCTCATTCTGATTCAAACTCTGCCTTGACTTAGTCTCATTCTGATTTGACGTTGGCCTTGATCCAATCTGACTCGGATTCAAACTCTGCCTTGACTCAGTCTCATTCTGATTCAAACTCTGCCTTGACTCAGTCTCATTCTGATTCATACTCTGCCTTGACTCAGTCTCATTCTGATTCATACTCTGCCTTGACTCAGTCTCATTCTGATTCAAACTCTGCCTTGACCCAGTCTCATTCTGATTCAAACTCTGCCTTGACTCAGTCTCATTCTGATTCATACTCTGCCTTGACTCAGTCTCATTCTGATTCAAACTCTGCCTTGACTCAGTCTCATTCTGATTCAAACTCTGCCTCGACTCAGTCTCATTCTGATTCAAACTCGTCTTTGACTCAGTCTTACTCTGATTTTAACTCTGCCTTGACTCAGTCTCATTCTGATTCAAACTCTGCCTTGACTCAGTCTCATTCTGATTCAAACTCTGCCTTGACTTAGTCTCATTCTGATTTGACGTTGGCCTTGATCCAATCTGACTCGGATTCAAACTCTGCCTTGACTCAGTCTCATTCTGATTCAAACTCTGCCTTGACTCAGTCTCATTCTGATTCATACTCTGCCTTGACTCAGTCTCATTCTGATTCAAACTCTGCCTTGACTCAGTCTCATTCTGATTCAAACTCTGCCTTGACTCAGTCTCATTCTGATTCAAACTCTGCCTCGACTCAGTCTCATTCTGATTTAAACTCGTCTTTGACTCAGTCTTACTCTGATTTTAACTCTGCCTTGACTCAGTCTCATTCTGATTCAAACTCTGCCTTGACTCAGTCTCATTCTGATTCAAACTTTGCCTTGACTCAGTCTCATTCTGATTCAAACTTTGCCTTGACTCAGTCTCATTCTGATTCAAACTTTGCCTTGACTCAGTCTCATTCTGATTCAAACTCTGCCTTGACTCAGTCTCATTCTGATTCAAACTCTGCCTTGACTCAGTCTCATTCTGATTCAAACTCAGAGTTTGCCTTTGCAGAGTCTGCCTTGACCCAGTCTCACCTTGATATATATATACAGAGAAACACCAACCCCAATGTTCTGATCAGAGGCAGGAGTTAGTCACACATAAGCAAATGTTAAACTTCAAGTCTTAACCAATCCCAATCCAAGAGTCAAGAGAGACTCAAGTCCCTGCTATAACTCAAGCAAGACTCAAGTCCCTGCTATAACTCAAGCAAGACTCAAGTCCCTGCTATAAGTCAAGCAAGACTCAAGTGAAGTCCCTGCAATAACTCAAGCAAGACTCAAGTGAAGTCCCTGCTATGACCCAAGAAAGACTCAAGTCCCTGCTATGAGTCAAGCAAGACTCAAGTCCCTGCTATGAGTCAAGCAAGACTCAAGTCCCTGCTATAAGTCAAGCAAGACTCAAGTGAAGTCCCTGCTATAACTCAAGAAAGACTCAAGTCCCTGCTATAAGTCAAGCAAGACTCAAGTCCCTGCTATAAGTCAAGAAAGACTCAAGTCCCTGCTATAAGTCAAGCAAGACTCAAGTCCCTGCTATAAGTCAAGAAAGACTCAAGTCCCTGCTATAAGTCAAGCAAGACTCAAGTCCCTGCTATAAGTCAAGCAAGACTCAAGTCCCTGCTATAACTCAAGAAAGACTCAAGTCCCTGCTATAACTCAAGCAAGACTCAAGTCCCTGCTATAAGTCAAGCAAGACTCAAGTCCCTGCTATAACTCAAGAAAGACTCAAGTCCCTGCTATAACTCAAGCAAGACTCAAGTCCCTGCTATGAGTCAAGCAAGACTCAAGTCCCTGCTATGAGTCAAGCAAGACTCAAGTCCCTGCTATGAGTCAAGCAAGACTCAAGTCCCTGCTATAAGTCAAGCAAGACTCAAGTCCCTGCTATAAGTCAAGCAAAACTCAAGTCCCTGCTATAACTCAAGCAAGACTCAAGTCCCTGCTATAAGTCAAGCAAGACTCAAGTCCCTGCTATAAGTCAAGAAAGACTCAAGTCAAGTCCCTGCTATGACTCAAGCAAGACTCAAGTCCCTGCTATAAGTCAAGAAAGACTCAAGTCAAGTCCCTGCTATGACTGAAGCAAGACTCAAGTCCCTGCTATAAGTCAAGAAAGACTCAAGTCAAGTCCCTGCTATGACTCGAGCAAGACTCAAGTCCCTGCTATGAGTCAAGCAAGACTCAAGTCAAGTCCCTGCTCTATCTCAAGCAAGACTCAAGTCCCTGCTATAACTCAAGCAAGATTCAAGTCCCTGCTATAAGTCAAGCAAAATTCAAGTCCCTGCTATAAGTCAAGCAAGATTCAAGTCCCTGCTATAAGTCAAGCAAGACTCAAGTCAGGTCCCTGCTATGACTCAAGAAAGACTCAAGTCCCTGCTATAACTCAAGAAAGACTTAAGTCCCTGCTATAAGTCAAGCAAGACTCAAGTGAAGTCTCTGCTATGACCCAAGAAAGACTCAAGTCCCTGCTATAACTCAAGAAAGACTTAAGTCCCTGCTATAAGTCAAGAAAGACTCAAGTTCCTGCTATAAGTCAAGCAAGACTCAAGTCCCTGCTATAACTCAAGCAAGACTCAAGTCCCTGCTATAAGTCAAACAAGACTCAGGTCAAGTCCCTGCTATAAGTCAGACAAGACTCAAGTCAAGTCCCTGCTATAAGTATACAAGACTAAAGTCAAGTCCCTGCTATAATTCAAGCAAGACTCAAGTCAAGTCCCTGGTATAATTCAAGCAAGACTTAAGTCAAGTCCCTGCTATAAGTCAAACAAGACTCAAGTCAAGTCCCTGCTATAACTCAAACAAGACTTAAGTCAAGTCCCTGCTATAACTCAAACAAGACTCAAGTCAAGTCCCTGGTATAAGTCAAACAAGACTCAAGTCAAGTCCCTGGTATAAGTCAAACAAGACTCAAGTCAAGTCCCTGCTATAAGTCAAACAAGACTCAAGTCAAGTCCCTGCTATAAATCAAACAAGACTAAAGTCAAGTCTCTGCTATGACTCAAACAAGACTCAAGTCAAGTCCCTGCTATAACTCAAGCAAGACTCAAGTCCCTGCTATAAGTCAAACAAGACTCAAGTCAAATCACTGCTATAACTCAAGCAAGACTCAAGTCCCTGCTATAAGTCAAACAAGACTCAGGTCAAGTCCCTGCTATAAGTCAAACAAGACTCAAGTCAAGTCCCCGCTATAAGTCAAACAAGACTAAAGTCAAGTCCCTGCTATGACTCAAACAAGACTCAAGTCAAGTCCCTGCTATAAGTCAAACAAGACTCAAGTCAAGTCCCTGCTATAAGTCAAACAAGACTAAGGTCAAGTCCCTGCTATAAGTCAAACAAGACTAAAGTCAAGTCCCTGCTATAATTCAAGCAAGACTCAGGTCAAGTCCCTGCTATAAGTCAAACAAGACTCAAGTCAAGTCCCTGCTATAAGTCAAACAAGACTCAAGTCAAGCCCCTGCTATAAGTCAAACAAGACTCAAGTCAAGTCCCTGCTATAACTCAAACAAGACTCAGGTCAAGTCCCTGCTATGTCTCAAACAAGACTCAAGTCAAGTCCCTGCTATAAGTCAAACAAGACTCAAGTCAAGTCCCTGCTATAACTCAAACAAGACTCAAGTCAAGTCCCTGCTATAATTCAAGCAAGACTCAAGTCAAGTCCCTGCTATAAGTCAAACAAGACTCAAGTCAGGTCCCTGCTATAAGTCAAACAAGACTCAAGTCAGGTCCCTGCTATAAGTCAAACAAGACTCAAGTCAAGTCCCTGCTATAACTCAAACAAGACTCAAGTCATGTCCCTGCTATAAGTCAAGCAAGACTCAAGTCAAGTCCCTGCTATAATTCAAGCAAGACTCAAGTCAAGTCCCTGCTATAAGTCAAACAAGACTAAAGTCAAGTCCCTGCTATAAGTCAAACAAGACTCAAGTCAAGTCCCTGGTATAATTCAAGCAAGACTTAAGTCAAGTCCCTGCTATAAGTCAAACAAGACTCAAGTCAAGTCCCTGCTATAACTCAAACAAGACTTAAGTCAAGTCCCTGCTATAACTCAAACAAGACTCAAGTCAAGTCCCTGGTATAAGTCAAACAAGACTCAAGTCAAGTCCCTGCTATAAGTCAAACAAGACTCAAGTCAAGTCCCTGCTATAAGTCAAACAAGACTAAAGTCAAGTCTCTGCTATGACTCAAACAAGACTCAAGTCAAGTCCCTGCTATAACTCAAGCAAGACTCAAGTCCCTGCTATAAGTCAAACAAGACTCAAGTCAAGTCACTGCTATAACTCAAGCAAGACTCAAGTCCCTGCTATAAGTCAAACAAGACTCAGGTCAAGTCCCTGCTATAAGTCAAACAAGACTCAAGTCAAGTCCCCGCTATAAGTCAAACAAGACTAAAGTCAAGTCCCTGCTATGACTCAAACAAGACTCAAGTCAAGTCCCTGCTATAAGTCAAGCAAGACTCAAGTCAAGTCGCTGCTATAAGTCAAACAAGACTAAAGTCAAGTCCCTGCTATAAGTCAAACAAGACTAAAGTCAAGTCCCTGCTATAACTCAAACAAGACTCAGGTCAAGTCCCTGCTATGTCTCAAACAAGACTCAAGTCAAGTCCCTGCTATAAGTCAAACAAGACTCAAGTCAAGTCCCTGCTATAACTCAAACAAGACTCAAGTCAAGTCCCTGCTATAAGTCAAGCAAGACTCAAGTCAAGTCCCTGCTATAATTCAAGCAAGACTCAAGTCAGGTCCCTGCTATAAGTCAAACAAGACTCAAGTCAGGTCCCTGCTATAAGTCAAACAAGACTCAAGTCAAGTCCCTGCTATAACTCAAACAAGACTCAAGTCATGTCCCTGCTATAAGTCAAGCAAGACTCAAGTCAAGTCCCTGCTATAATTCAAGCAAGACTCAAGTCAAGTCCCTGCTATAAGTCAAACAAGACTCAAGTCATGTCCCTGCTATAAGTCAAGCAAGACTCAAGTCAAGTCCCTGCTATAATTCAAGCAAGACTCAAGTCAAGTCCCTGCTATAAGTCAAACAAGACTCAAGTCAGGTCCCTGCTATAAGTCAAACAAGACTCAAGTCAGGTCCCTGCTATAAGTCAAACAAGACTCAAGTCAAGTCCCTGCTATAACTCAAACAAGACTCAAGTCATGTCCCTGCTATAAGTCAAGCAAGACTCAAGTCAAGTCCCTGCTATAATTCAAGCAAGACTCAAGTCAAGTCCCTGCTATAAGTCAAACAAGACTCAAGTCAAGTCGCTGCTATAAGTCAAACAAGACTCAAGTCAAGTCCCTGGTATAATTCAAGCAAGACTTAAGTCAAGTCCCTGCTATAAGTCAAACAAGACTCAAGTCAAGTCCCTGCTATAACTCAAACAAGACTTAAGTCAAGTCCCTGCTATAACTCAAACAAGACTCAAGTCAAGTCCCTGGTATAAGTCAAACAAGACTCAAGTCAAGTCCCTGCTATAAGTCAAACAAGACTCAAGTCAAGTCCCTGCTATAAATCAAACAAGACTAAAGTCAAGTCTCTGCTATGACTCAAACAAGACTCAAGTCAAGTCCCTGCTATAACTCAAGCAAGACTCAAGTCCCTGCTATAAGTCAAACAAGACTCAAGTCAAGTCACTGCTATAACTCAAGCAAGACTCAAGTCCCTGCTATAAGTCAAACAAGACTCAAGTCAAGTCCCTGCTATAAGTCAAACAAGACTCAAGTCAAGCCCCTGCTATAAGTCAAACAAGACTCAAGTCAAGTCCCTGCTATAACTCAAACAAGACTCAAGTCAAGTCCCTGCTATAAGTCAAGCAAGACTCAAGTCAAGTCCCTGCTATAACTCAAACAAGACTCAGGTCAAGTCCCTGCTATGTCTCAAACAAGACTCAAGTCAAGTCCCTGCTATAAGTCAAACAAGACTCAAGTCAAGTCCCTGCTATAACTCAAACAAGACTCAAGTCAAGTCCCTGCTATAAGTCAAACAAGACTCAAGTCAAGTCCCCGCTATAAGTCAAACAAGACTAAAGTCAAGTCCCTGCTATGACTCAAACAAGACTCAAGTCAAGTCCCTGCTATAAGTCAAACAAGACTCAAGTCAAGTCCCTGCTATAAGTCAAACAAGACTAAAGTCAAGTCCCTGCTATAAGTCAAACAAGACTAAAGTCAAGTCCCTGCTATAATTCAAGCAAGACTCAGGTCAAGTCCCTGGTATAAGTCAAACAAGACTCAAGTCAAGTCCCTGCTATAAGTCAAACAAGACTCAAGTCAAGCCCCTGCTATAAGTCAAACAAGACTCAAGTCAAGTCCCTGCTATAACTCAAACAAGACTCAAGTCAAGTCCCTGCTATAAGTCAAGCAAGACTCAAGTCAAGTCCCTGCTATAACTCAAACAAGACTCAGGTCAAGTCCCTGCTATGTCTCAAACAAGACTCAAGTCAAGTCCCTGCTATAAGTCAAACAAGACTCAAGTCAAGTCCCTGCTATAACTCAAACAAGACTCAAGTCAAGTCCCTGCTATAAGTCAAGCAAGACTCAAGTCAAGTCCCTGCTATAATTCAAGCAAGACTCAAGTCAGGTCCCTGCTATAAGTCAAACAAAACTCAAGTCAGGTCCCTGCTATAAGTCAAACAAGACTCAAGTCAAGTCCCTGCTATAACTCAAACAAGACTCAAGTCATGTCCCTGCTATAAGTCAAGCAAGACTCAAGTCAAGTCCCTGCTATAATTCAAGCAAGACTCAAGTCAAGTCCCTGCTATAAGTCAAACAAGACTAAAGTCAAGTCCCTGCTATAAGTCAAACAAGACTCAAGTCAGGTCCCTGCTATAAGTCAAGCAAGACTCAAGTCAAGTCCCTGCTATAAGTCAAACAAGACTCAAGTCAAGTCTCTGCTATAAGTCAAGCAAGAGTTAAATCAAGTCACTCAAATTATTACAATTATAATTAAAGAATTAAACTAATATTTCTCATATTTTCAGACTTTAAAGTGTGTTCTTACAAGAGACTTCTGTCTCGCTCAAACGTAAACAAAAGCTGTTTTATTCGTCCGGCTGGAGAACGCTGAGGTGGCTGATTATGAAAAGGAGTCTGAATTAGTTTATTAATAGAACTTATAGCTACGGTGACTTAGTAAGAGGTAAACTAAACAGTTTAGCGCTGTAAATGGGTTGCCAGGTTTACGCACAGCACAAAACATCTGACCCAAGTCTAAGTCGAGTCTCAAGTCATGAATACCAAGACAAGTTGAGTCTTTTATCAATGTTAATCAAGCAATCAAGTTAATCAAGTCTCAAGTCCTTAAAATCGCGACTTGGGTCTAACTCGAGTCAAGTCATGTGACTCGAATCCCCCACCTCGGTTTCTGATATACTGAGACCAACGTCTGCATGAAAGAAGCTCCATGCTAGAGTCAGAATGTTTGTTTACCTGCAGTTATTTGAATGTATAATGTATTATATGCATATTTTTTATTGTTACACGCCAAAACAAACTCAACTGCTACGATAACTGACTTAAATAACCTGCACATGTAAGACTTTGGACTGAATTCCAATCACAACGTTTAGAAGTTTGAGGACTCTTACCCTCCACGTCCCCAGACCTACAACAGGCATTGCTGCTCCGGTGAGAGTCACAGCAGATGTCATGATGAGGCAGGTTCCTTACTTAGACGTGCAAATGATTTCAACCAGCAGCTTCTCTGCCTCCAGATAACGGGTCCCTGTCAGGATCTGACTGGTCATATCAATCCTGCTCTAGCTACTGGAGGGAGCCAAGGGGCTGGAGTCGCCTGGATACTATCTTCATCAGTACTTGGCCTAAACATCGACCCCTCCCCCCTTTTTTTTAGTCTGTGATGTTAATACATAAAGAAAACTAACTCGACCCCTATGACTTTGGAATGATTATTTCATGATTATGTTTTAGGCTTTACAGGTCGACAGCAGCAGGGCAAGCTCACCAGGAAACACCGGAAGACAAGAACAGACAGTCAGTGAGTTGGCAGTTTGGCAAAATGCGAAGTCATGCCGCTTATCCTGTGAGTCATTTACCAACTGCACCTGCCAGGTCCTGCCAATTCACCACACCTTGATTTACTGTACGACTGTTGTTTCTGGACTTATTAACTTAATCATATATGTTTACTCAGTAATCATAGCAGTGAAAGTGTTTTATTGCACTAGCAGGTCACTTTATTAGTTTGAGGCATTAATTCTTTATTATTTCTCAGTGGTGTAGTGGTTAGTATGGTGGTGTAGTGGTTAGTATGGTGGTGTAGTGGTTAGTATGGTGGTGTAGTGGTTAGTATGGTGGTGTAGTGGTTAGTACGGTGGTGTAGTGGTTAGTACGGTGGTGTAGTGGTTAGTACGGTGGTGTAGTGGTTAGTGTGGTGGTGTAGTGGTTTGTATGGTGGTGTAGTGGTCAGTATGGTGGTGTAGTGGTTAGTATGGTGGTGTAGTGGTTAGTACGGTGGTGTAGTGGTTAGTATGGTGGTGTAGTGGTTAGTACGGTGGTGTAGTGGTTGGTATGGTGGTGTAGTGGTTAGTACGGTGGTGTAGTGGTTAGTACGGTGGTGTAGTGGTTAGTATGGTGGTGTAGTGGTTAGTATGGTGGTGTAGTGGTTAGTATGGTGGTGTAGTGGTTAGTACGGTGGTGTAGTGGTTAGTACGGTGGTGTAGTGGTTAGTATGGTGGTGTAGTGGTTAGTATGGTGGTGTAGAGGTTAGTATGGTGGTGTAGTGGTCAGTATGGTGGTGTAGTGGTTAGTATGGTGGTGTAGTGGTTAGTATGGTGGTGTAGTGGTCAGTACGGTGGTGTAGTGGTTAGTATGGTGGTGTAGTGGTTAGTATGGTGGTGTAGTGGTCAGTATGGTGGTGTAGTGGTTAGTATGGTGGTGTAGTGGTTAGTATGGTGGTGTAGTGGTTAGTACGGTGGTGTAGTGGTTAGTATGGTGGTGTAGTGGTTAGTATGGTGGTGTAGTGGTTAGTATGGTGGTGTAGTGGTTAGTATGGTGGTGTAGTGGTTAGTAGGGTACCTTCACCCCATGACCCAACGGCCTTATAATCAGAAATATTAGATATCGTCGCTGTTTAAAATAGTATCTCCTAAACAGTATAAAGGATAAAAGCACTCTTTACAATGTGAGTTAAAGAAAAAAAAAAGTTCAAAGGTTCACTTTGTTTACAGTCACTCAAAGTCAGTGTAACTGAGAACCACGAGGAGGTTTTATCTAGTACCAAAAGCTTTAGGTCATGAGGAGAAAAATACCAGAAAATGACTAGAAAGCAGCAGCAGGACTGTCTGACCCTTCGTCTGCGGTCAGAACGAGAGACTGAACTTCCTGTTCCAGTTTCTTGTAGCTGTAGTTTTAAATCTCTCACCAGTGACCAGTCACATCACCCCCAGACCAACTGTTCACTCTACAATACTCTCTCCTACCGAGCACACGAGGGTGAAGCAGCTTGTTCACCAGTTTTCCTGTTCCACCTTAAACAGTGCAGCAGGAGCCAGAACGTACCTGCACCTCCATTTAAGGTGGAAACAGGAGAACTGGTGAAGGAGGAGCTGAGCTGATGGAGCTGGTGGTCAGTAGGAGTGAGTATTGTAGTGTGTAAGGTGATCTGGGGGTGAACACTGGTGGTCAGTAGGAGTGAGTATTGTAGTGTGTAAGGGTGATCTGGGGGTGAACACTGGTGGTCAGTAGGAGTGAGTATTGTAGTGTGTAAGGGTGATCTGGGGGTGAACACTGGTGGTCAGTAGGAGTGAGTATTTTAGTGTGTAAGGGTGATCTGGAGGTGAACACTGGTGGTCAGTAGGAGTGAGTATTGTAGTGTGTAAGGGTGATCTGGGGGTGAACACTGGTGGTCAGTAGGAGTGAGTATTTTAGTGTGTAAGGGTGATCTGGAGGTGAACACTGGTGGTCAGTAGGAGTGAGTATTGTAGTGTGTAAGGGTGATCTGGGGGTAAACACTGGTGATAGATTTAAAAGAGTATGTTACGGTAAGTAAACAGTGTAACGGTAATGACGAGAGGGGCGGAGTTGAGTGTGTGGTGCTGGCTGATCCACAGGACAGTAAAAGAAAACCAAACCACAGACAGAGCTCCTCAGTATGGAGATCCACCAACACACCAGTTGTAGCTCAACACTTTAGTATGTGGTGGTTTGTTTTCTTGGTGGTTCTTAATCTGCTGCTCGATATCAGCTCATCTTTCAGTTCAGTGTGTGTGTAAGTAGAATTTGAGCTACTGGTGAGACTGGGGAGCTTAAAGCTGCTACTTAAAATCTCTCCAAACTCAAACTCTCTCCTGCTTCACACTCTCCACCATCAGAACAGTCTGCTGAAGTTAAAGAGTCGACTCCCAGCATTTCGACTCTTAGAATCGTTGGCCATTAGCCGAACCCAGTTTACAGACGAGCTTCAGTCCAAGAGTCTCAGAGTCGACTCCTTGGATCATTGGCCAAAAGTCAAACCCAATTTACATACGTAGTGGAGCCTAGGCGTCGAGGAGTCGACTCTGAGCGTTTCGACTCTTAGAATCACTAAACAAGAGTCGAACCCAATTTACAGACGTTCTGCAGTCTAAGAGTCGACGAGTCGACTCCGAGTTTTTCGACTCTTAGAATCTATAGCCCACTATCATACGCTCTGGAGTCCAGGAGTCGACTCTTTCGGAATCGACTCCCATCACTAGGGCAACCAGCTTGAAACTCTTGCAAACAGGACCCGGCTGTGCAGAGCAGAGAAGCGGTTGTGTGAGGAGGGTGGACGCTTTTCTCATTTCTTCCAGCTTTTCTTTCATTCTTTCGGTAATTTCTGGGTAGGTTTCTACACGACATGAGTTTATTTATTTACTAGATTAAAACACAGCAGCTAAGTTCATATTTAACGCCCCGTGGAAACAACTTCAGCAGAGGTGAAGCCTGGTTAGCTGTAGCTGTAGCTGTAGCTAGCCGGACAGTCAGTGTAGCGGGTTAGCTTTCTCAGCACTTTATAATAATTTGTGAAGTAATTATTGAGTAACGTTACTTTTTCAGATCCACTAAAAGGCGAAGACTGATTAACAGTCGCATTTGTTAATTAGTTAGGTGGCTCGGAAAGCTGTTAAACGCTATGAAGTTGAGTAAACTAGCTAGCATTAGCTTATCAGCCCACTTTCTCTTTCAGATTGGATCCGTTATTTAGTGTAAACCTGAAGAAACGTGGTTAAAGTTAGCTTTTATTCGAATTACCAGTTCCACCTTAAATGGTGCACCCTGAGGCGCCAGAACGTAACTGCTGTGCACCATTTAAGGTGGAACATGGAATTAGAATAAGAAGCTAACTTCAAGTTTACACTCGAGTGCACTATTTAAGGTGGAACTGTGAATTCAAATTACCAGCTAACTTCCCTGTTCCACCTTAATTGGTGCAGTAATTCCACCTTAAATAGTGCACTCTTTTTAATGAGCGTAAACCCGAAGAAAGACGTGGCTAATGTTAGCTTCTTATTCGAATTCCCGGTTCCACCTTAAATTGTGCACCCTGAGGCGCCAGAACGTAACTGCTGCACCATTTAAGGTGGAACTGGGAATTCAAATTACAAGCTGACTTCAGGTTCACACTCGAGTGCACCATTTAAGGTGGAACTGGGAATTCAAATTACAAGCTAACTTCAGGTTTACATTCAAGTGCACTAGTTAAGGTGGAACTGGGAATTCAAATTACAAGCTAACTTAAGGTGTACACTCAAGTGCACTATTTAAGATGGAACTGGGAATTCAAATTACAAGCTTGCTTTTAGATTTACACTCCACGAGTGCACTATTTAAGGTGGAACGGGGAATCCAAATTACAAGCTAACTTCAGGTTTACACTCAACAAGTGCACTATTTAAGGTGGAACTGGGAATTCAAATTACAAGCTAACTTCAGGTTTACACTCCAGTGCACCATTTAAGGTGGAACTGGGAATTCGAATTACAAGCTTACTTTAGCTGTATATAGAACTAAATCTCCAGATCTGACTAAAAACTGGACTCCGATTTGACTGAATGTGTATTTACTAAGCATGCAGTGTATTTCCTGTATTTATCCCCTTATATATATATATATATATATATATATATATATATATATATATATATATATATATATATATATGTTAGTCACATTAAACATGAGAGCTCGCCTGTGGCTTTAATACTGTGTCATGTGTTTAAGTGCATCTGTTCTCCAGCTTCATGGTTAACCCTGTTACTGTGATGCTTCCTAGGTTGATCTGAAGACGGGGACGTCTTTGAAAAGGGTGTCTTGAAGCCTGGTGGCCAGAATGGCCAGCGCTAGTGACAAAGGTTTGTGTTCTCAGTTACCTGTCAGCTACTTGCTACCTTAATTTGCCAGGTGTGACATTAAGTACTAGAGATTAAAGCAGTTGCTAAAAAGTAATTTCCACACCTTTAAGTGAAAGTGCTGTGGAGTGAGAGATGTGAGTAGGAGGTGCAGCCGTACTGATCCTATGGGACACACTAGTGAGATCACCATCGTTAAAGTAGTCCCTGTGGAGCTTGGCTCATTAGAGAGTAGCTGGTGGCAAACGGGTGTTGCTGCCTTTTTACAGGAGGAGAGAAGTTACCTCAGGTCTCCTCAAGGAGGGTGTTGCTGTGTTTACAGGCTTACCTTAGACCCAGTGTTAAGATCTAACCACCTCCTTGTTTGTATCAGCGCCACTGACCATACAGGACCTCCACTCACTGTCCACTGTATCAGCGCCACTGACCATACAGGACCTCCACTCACTGTCCACTGTATCAGCTCCACTGACCATACAGGACCTCCACTCACTGTCCACTGTATCAGCTCCACTGACCATACAGGAGCTCCACCTACAGACTGTAGTTCATCTGATTCTCTGTATACTTTATTACTCTGTTCTTTAATGATCAGGACCCCCACAGGACCCCCACAGAGCAGATACTATTAGGGAGGTGGGTCATTCTTAGCACTGCAGTGACACTGACGTGGTGGTGTGTTAGTGTGTGGTGTGCTGGTGTGAGTGGATCAGACACAGCAGTGCTGCTGCTGTTGCTAGAGAGTTTAAACACCTCAGTGTCACTGCTGGACTGAGAATCATCCACCAACCAAAACTATCCAGACAGCAGTGTCCTGTGGGCGGCGTCGTGTGTCCACTGATGAAGAACTAGAGGAACACAAACTGTGCAGCAGCAGATGAGCTACTGTCTCTGACTTTACATCTACAAGGTGGACCAGCAAGTAGTAGGAGTGTCTAATAGAGTGGACAGTGAGTGGACACAGTGTTTTAACACTCCAGCAGCAGCACTGCTGTGTCTGATCCCCTCACACCAGCACAACACACACTACTAATACACCACCACGTCAGTGTCACTGCTGGCCTGAGAATTGTCCACCAACCAAAACTATCCAGACAACAGTGTCCTGATATAGATTAGATCTTGAGCTCCAGTTTGAAGAACAAAGTTAGGTTCCAGATTTCTCCTGGACGCCCCAGACATTGTATGAATGTGTTCAGTTCTTGATTTATCTTAATGAAGTACTGAGCAGTCAAAGCAGGTATTAGATGAGAACTGATAATAATACTGGGTTGTTTAGGAGAAGCTTGGAAAGGGTTAAATAAACACACTGACGTATGGAAAACACTACTTACTCTATTAATACTGATTAATATTTAATAATAATGTGTAAAAGCTCTACTTACTCTATTAATACTGATTAATATTTAATAATAAAGTGTAAAAGCTCTACTTACTCTATTAATACTGATTAATATTTAATAATAAAGTGTAAAAGCACTACTTACTCTATTAATACTGATTAATATTTAATAATAAAGTGTAAAAGCTCTACTTACTCCTATAATACTGATTAATATTTAATAATAAAGTGTAAAAGCTCTACTTACTCTATTAATACTGATTAATATTTAATAATAAAGTATTTACTGATTAAATAAAAACATCCTGTCTGGAAACAATAGCTTTTTATATATAGTAATGTCCCCGAGTGACTAAAACTCCAGTGTTGGGCTGGTTGATGATCTGATTTGATGTTTAATTCTATGTATTTATGTTTATTTTGTTGGCCTCTGATGGTTGATTGTGTTGCCCGTGACAGAGGTGGCTCGGGCGGAGCTGGACTCGGTAGAAGCCGAGTTAGAGGTGCTGGAGCTGCAGATTTCCCAGCTCCTGGAGAAACAGACCTCTCTCACCTCGCGGAGGAACAACCTACTGAAAACGCTGGAGGGTTTTTGTGACTCCTCTCAGCCTTCAGGATCAGGGAAGCCCCCGAAACCGGCCTTCAGCAAGAAGGAGCTGCAGCACTATGAAGAGTCAGGTCAGCAGCTCTGAGTTACTGATGGAAGTAGGAATAGTGAAATGTGAGTGTTTGTGTATTAGGACGTCTGTAATAATACTTCTGTCTACGTTTATAGAGTTCTCGTGGTCGAAAGAGGTTCAGGAGAGACTCCAGAATGTTTTCAAGCTCTCCAAGTTCCGGCCACTGCAGAGGGCAGCCATCAACCTCAGCATGTCGGGGAAGGACCTCTTCCTGGTCATGCCTACTGGGCGCGGCAAAAGTTTATGCTACCAGCTGCCAGCTGTGTGTTCTAAGGGTACGTTCACGTTAACACACAGTGTCCTCTGTTTCAGAGTGTGCTTAATCAACACCGACCAGCCATAAGATTAAAACCACCTCCTTACATCTCCACTCACTGTCCACTGTATCAGCTCCACTGACCATACAGGACCTCCACTCACTGTCCACTGTATCAGCTCCACTGACCATACAGGACCTCCACTCACTGTCCACTGTATCAGCTCCACTGACCATACAGGACCTCCACTCACTGTCCACTGTATCAGCTCCACTGACCATACAGGACCTCCACTCACTGTCCACTGTATCAGCTCCACTGACCATACAGGACCTCCACTCACTGTCCACTGTATCAGCTCCACTGACCATACAGGACCTCCACTCACTGTCCACTGTATCAGCTCCACTGACCATACAGGACCTCCACTCACTGTCCACTGTATCAGCTCCACTGATCATACAGGACCTCCACTCACTGTCCACTGTATCAGCTCCACTGACCATACAGGAGCTCCACTCACTGTCCACTGTATCAGCTCCACTGACCATACAGGACCTCCACTCACTGTCCACTGTATCAGCTCCACTGACCATACAGGACCTCCACTCACTGTCCACTGTATCAGCTCCACTGACCATACAGGAGCTCCATTTACAGACTGTAGTTTATCTGATTCTCTGTATACTTTATTACTCTGTTCTTTAATGATCAGGACCCCCACAGGACCACAACAGAGCTGTGTGTGTTTCACTGCCCCTAGTGTGTCTGTTCACTAGTGTGTGTATATGTGACTGTTTTACTGCCCCTTTGTGTGTTTGTTTACTAGTGTGTTTCACTGCCCCCTAGTGTTCACTAGTGTGTGTATATGTATGTGTCTCACTGTCCCTAGTGTGTCTGTTTGACTGCCCCCTAATGTGTGTGTTCACATGTGTGTACATGTGAGTGTTTCACTGCCCCCTAGTGTGTCTGTTCACAAGTGTGTGTGTGTGTATGTGGGTGTTTTCCTGCCCCCTAGTGTTTTTGTTCACTTGTGTGTTTGTGTATGTGTGTGTTTCACTGCCCCCTATTGTGTGTGTTCGTTAATGTGTGTGTGTTTGTGTATGTCTGTGTGTATATGTCTGTTCAGTAATGTGTGTGTGTGTGTGTGTGTGTGAGTTTTCTACCACCCCCTAATGTGTGTGTGTGTGTATTGGTGAGTGTTTCACTGGGTTAAATATGGAGATCTCGAATTTCCCTTTGGGATCAATAAATGATCTATCTATCACACAGTGTTTGATATGTTATTGGTATCAGTGGTGCTGCTGTCATTTACAGCTGATGTACGTTCTAGCAGTGGGAAGAATCTGGTGGAACATTGAGGGATGAGTATCGAAACCCAACAATTTAAAATAATTCTGAGCAACAGGTACTCAGTTACCCTCAAAACTGTCAGGCAACACGTTGTACGCTAACTTCATCACATACAATACCTGTATTTAAAGAAAACAATAAAGAACATGAATGTGAACTGAATGGTGGTCTCTGGTGGAGAGAGGCAGGTGTTTTCAAGCTATAGACTGAAGAAAATGTCTCCATCTGGTGGACGAATACCTGCAACTACACTTAACTGTATATTTCTTCACTTGTGAGCTCACCTACCTGGAGTTTGGCAGGTTATAAGTGCTGTAAATAACTTAATCAGCTGAGATGTTCCATTGGTCTGAATGAAGCTGAATTTGTTCCACACTGAATCTCCGTTCTGACAGGTTTTACGCTGGTTATTGCTCCACTGGTGTCCCTGATGGAGGATCAGCTTATGTTTCTGAAGTCCATCGATGTTCCTGCTGTAACACTCAATGCTTCTAGTTCAAAGGTAAGGCTTAGGATTAAAGACTTTATGCATACATCACCTCAGAGGGAGGTTACAGAGAGCGGGACCTTGCTGGATGTCTTCATTTCGGGTTTTATTTCCAGGAGCAGTCCAAATATGTCATGACGGGCATGATTGATAAAAACTGTCCCTTCAAACTGCTGTACGTCACTCCGGAGAAGATCGCCAAGAGCAAACTACTGATGTCCAAACTCGAGAAGGCCTATAATATGGGTCTGCTAGAGCGCATCGCTGTGGATGAAGTTCACTGCTGCAGTCAGTGGGGTCACGACTTCAGACCAGGTGAGCTTTCTGAGAGTATTTAAGGTGTGTAGCCTGTGCAGGTCAAGGTCCAGCGATCTCACATGTGACCTCAAGCTGCATCATTCACCCTGTTTACATCCGAACACTTGATTTCAGCCACATGTATCTACACTTGGTGGTCAGATGGTTAGTAGGACTGAAATCTGATTTGCTGTTGGGGATGAAATATGCAAATCTGCTCATTACACAGCAACCAATTACAGTAGTGTTTGTCTGTATTGCTATTAACCTTTCGTTTTTCCCGGACCCCAAACAACATGTGGGTTCTCCACGATTATGTTCCTCACAGACACAGTGTGGGATGTTTTGGTTGTACCGGGAGGAGTTTGGGTTTGGTTGTACTGAAGGAGGGATTTGGTTTCCTTAAAGGAGTTTTGGTTGTGCTGGTAGAGGTTTTGGTTTTACTGAAGGAGGGATTTGGTTGTAATGGTAAAGGTTTTGGTTGTACTGGTAGAGGTTTTGGTTGGACTGGTAGAGGTTTTGGTTGGACTGGTAGAGGTTTTGGTTGGACTGGAAAGGGGATTTGGTTGTACTGGTAGAGGTTTTGGTTGGACTGGAAAGGGCATTTGGTTGTAATGGTAGAGGTTTTGGTTGTACTGAAGGAGGTTTTGGTTGTACTGAAGGAGGTTTTGGTTGTACTGGAAGGGGCTTTGGTTGTACTGAAGGAGGGATTTGGTTGTAATGGTAAAGGTGTTGGTTGTACTGGAAGAGGTGTTGGTTGTACTGGAAGGGGCTTTGGTTGTACTGAAGGAGGTTTTGGTTGTACTGGAAGGGGCTTTGGTTGTACTGAAGGAGGGATTTGGTTGTAATTGTAAAGGTTTTGGTTGTACTGGTAGAGGTTTTGGTTGTACTGGTAGAGGTTTTGGTTGTACTGGTAGAGGTTTTGGTTGTACTGAAAGAGGGATTTGGTTGTACAGAATGAGGGATTTGGTTGTACTGATGGAGGGATTTGATTGTACTAGTAGAGGTTTTGGATATACTGGAAAGGGGATTTGGTTGTACTGGTAGAGGTTTTGGTTGTACTGGAAAGGGGATTTGGTTGTACTGGTAGAGGTTTTGGTTGTACCGATGGAAGGATTTGTTTGTACTGGAAGGGGATTTGTTTGTACTGGAAGGGGCTTTGGTTGTACTGGTACGGGTTTTGGTTGTACTGGTAGAGGATTTGGTTGTACTGATGGAGGGATTTGGTTGTACTTGGTGGAGATTGGGTTGTACTGGGAGGGGTTTTGGTTGTAGTAGAAGGGGTTTTGGTTGTATTGAGTGTGGTTTTGGTTATATTTGTTGGTGTTTTGGTTATACTCAGGGGTTTGGGTTGAACTGGGAGGGGTTTTGGTTGTACTGGAAGGGGTTTTGGTTGTACTGGAAGGGGTTTTGGATGTACTGAAGGAGGTTTTTGGTTGTACTGGTAGGGGTTTTGGTTGTACTCAGGGGTTTGGGTTGAACTGGGAGGACTTTGAGTTGTACTGGGGGGTTATTGTTGAGTTTGTGTTGTACTCAGAGGGGTTTGGTTGTGTAATGAGAGATGTGTTACACTGCTGTTCTGTTTAACTCTAATGCCTCTCTGAGCACATCCTGAAGTGGTTTGATCGGATCTGTTTTATATGCACTTGGTTGAGTTGACACTTGCATGTATATGTGGATTGGCTTTATCCAGATATAAGCCTGATAAATAAGACAAATATAAGTCCTCAGTCATATTATTTTATTTTATTCTTATTTATTCTCTCTTACTGGCTTTATTTTTTAGAAAAAAAACCCCAAAACTTGCATTATAAATTTCAAACCAGTGTGAATGTGCTTCTGGTAACAGTGCTGTATATAGTATTCTCAGTATATGGTGGTATCTGAAGTGACTCTTTTGTGACAGACTACAAACTTCTGGGGATTCTGAAGCGTCAGTTCCCCAAAGTCCCACTGGTTGGACTGACCGCCACTGCAACCAGCAGCGTTCTGAAGGACTGCCAGAAGATTCTCTGTGTTCCAGATCCAGTCACACTTACAGCGCCTTTCAACAGACCTAACCTTTACTACGAGGTAAGAACCTTCAGCTCTTCTTCATAATATATGTAGTAGAAATAGCAGCATGTGTAGTGTTCAGGTTTAGATGGACTCAGTCTGCTTCCTCCGCATGGAATAGGATACACCTTCAAACTGCATCCTGTCCTATTCATACTCTCCTTCTGTTTTGTAGGTTCGAGTTAAGGGCAGTGAAAACTCAACCAAAGAAATAGCAGCTCTGATCAAGGGGAGATACAAAGACCAGTCAGGTACACCGTGAGAAGCGCTACTGAGATTGTGTGGCAGGTTCTTGTTGTTTGTTGTTATAACTTGTTTCTTTGCTGCAGGAATTGTGTATGTGTTCTCCCAGAAGGATGCCGAGGTCGTGTCTGCAGACCTCCAGCAGAGGGGCATCCTGGCCCAGCCGTACCACGCAAACATGGAGCCTTCAGACAAGAGCTTGGTTCATCGTCAGTGGTCTAGTAAAAAGATCCAGGTATATAACCTTCTGTTACATGACTGAACTGTCAAGTTCTTCCACACCAAACTCGCTTATCCATGTCTTTATGGACAAATCTCTTGATCTGCTGAAGCATTAAGAGTTCCTTTCACTGGAACTAAGGGTCTGAGCCCACCTCCTGAAAAACAACCCCACGCCATAATCCCCTCTCCACCAAACCTTTCACTCGGCACAATGCAGTCAGACAAGTACCATTCTCCTGGCAACCACCAAACCCACACTCGTCTATCAGATTGCCAGACAGGGAAGCATGACTGGTCACTCCAGAGAACACGTCTCCACTGCTCTAGAGTCCAGAGTCCTGCTCTACTCCACTGCATCTGACGCTCTGCATTGTTCTTGGTGATGTAAGGCTTGGATGCAGCTGCTCGGCCATGGAGACCCATTCCATGAAGCTTTCTACACTCTTCTTGAGCTGATCTGAAGACCACATGAAGTTTGGAGGTCTGTAGTGATGGACTCTGTAGAAAGTTGATGACCTCTGTGCTCTATGCTCCTCAGCATCCGCTGACCCGCTCTGTCATTGTACGTGTTCTACCACTTGGTGTCGGAGTTGCTGTCGTTCTCAATCACTTCCACTTTGTTAGAACCACTGACAGTCCACTGTGGAATATTTAGTAGTGAGGAAACTTCACCACTGGGCTTGTTGTACAGGTGGCGTCCTATCACGGTACCACGCTGGAGTTCTCTGAGCTCCTGAGAGTCACTAAGAATTGCCAGGAGCAATTACAGGAGCCCACCTCCCCGTGTACAACTGATCCTCTTCTGTAAAAGCAGGATTTGTATTTGAAGAACACAGTTTGAGGTTCTTGAATTCTTTTGGTCTATAAAATTTGTATTTATTTATTTTTTTTTCAGGTGGTTGTTGCGACTGTGGCGTTTGGAATGGGTATCGATAAGGCAGACGTACGCTTTGTAATCCATCATACAATCAGCAAATCAATCGAGAACTATTACCAGGAGAGTGGACGCGCAGGTAAGCTAAAGTACGCTGTGATGGTCAAGCTATCTGGTAGGCATGTCCTCATGTTTTCTCCAGCCATATAAATACACACTGTTTGTAAACATCCCTGTATTTTATATCTTAATTAAATCAAACCACAGTGATTAATGGCCTCGTTTCAATACCAGTTTTAACAAGCCTTCGGCCTTTAAGGGCTGTTTCATTACTGTATTAAATGACCTGAAGGGTGTTGGGTGAGCCTTTGGAAGGGTGAGTGAACAAGCAAACACCACTGTGGACTTAAGCAGCAGGACTTAACCAGACGTCGTTATGACACGTCACATTTTCTCTTTTAACTCACAAAGAAAATAGACAGATCAGCTCATAAGCTATTTACAGTATTTTATTTGGTTTATTGCATTAGTAAAAACAAGTAAAGGCTGAAATCTAAACGGCTGAGATGTCCTGCTGTGTCCCAAACCGCATACTAGCACACTAAAAAATGTGTTAATTTAGCACATATACCAGGGGAAGTGTATTCATTAGTGTAGTAGGTGAAGTATAGAAGTGTATTCATTAGTGTAGTAGGTGAAGTATAGAAGTGTACTCGTTAGTGTAGTAGGTGAAGTATAGAAGTGTATTCATTAGTGTAGTAGATGAAGTATAGAAGTGTACTCATTAGTGTAGTCGGTGAAGTATAGAAGTGTATTCATTAGTGTAGTCGGTGAAGTATAGAAGTGTATTCATTAGTTTAGTAGGTGAAGTATAGAAGTGTACTCATTAGTGTAGTAGGTGTAGTATAGTAGTGTATTCATTAGTGTAGTAGGTGAAGTATAGAAGTGTACTCATTAGTGTAGTAGGTGAAGTATAGAAGTGTACTCATTAGTGTAGTAGGTGAAGTATAGAAGTGTATTCATTAGTGTAGTAGGTGAAGTATAGAAGTGTACTCATTAGTGTAGTAGGTGAAGTATAGGAGTGTACTCATTAGTGTAGTAGGTGAAGTATAGAAGTGTACTCATTAGTGTAGTAGGTGAAGTATAGGAGTGTATTCATTAGTGTAGTAGGTGAAGTATAGAAGTGTACTCATTAGTGTAGTAGGTGAAGTATAGGAGTGTATTCATTAGTGTAGTAGGTGAAGTATAGAAGTGTACTCATTAGTGTAGTAGGTGAAGTATAGAAGTGTACTCATTAGTGTAGTAGGTGAAGTATAGGAGTGTATTCATTAGTGTAGTAGGTGAAGTATAGAAGTGTACTCATTAGTGTAGTAGGTGGAGTATAGAAGTATACTCATTAGTGTAGTAGGTGGAGTATAGAAGTGTATTCATTAGTGTAGTAGGTGAAGTATAGAAGTGTAAATTGGTTTGAGTATGTTTTGAATTATGATCTAAGACAGTGTTGTGATTGTTTTTCAGGGAGGGATGACGGTCCAGCAGACTGCATTGTGTTCTATGGGTTTATGGATATATTCAGAATCAGTACGATGGTCGTGATGGAGAACACTGGCCAGCAGAAGCTTCAGAATATGGTTGCCTATTGTCAGAACGTGGACAGGTAAGTATTATACTGAAGAGGCTCCACTGTGTTTCCCACTAGGGTCACGGTTTGGTCTCCAGATATCTGTCGAGGGTTTTTGTGATTCGTTGGAAACAGCTGAACCTCTCTGACTCCGCCCACTTCCTCCCAATCAGCACTAATAATAAACCTGGTTTCTGCTTCTGTATCTATTTATCAGTTTGTGTTTAGCTGCTCGGGTGTCTGATGCTGGAGGAGCTGAATCAGACGTGTCTGTTATTGGGGGTCTGGTTGGTTTTTAGCTGCTCGGGTGTCTGATGCTGGAGGAGCTGAATCAGACGTGTCTGTTATTGGGGGTCTGGTTGGTTTTTAGCTGCTCGGGTGTCTGATGCTGGAGGTGCTGAATCAGACGTGTCTGTTATTTGGGGTCTGGTTTGGTGTTTAGCTGCTCGGGTGTCTGATGCTGGAGGAGCTGAATCACATGTGTCTGTTATTGGGGGTCTGGTTTGGTGTTTAGCTGCTCGCGTGTCTGATGCTGGAGGAGCTGAATCAGACGTGTCTGTTATTGGGGGTCTGGTTTGGTGTTTAGCTGCTCGGGTGTCTGATTCTGGAGGAGCTGAATCAGACGTGGCTGTTATTGGGGGTCTGGTTTGGTGTTTAGCAGCAGCTGGTACTGCAGGACTGATATAAGAGTCTGATGATAAACAGAGTCTGATGACGGTGTGGAGCGACATGCTGCTAAAAGAAGAAGAGAGATCTGATGAAGCTCCTCGTATGATCAGAGAACGTGTTCCACCAGCAGTGAACTGGACCAGAGTCGGTCTGGAAGTGCGTCCAGATCTCTGACCAGCTGACCATCTGTATTAGTACTGCAGCTGAGTTAGTCTCAGACTGATTGTTGATTATAATGTTGAAGTGTTTGATATTTAGTTATTAAGTTAATCTTATGTATGTTTATATGACTAAGTGACATTACAGCCCTTTGCACACTACTGCCGCCCCCCAAGTACAGGCCTGTGGACCACTAGAGAGCACTTCATGGCCCTCTGGTGGTCCGAAACCCTGTTCTAGTGGAAGACCTCTTCTGTATAGAACCCATAATTAATAGTTATGTATGGAACGTTTCAAGCTCCATGTGAGGTGTTTGTCTATTGCGTTCAGGTGCCGCCGAGCCATGATGGCAGTTCATTTCGATGAAGTATGGGATGATGAAGAATGCAACCAGATGTGCGATGTCTGTCGGCACGGCAACGGTAAAAGAAATGCTTATTTTCTTCGCTAAGACCAGCGCCGTAACGTTTACACAGCTGTTGCTCTAAATCGCCTTGATTGTGTAGTTTGTTGTTGTGGTGGTGTCGTGATGATGGAGCTCTTTCGGGCTTCAGTGTTCTGTAACCGGTCCGTCTCACCCTGCCAGACTACGTCACCATGGACATCACCAAGCATGCGCGGGAGGTGGTGAAGATTGTGGAGCTGGCCGGGTCTCTGGATGAAAAGATGACTCCTCTCAAGGTGTGCGATACCTGGATGGGGAAAGGGAATGCAAAGCTTCGCAAAATGATCCAGGTCACGATCCTGTCGCGCCAGGAGGTGGAGTCCATCATCGTCCATCTCCTACTGCACGGCTACTTCAGGTACACATACACACAACCACACAGATCAGCATAAAACCACCTCTCGGTATACTTTGTTACCCTCTTCACTGAGGATTAAGTATATGATAAATGGATCTGAACACACACACACACACACACACACACACACACACACACACACACACACACACACACACACACACACACACCCCGACTGATCATCCATAACATTAAAACCACCTCCTTGTATCTACACAGTGTCCACTGTATCAGCTCCTCTGACCATATAGGAGCTCCACTTACAGACTGTAGTTTATCTGATTCTCTGTATACTTTATTACTCTGTTCTTTAATGATCAGGACCCCCACAGGACCACCACAGAGCAGTGTCTCATATACTCGTAGCAGCACAACACACACCACCACCACGACAGTGACACTGCAGTGCTGAGAATGACCCACCTCCCTAAAAACACAGTATCGATACACAGATTCCTGGCAGACAGTGAATCATTGTGTCTTGTGTTTAAACCTCTGACCACTAGATGGCAGTGTTGTAATCCATTTTCAGCTCTACTACAACATTAACAAGCAGCACAAGGGTGCAGTGCTATTGTAAGCATCAGCAAACCTGTTCATACAGTGGTGTGTTTTAATAGTAGGAATCGTGACCGCTGTATCACGATACATATTGTATCGCCAGGTTCTTGCCAATACACAGCCCTATCCCTAATAGTACCTGCTCTGTGGTGGTCCTGTGGGGGTCCTGACCAGAGTAAAAGGAGATTGTCCATGTATGTGGCAAATCAGATGAGCTACAGTCTGAAAGTGGAGCTCCTGTATGGTCAGTGGAGCTGATACAGTGGACAGTGAGTGTAGGTCCTGTATGGTCAGTGGAGCTGATACAGTGGACAGTGAGTGGAGCTCCTGTATGGTCAGTGGAGCTGATACAGTGGACAGTGTGTGTAGATATAAGGAGGTGGTTTTAATGTTATGGCTAATTGCTGTATATACATAGATGCATATAGTACAACTGTTTTACTGGTCAGGACCACCACAGAGCAGGTATTATTTGGGTGGTAGATCATTCTCAGCATGTCAGTGTCACTGCAGTGCTGAAAATGATTTACTATCCAAATAATACCTGGTCTGAAAGGGGGCTAACAAAGTATGGGAGGTTGAGAGATAGCTTAAGTCTAGTACAAACACTTGGCACACATATTCATCATTTCAGATCTACTGGTAAGCAATGAGCCGCAATACAGGGCAGCCAATCAGAGCAAAGCTTGTTTAGATATTCAGCTCTGAGAGGCGCAGTAACACAAACAGCCTGCTCAGTTCTAAAGAGGTTCTTTTCTAATACTATATGACTATTTTTACTACACACAACCCCACAAATATTAAATGGATACGTGAAAAAATAAAATATGGGGGATATTTATCATAGTAAGAGAAACTATTTAGAAGTAATCTCATCCGATGTCCTGGTGATAGAAGGGTTTTGTTCATTTCTCTACCATTTCCTTCAAAAGTGAAGACTTCAGCTTCACCCCCTACACAACATACTTCTACCTGAAGGTAGGACGCAAGGCTCCTCTGCTTAAGAATGAAAACCACTCTGTTACGATGAAGATGAAGAGGAGCGTCCCAACGCCTGCCTCAAGTGTAAATATACCCCTCTCTCATGTTTTGTGTGATGTTTTTTTAATAGTACTCTTAATTTTTTTCGTACCAGTGGCAGCTAAAAGTGCTTTACAGACCATTATAATAAACTTAATTAACCAAAGACAGAGTTCAGCTTTATAGGTACTGTGATTAGGTACTGTGATACAGTACCTATATACTGTGAAAGTTTTTGTAATGTTTTATTTATGTAATCAAAGCTGCAGTGACTCATACAAGCAAAAAGCACTTTTGTTGTTTTTAATCTACAGGGTGAGTCAAAAGTCTGAGGACACCCTTCTATTTCAGAACTAAAAGGGAAAACAATCTATCTGAATACCCCAGCAAGCAGCAGGTGAGGGGGCCTACCTCGGCAAGTTTTTCCAATGGGAAGGTGGTCGTGTAGCAGATTAAAGAAGACCAGAACTGTCTCAGAAATCGATTGATCCAATCAGATTTGTAATATCTCTTGTGGTTCAAATGTTATCAACACAGAAAGTTGCAACAACAACCAAATTCAACAACATTTTGCTGAACTGTGGCTTCAGATGTGTGTACAGCACCAGGGACAATGTCTGAACCACAAGAGATACTGCAAATCTGATTACATCAATTGATTTCTGAGACAGTTCTGGTCTTCTTTGATCTGCTACACGACCACCTTCCCCTTGGAAAAACTTGCTCTTGATCCAATATGGCGGCTTTCAAGATTGTGGCTATGTTTGGGACATATCTTAGGGTGTGCTCACACTAGGCTCTGTGATCTGGGCCCGGGCCCAGTTCCCTTAAAGAGGTGGGCCAGGGAACGATTCGCTTGGACTCGGGCTCGGTTCACTTCTAGTGTGAGCGCTATCCGTGCCTGGGCCCACTTGGAGCCTCGTGTGATTGGTTCATTTTGCTGGAACTCAAACATGACGTCAGTGATACGACGCTCATGTTAAACAATCATGAACTCCATCGTGTTGTGCGAGCGCGTTTCTCCCCCCCCAAAAAAAGGCCAGTGGGAGAGTGGGGAGGGGGGATAACCGGGCCCCAGCACGGAACAAGCAAACCGGGCCTAATGTGAGTATGCTCTTAAGATTGGCCCCCTCACCCGTTACTTGCTGGGGTATTCAAATACATCATTTTCCCTTTCAGTTCTGAAATAAAAGTGTGTCCTGAGACTTTTGACTCACCCTGTACTTTTTCCATCCTCACTACAGTCTTATTATCTGTTTATCTCTTTAACTCAAAGCTACACGGGTCTCAGTACTTTCCTTCTAATTTCTGTGACTTCGTTGTGATTGTGATTGTCTTCCTAATTTTTGGAATTGCACTTCCAGGATCATGTGGGTGTCACTGTCAACTAATTCCTCATTTTCTCCCACATGTTCATGAGAGCTAGTAGCACCCAGACATCACCTTCTGAACACTAACCACAGCTTGCGTAGTGTGTCTATCAAACTATTGTGTTGGAATTAATATCTCAGTAGTTTCTCTTTAGCGGATATAAGATTATAGATCTTTATCTCAGTGTAGAGAACTCCAAACGTGAATTTTGATATCGGCAGATAGGAGGCCTATGAAAGCAGACGGTGATGCTCCAGTCTTAAAGACGAGTCCAGCACAGAACATGGATAGTAATGCTTTTTAATGCTCTACTTTGTATGAAGGACGTCAAGATAGAGACCGAGGTAGTCTCGGACGTTTGGACGAGCTCTCCTGTGGCTTTCATAAAGGTATGCTTCCCTTAGAGGGCTAGTTGTGGGTCTTAAACTCCGTATTATTTTACTGGTGCGATCCTCATGAACCCTTTAATGCCAGCCTCAGAGCGAGGGGAAAGGCAAAGCGAGGAAGAAGTGGAGGAAGCAGCAGACTGCCACCGAAGCGAAGAAAGGGACGAGAACCAAAAAGAGGCGGAGGTGGAGAGCGCAGAGGCAGTATGTGGAGAGCAGCGTGTGCACGTTACAAGACGTTAAACCTCCGTTTAAAAGTAGTCAGAGACGTTTTCGTCGCAGGGCTGTGAAGAAGGTGACCAGTGTACACGTTCCCTCGCTGCCGTAGAGGATCTGGTGGAGGGTTTTCTCATATCAGGGCGTTTTCACACCTGTAGTTCGTTTGCGTTGGGCCGAATCACTTGATGAGCTCAAACTTGGAGCGGTTCCCATCGGTTCGGTTTCTGTTCCTAAGACCCAAGAGCACCAAAATGCCTCACATGAGGTTGTTCCCAGGGCTTATTGGTCAGATGTGTCTGAAGCAGCAGCAATAAAGTAAATACAGCATGAATCAAAAGTCTCAGGACACCCTTTTAAGGGAAAGTGGTGTATCTGAATACCCCAACAAGTAACGGGTGAGGGGGCCTATCTTTAAGGCTATGTCCCGAACATGGTGGCCATCTTGAAAGCCGCCATACTGGATCAAGGGGAAGTTTTTTCAATAAGAAGGTGACCAGAATTGATGCAACAACAACCACATTGAACAACATGTTCAGTGTGTCGTCCTTGGTGCTGAGCTCAGATCTGAAGGCACAAATGTGTTGATAACGTTTAAACTACAAGAGATATTGCAAATCTGATCAATCAGTCGATTTCTGAGACAGTTCTGGTCTTCTTTGATCTGCTACAGGTCCACCTTCCCATTGGAGAAACTTGAATATGGTGGCCACGTTCAGGACATAGGGTGTGTCTGAAATCGCACCCTAGTTACCGTTTAGTCTTCTATTCAGGGTGTTGGCTATTTTGTAGTGTTGTTCGAATTCTCAGTGGACAGTTAGATTCCCCATATAGTTCACTACATTCTTACCCACAATGCACTGTAAAACTAGTGGACAACCGATGTACACAGGTTGACGTGCCACAATGCATATCGGTTTCTTTGGAAAGTTCATACTGTCTCTTAATGCTCCCCTATATAGGGTTCTACTTAGAGCAGTCTTTGTAGTGAACAGGGAACGAGTTAACGAGTGGATCATTTCAGACACGCCCATGTAGGCCCCTCACTTCCTGGAGTATTCAGATGCATCATTTTCTCTTTTGCTTATGAAATAAAAGGGTGTCCTGAGACTTTTGACTCACCCTGTACATGGAGCAACAGCAGAGCTGGCTTCTGTTCATAGCTGTATTAATTATCTGGACAGTATATGTGACTAAACCACCAGCTGAAGGCCGAATCACTTCTCTGCTGGGGTTCTCTGTTTACGGGCTCATCCAGTAATGCACAGCACACCTGTCACTGGTGGTCGAGCCAGATCGAGGTCAGATCTCATTCCTACAGCAAACGAACAGCTCCAGACTTGTTTTGAGACCGGACAGAGACCCCCTCCTGTCACCTGAGCCCCATTTCTGCCGGGTTAAAGAGGTGCAGGTGTGAAAACACTCTTATACACGTCACAGTTTGGGGCACATGGACTTTCGGTGCTCACCAGATTGATTCTGCACTCATGCACAGAGGCTCTGACTATCAGAGGGCGGAGCTTGGTGGAACGGGATTGTAGATGTCATGGCACGTTGGTCACTTATCACAGTGGGCGTGAAGGTCACCTGCCCTGTTACCAACCCAGTCCTGCACGCGGTCCATGATGTTGGTACATTAATCAGATTTAAACGTTTCTATGATTACTGTTCCGTTGTCATGTTGCCCACTTTCATCCTCACTGTCCTTGCAGGGGAATTCCACCCATTTTTCATAATTTCTGCACATTTCAGTTGTTGCCAGTCGTTCAGAGTGGTGTAATGTGAAGTGATTCATTGCGGAGGAGCTCAAATTTTTTTTCATGGGTGGTGATGGTAACCAGAGGTCTCCATGTCTACAACACAAATACATATTGTATTTACTATGAAACCCACCAGTGAAGCTACACACTAGGGGTGTGCCATATCGTACAAAATAATATCGCCAACATTTTTGAATATGGTAAATGATATTATACCCTAAATAAACCCATGTTTATGTTGGAGTGGAGCTAAAAAAAATGGATTACAACACTGTCACCTAGTGGTCAGAGGTTTAAACACAACACATAATGCTAGAAATCTTGGATGTAAACTGTTAATAATTGATACAGTATCACTAAACATTATATCTCGATTTTCGATCTTTCGATATTTTCTTAAAACCCTACTCGTTGTAGGTAGAGATAAAAAGCTGAGACCTCCTGGATGGTGGTGTTGGCTCTATGGATCCTCCTCCACGCTCCCTCCAGCAGCTGTGGGATGCACTGCAGTCAGTATGGCTCCAGATACCTGTGACCACCTACCAGGACCTTATTGAGACTCCCAGTCCGTCTAGCTGCCCTCCGTGCTCCATGGTCATAATTCAAACGTATTCAAAACCATTTCACTTCACCTCTCTCTGTGAAGGAGCTTTTAGAGGTGGACGTCTGGTTCCATTCACCACCACTGTGAACAGTTCTGACTTTCAAGGTCTCTCGAGAGTGACCCACTCCACATCACACCACTCTGAACGAGTCTTGATCCTTTACTTGTGCAGAGATTATGAAAAATAAACGGCGTTCCCCTTAAACTCTTGTGCTGCCCACAGGTTAAAGATTCGGAGGGCAGTGGAGATAGGAGTAGTGCCAAGGTAAAACCAAAACAAGGGAAAAGACCTGCTGAGAATTCTGGGGAGAGCCGTGTGGCCAAGAAAGTCAAGAAAGAGACTGTCCCCTAGCCCGTGAGGAAGAGAGAGCCAAAGTACAGTCACCCTTACAATGTATTCTCAAATTAGCATGTAGGCTTTGTATGAATGTGTACGCAGGAGCATACAGTACCGTGCAGACGGAAGAGACCACCATCCATTCATTTCTTTCCCAGGTATTCGTTTCATAAGCATCAACAGCCCAAACAGCATTGATTATAGCTTCTGCTCTTTATAGGAGACTCAAGTATAGTTCCTCACAGAGCCACACCTCCAAAGTTCAGTCAGACCATCCAAATAACCCAAAACAAACATAATCACATTTATTAACCCTCTTATCATTCATCTGATTCTCTGTATACTTTCTTACCCTGTTCTTTAATGATCAGGACCCCCACAGGACCACCACAGAGCAGATACTATTAGAGAGGTGGGTCATTCTCAGCCCTTCGCAGACACTGATGTGGGTGAACAGATGAACTACAGTCTGTAAGTGGAGCTTCTGTATGGTCAGTGGAGCTGATACAGTGGACAGTGAGTGGAGGTCCTGTATGGTCAGTGGAGCTGATACAGTGGACAGTGAGTGGAGGTCCTGTATGGTCAGTGGAGCTGATACAGTGGACAGTGAGTGGAGATATAAGGATGTGTTTTTAATGTCATGGCTGTGATGGATGGTCTCAAGATTTTTGCACGGTACTGTATGTGTTTACAGTCATGCTTGACTATAATATATTTATATTTATATATGTATGTCTGTTGGTTACGTCATGCTGCATATGTATTGTTCTCGCTCTAAGCATTTCCATAATCTGGTTCTGGTTCTGGTTAACGCAGGTTCTGGTTTTAATGCTCATTGGGGTCGGTTTGCATCGCAGGGTGTCCTAACATTTAGCGCTGTGCATGCTTCACTAACCCCATCATGTAGCCATGACCTTCAACCCTTTCCAACAAAGCACTACCAGGTTACATATCTCAGACTCCTGTTTCCTCAGGTTAGCCAATCGGCCGCTGAGCTGCTGGAAGGCACGGCGGCCACCTCGAACGATGACCACGTTGACCAACACGAAAACATCAAGTTAATCAAAATCAACAAAGACCAACAGAACCTGGAGAGGAAACTGGCCCAGAACCAGGAGGACAGCAGCTCAGTCCCCGCACCTGAAAATCACCACCCTCCTGTGATCGAGGTGAACGTAGAGGTCAGTGTCCAGGAGCTCAACGGCGCTGCTGGAGGAGCGTCTCAGCATAGCAACGGCGGCAAAAGAAAATCAGCGTCGCCGAAGAGACGACAGCAGGCTGTTCCTAAAGCCGGCCGTCCAAAGTCTGCTCTGGTCAGCTGTCCGTCCGAGACCTCGGTCATTTCCGCCGCGGCCCTCGAAGAGCTCTGCGACCTCCGCAGTTACTACAACAAACAGTTGAGACAAATAAACTACATTTCCCATGAACACTTGCAGGACGCCGGTTCAGGAATGCTGACCTGTATCCGAGAGCCGCTGAGGAGCCTGCGTCTCCCATCGAGTACGACCATCGCCAGAAGTGCCAGAAATCTGTGGACACGTGTCAGTATGAGAAGAAAGCTCATTCAGAGATGACCATGTGTTACGTCTCAAATCTTTATATGTTTATTTCAGTTTATAGTTATAGAAACGTTCTTGTTTATATTGTCGTCCAATGAAAAACGTGTATCTCTATTTTTGTCGATTTTCATTTTTCTATGTCATTAGAACTCTGCTATTGAGCTGCTATTGACATTGTGTCCACGATAAATGGACCAATTTTTGGCCTCTCCTGTAGTTCATATTTTGGAGATACTTCTTTTTCATTGGACAGTGTTGATATTTGTTGGATGTGATGATGTTGGTAATATAATGCACTGCACTGGTTTGAGGACTTTTGTTTACGTTGGCTGGTGATCATGTTTGTTGTACCAAAGACTGCCGCTTAATAGTTTTGTATTGCTAGAAGTGATAAACGTCTCTGTTGAAGCTTTGATGAAGACTCCAGATCATGGAAGTTGTGGAAGAGCTTATTATTCCAATAAAGCGGCTCTGGAACCTGCCTGTTGGGCTGTTTTATTGTAACTCACATCTCAGAACCTAGTGAGCTCCTACATAGGCAGCATGTACGACATGTAGACTGTCCCAATTCTTACATACCTTAAACATGCTGCCTACTGAGGAACCTTATTTAGACCTGATTTTAAAGAAGCATCGAACTCTTCCTCAGCCACTAAGACAATCCCATGATGCACCGCAGGCTAATCTAGGAGCAGTGAAGTGGTTTTAAAATGTGAGTTATTTTGATTCTCTGGAGTTTTAATGTGTTTCTGGTCATATAATCACACAAAACAGTATTTAATTATCAACTCTGTAACGAGTCCTTCACCATTTACACTTTATACTCCAGACATTAGCATTTATGCTAGCGGATTTTTAAGCCTCGGCTATTGTTTTGGATGCTGGTCGGTATCTTAGCAACCAGCTAAACCACCGGTGTCGTGCTGCAGTGGGGGGAACAAGCCGTGATGCAGTCTCTCTCTAACTAGAGCGTCTCAGTAATCTGTTTTATGAGGAGAAAACACTGATACTTACACACTCACTACCTAGACAGCCTACTTACACACTCACTACCTAGACAGCCTACTTACACACTCACTACTTACACACTCACTAGGATTTGGGACAGACCCTCAGTGTATATTCTACTCTGGGATCAGATTATACAGTGTTTTTGTTTCTCACTGTGTTCATCCGTGCCGTGTTTTGCTCTTAAAACTGCCAACTCTGCACATTTAAAACATTCAAACATTCTTGTTTCTGGGTGGGATTCCCGGTCCGGGTGGTTCTGTGTGGAGTGTGTAGGTTCTCTCCGTGTTTGAGTGGGTTCCTCCGGGTACTCCGGTTTCCTCCCACAGTCCAAACACATGCATGTTAGGATCCTCACTCTGAACTGAGCGTAGGTGTGAGTGAGATTCTCTGAGAACGATATTAGATTGGATTACTGAAAGTAGGAAACAGCAGAGGTGTCTAACTGGGGTTGAGTGTTGATGGTTTGCATCACTAAACCTGACTCAGCTCAGCAGCTACTTTCACTTAAAGCCTTTAATTAATCTCCGCAGAGCTGTGGTCTGGGTGGAACCCAGTTTGGCGGCACTGCTGGACAGTGAAGATCCAGCTTTGAGCCTTGAATCCAGTTTCTATTCGAGGGTTTTGTAAATTACTGTCGTGGTCAGTCAGAGTACATAAAAACCAGACTGATTGTTCTGCTGTTTCCTGATCGGCCTCTCGTTCAGTGGATAGCGGGAGATCGTGTGACTGCACAGACGCCTTTATGATCAAAGCTCTAACGCAGGGTACAACTTCTTTTAACCAGGGGCCAATTTTACATTAACACCTACACCAGAGGGCCACACATTTTTACAGATGTCTCCACACAAATGTGTAATACATTGTGTTACTTTGCTACTATTTCATGATATCAGGTAGTTACAAGAAAAGTCTTGGTCAATGGGAGATACTGCAGCGCCGTTTTGACACAAGCTGATTAATGTCAGACTCCAGTGAGGTGGTCGCAAGTCTGAGCACTGCCTCCAGGTTCTCATCAGTTAGTCTTCTCCGCAGGGGAGATTTATCCAGCTTCATTAAGGAAAACATCTGTTCACAAATGTAAGTGCTTCCAAACATATAGATCCACTTCTGTGCATTAGCAAAAAGGTTTGGAAACTGTTCCCTGTCCAGGGATTGATAAAACTCTAGGAGAGGCATCTCTCATTGCAGTAGAGCATTTCAGCTCAATTATTTTAAGTTGTAATTCACCAGGTACAGTTTATCTACAGAGAATGGATCAGCAAGTAGTCGGAGTGTAGCCTGTTCATTTCTGAACTGCCCAAATCCTGCATTGAATGCCTGCTTTAAGTCTTTAAGTACACAGCTGTCTCGACTCCAGTTATAGTTTTTGTGAGCAAAGGCCAATTGGCATGTTGGAAAAATGTCTTTTTTTTTTGTTTGTTTCTTTAAATGGGTTGCAAAAAGATTCAGTTTCATTTTAAATGCACAGACAGCCTCAAACAGGTGGCAAATCAATCTGTCTTTTCCCTGTACACACACACACACACATATATATATATATATATATATATATATATATATATATATATATATATATATATATACATTACAGTGCAGCCTGTTTAAACTTGTATTTTGATGCTATAAATAATTTATGGTCAGGCCTGTGGATTAAATGACAGACAGTCCACTCTCGTCCCCAACGAGGTTACTCCCAGTGGCAGGCGATTGAAGACCAAATCTGGGGGCCTGGTTGAGACACTGTGGGGCCAATCAGTTACATCAACAGTTCAAATCATGCACCAGCATAGATCAGACATCAGCTCTGTCTGATTCACTTACACCAGCACGTCAGTGTCAATGCAGTGCTGAGAATGACCCACCTTCCTAATAGTATCTGCTCTGTGGTGGTCCTGTGGGGGTCCTGATCATTAAAGAACAGAGTAATAAAGTACACAGAGAATCAGATGAACTACAGTCTGTAAGTGGAGCTCCTGTATGGTCAGTTTAGCTGATACAGTGGTCAGTGAGTGGAGGTCCTGTATGGTCAGTGGAGCTGATACAGTGGACAGTGAGTGGAGGTCCTGTATGGTCAGTGGAGCTGATACAGTGGACAGTGAGTGTAGGTCCTGTATGGTCAGTTTAGCTGATACAGTGGTCAGTGAGTGGAGGTCCTGTATGGTCAGTGGAGCTGATACAGTGGACAGTGAGTGGAGGTCCTGTATGGTCAGTGGAGCTGATACAGTGGACAGTGAGTGGAGGTCCTGTATGGTCAGTGGAGCTGATACAGTGGACAGTGAGTGGAGGTCCTGTATGGTCAGTGGAGCTGATACAGTGGACAGTGAGTGGAGGTCCTGTATGGTCAGTGGAGCTGATACAGTGGTCAGTGAGTGTAGGTCCTGTATAGTCAGTGGAGCTGATACAGTGGACAGTGTGTGTAGGTCCTGTATGGTCAGTGGAGCTGATACAGTGGTCAGTGTGTGGAGGTCCTGTATGGTCAGTGGAGCTGATACAGTGGTCAGTGTGTGGAGATATAAGGAGGTGGTTTTAATGTTATAGCTCTTCTTAATATTGGGTTTCTGACCCCGGGCCTAAAACCCCCTGTCTCTGACATATCAGGTATCTGTCCCTGTCACTCAGGGTCTCCACAAAGCCTGAGAAGAGCTGGCCAGTCGGGAAGAGATTGGGAGGCTAATAGCACTTTGAGACAGATCAGTGTCTTACCCAGAGGTCAGGGGTCACCTTAGGATCGTAATGGGAAGAAGGCACATTCAGAAAACACTTTTCACTCCAGTGTCAGCGGTGACCTCAATACATAACCTTTGACCTCCTGGTAAAGTCATCTCCTGCCCTCTTGCTTCTCTGGATTCTTCAGGAGTTTGTGTATTTGTGAGAAAGTTCCCGTAATGATCTGGAGGGACTCATGTCTCTGCTTGTGTTTGTGTGTAGAGCTTCTACATGGACGTCATTGGACCACCAAGCCTTTGTTCTCTCTAAGAGAGAGTATATGTAGTCCTGGATGACCCTGGATGACGAGTCCTTTCGGGTGGCTAGCAGGGAAGGCCAGCATGTCCTGTATATCTAGAGATCTCAGACAGAAGACAGAGCTACCTGTTTAGGAGCAGGTATTTAGATTTCCAGTGAGTTTGGACTTGGCATGGGAAGGAAATGACTTTGTGGAACTTCTTTCATAAGATTTGGAACTTTAGTTAGTTTGCCTGGTTTCTCACAGCTTCTGGAGTCTTGGCTGATGGTCACTGTGCTGGAGACACGACCGCCGGCTTGTTTATGTGGATTGCTGTCTGCCTTCTTTAGCCCCACCAGTGAAAAATGAGAGGAGTGATTCTGCTGTTCTGCTTCTTCGCTGGGACCACCGAGACATTAGCGCTTCAGCCAAGTAAGTGTTGAAAGCAACCTGGCCCAATCAATGCACAGTGCTGTGGATCTGACCGACCTACCCAGGACCTCATGTTTGGTTTGTGTTCAGAATTGCTGATTTGTAAGGCAGCTTAATGGTTTACTGGGGTGCCTGAAGGTTTGTGGAGCCTTAAATTTGATATATTTCTACATAAATATGTTTTAAAACATTATAAGTCGATAAGTTGATAAACCACATAACCATGTTGAACACATTAAATAAAATTACTGAGTGTAAAAGTATGTGTATGTATCTTCGTGTGGTAACTGTTGATCCTGAATATCAGCTTGGTGGAATTTTATCCTTCTCCGAACAGAACAGCTCCAACTCTGGGATATTGGTGGGTTTCCTCCCATGAGCTTCTCACTTTAGGTCCAACATCTTTATAGGATTAAGATCTGGATTAGGATTAAGGCCACTCCAAACATTGACTTTATTCTACTTTAACCATCTTTGGTAGATTGGGTTGTGTGTTTAGGGTCATTGTCCTGCTGTAGGACCCACGTCCTCCTGAGACTCAGTCACAGACAGACGTCCTGATATTTTCCTTCAGAATGTGCTGCTATGATTGGTTCAAAACTAATTGCTTTATAAATGATGGCAAGCCATCCTGGACCAGATGCAGCAAAACAGGCCCAAACCTGATACTACCACCGCCATGTTTCACAAGCGGCTAGTTTTGCTTTCTTCAGACATAATGGCTTCAGGTTTAAACCAAAAAGTGTTGTGTTTTGTTCTTGGCTGTTCGTGAAACATTCACAGTGGCCTTCGGACTTGTCCATGTGATTTAAAATATTTTTTTCCCAGGTTTATTTATTGTTTTCCATGTAATATAGAACAAAATCCAATCCAATCAAAAAAGACAAAGCAAAAAAAAGGAAAAAAGACACAAAAAGGACAAAAATGGGATAGCAATAACCTGTACTGTTCTAATAGAAAAAAAGAATGCAGAAATAAAAACATGTTACATATAATAAATGCAAAACTACAGTAAAATAGATAAACCTCAGTAAAATCAAACGCCTAGCTAGAAGAGTAGTGAAAGCTCTAAAATCTGCTTTATACTTATACTTAATATATCTCTAGGGGGAACACCGAAGAGAGCAGTGACTGCATTCAGGTCAAGGTGGATCATAATACAAACAGAAACAGAATTAAAGATTTCTGACCAATAATTATTCAGTGATGGGACTGACCAAAACATATATATGAGTGGCTGGGGCTTGGTGACCTCGTTCACGTGTAGAGTCGACATCATACATATTAGACAATCGAAATTTAGTTAATTGAATTCGATGTCCAGTTTTTCAGCCCGTGCTGTCCATGTGATTTTTAACAAACTGCACGTGGGCAGCAGTGTTCTCTTTGGAGAGGAGTGGCTTTCATGTACATTACCGTTAGCCACTGTGGCTTTTAGCTAAGTTACTCTTGGTTCCTGTGGAGACTGTTATACTCCTTTCTCTCAGAGTGATCTTTGATAGTGGACCCCTCCTCTTGTGGGGGGCTAATGTGGTCTTGAATTTCCTCCATTTGTAAATAATCCCTGTAACTGGAGCTGGTTCTGTAACCCTTTCCAACCTGAAGAGCATCAACAATCATTCTCAGGGTTCTTTCACAAACACATGACTTCGTTAGATCCCTGATCTTTAAATACATCAGAGCGGCCACTCACAACCTGTCAACATCCAACTGGTTGAGAACCTGATTCTGATTTCACCTGCAGATTAACTGATAATCCTAGAGGTTCTCATACTTTTACTTGTACATTTACATTTCTGGCATTTAGCAGACACTCTTATACAGAGAGACCTGTTCAGTCAGAGTATGTATCTCTATCTAATTCAAACAGGCTTAAATCCAAATGATTCCAGTTTCAGACAAAACAAGGGCCAGTGCTGATACCTAGAAAGACAGAGAAAAGAAAAATACAAGACTGCATGCAGTGTAAGTGCATTACTTAGCCAGTGTTTCTAGAGCAGGGGTACTGAATTAGAGTCCATACGGTCCAGTTAGAGGAGATCTCCTCAGGCCAAGGTCTGGACCATCATCAATTCTAACGTGTGATTCAGTGGCGTATCCTGTTTACTGAAGTAGTCTAGTATCAGCATCTTATACCATCAGCTACTGAAACACCAACACACCACACATACCGCTCAGTATATTTCAGCATTCATGCTATTTTCCATGACAACACTGGGGCGGCCATCTTTGTTTACTTTGTGTTGGAACTTCCGGGGCGCCCGCGGATACGTTGATACTAATTACAAACAAAACAACAACAAACATATAAAATGACTAGCATAACATGTTCAGTTAGAGGGAGTCAGTGATTGGAAGAAGATGAAAACTTGAACTACAGAGTTACGAACACAGCACATAAAGATCAGAGTGTTGGGGGGCCGCCTTCCAAAGAAGACCACCTGCATCTCTGGCTGAAGGCTCTAAATTTAGAACATCCACCCAAACAGATCGACTTTTGACCATTGCCGTAAGGTCAGGAGGAGCTGGTCCATTCTTGGCTTTGTAGGCAGCAGAGTTTTAAATTGAATGCGAGCAGCTACAGGAAGCCAGTGAAGTGACATGAGTGAACTTGAAGATGATTGGAGATTAAAGACGAGCCGTGCTGCTGCGTTCTAGATAAGTTGAAGGGCCTGATGGTCTGCAGAGGAAGACAAGCCAGGAGTGAGTTGCAGTAGTCGGGCCTTAAAATGACAAGGGACTGGACGAGCACCTGGGAGGCCTCCTGAGAGAGGAAGGGTCGGATCTGTCGAATGTTATATGTGTTATATTATAGAATATATGTGCATGACTTTCACACTCACTGGATCATTTTTCTTTTTTTAAACAACTAAGTCTGATATGTTTGTCTTATTTGTTTACCTGGCTTCTCTTTATGTACCCTTAAGGTTGGAGACTTTGAAGGTTCATAACCTTGAAAGCACCGCTATATGTTATACCTCAGTTCCTCATGTGTGTTGATGCTCCTACAGGTCTGAATGGGAGTGCTCTACTGAACGAGTCTGTGGAGTTGGCTGAGTGGAGCGAGTCCAGTTGGCTCTCTGCAGTGGAACGAGGAGAAGAGAAATGGGTGGACGAGCCAAGAACTCTGGTCAACGGGACAACGGCAGAAGAAGAGGAGGCCGAAACTCTGCATAACAAGAAGGAAGGACATGGGACCTTGAAAGGCGAGGACAGAAAGATGCCTACAGAGAAACCAAGAGAAGAAAACGAGAACCTTGCTGAAAGAGAGAAGGATCCAGGAGTGCAGAATTTTGATGAGCCTAAAAAATCCTCAAATGGGAGCAAAGCTGAGAACATAGCTCCATCTGCAACACCACCAACTGTCCACCTAATTCCCAGCGACCATAAGACCACTTCCTCGTCTGCTCAGTATGTCCAACCCACAGTACGTCCACTAATGTCCACTGTGACGCGAGGTCCTCCAGCTGTTACACAGATTGGTGGTGGAATTAAGGAGGAAGATGCATCGACCCCTGTTACCGTGGCGGGTCATTTCCCTGTAGCAAATGCATCCATGGTGTTGACCAACAAGACCTTAGTGGCTGAGATTGAGAACGGTAACTCCAAGAAGCTGAAAGTGGCCTCTGAGGCGATGGCAGCCAGAGCTGGCCCTACCGCTATGAGCCTTCCCAACATTTCGAAACCCAAACCACAGCCCGAGATGAAGAACAAAGACAACCGGGCAGCCAAAATAAAGAAGAACAAGCTGCTCAAGAAAAACAAAGCAAAGGAGAAGAAGACGAAGACTCTGAAGAAGGGGAAAAATGTGAAAAAGCTGGAACGGGAGAGAGACCAGATGACCTCTGCTCCATATTTTCCTTATTTTAAAGACCACTACTGTCCACCAGACTGCGCCTGCTACGGGAGGTAAGTAGTAAATAGGACAGTCCATATGTTAGTCTGGAAATTTGGATAACTTGCTGGTTGAGTACATGATCTGCTGGTGTTAACAGGTCTGCTTGTTCTTTTCTGGCAGGGTGGTACAGTGTTCAGACAAACAGCTGGACAAGATTCCTTATGGCATTCCATACAACTCGCGCTATGTCCTCCTCATGAACAATCGAATCGACAGCATTCCGCTTGACCTTCTCTCGGAGTACCTCTCAATGGAGTTCTTGGTGCTCAGCAACAACCGCCTGACAGACAGCTCCGTTGAGGGTGGCTTTGAGGGCATCCAAGCCCTAAAGAGGCTCTACTTGGAGCGGAACTTGCTCCAAAGCATTCCTGCAGACCTTCCCACCGCCCTGGAGGAGCTCCGTCTTGACGGGAACAAAGTGAGGATGATGGTGAAGGCGGCCTGGAGCCGCTGCCCGGGCCTGCTGATCCTGAGCCTGAGCAACAACAGTCTGGTCAGTCAATCCATCCCTGCTGGAGTTTTGTCTCCACTGGTCAGCCTACGTACCCTCAGCCTTTCCCACAACCAGCTGACCTCCGTCCCCCTGAACCTCCCTCTGAGCTTACAGGAGTTGTACCTCCGTGGCAACCACATCCAGCGCTTTCAGAACGGAATCTTTCAGGGCAAGGCCGAGCTCCAGGTGCTGGACCTCAGTGCCAACAGGCTGAGCAATAAAGGCCTCGGAAAGGCCGCCTTAGTCAACGCCACCCGCCTGGAAAGTCTAAATCTGGAAGGGAACCTCTTGAAACATGTCCCTCGTCACCTCCCACGCTCCCTAAAGACCCTCAACTTGGAGGGGAACTCCATCTCCAGCGTTAGTAAGGCTGTGTTCCTCTCACTGCCTCATCTGGAGCACCTGGGCCTGGCCCGTAACAAGATCTCAAATGTGGCGCCCGGAGCCTTTCTGATGCTTCCACTGCTTCACCAGCTGGATCTGAGCCACAATGCATTGCGGCAGGTCCCACGGCAGCTCCCCACCTGGCTGGTCTCGTTTGAGCTCACCCATAACAAGATTCAGACGATCCCACGCGACGCATTCTGCGGGGCAAAGCGCGACATGACACCCAGCAGGCTGGTGAGGGTGCAGATGGAGAACAACCCAGTAGATCTGGCGAGTCTAGACAGCGAGGCCTTCAGATGCCTAAGGGGCTTCCAGGTGGTGCACTTCTACTGAAGTATGCGCAGGAATGTCTTCAAGTTTTGGGACGTGAAATGGACAAATGAATGTAAGGGATGTCTATTCTGGTCCTTGCGTACCCCTGCCCTGCTTATATTCTGTATCTTCACTACTCTGAGACACCTACCTTAGCTCAGGGTGGGCTTGTTAATTAACTGACCACTTGATTGGAGGAACGTCGCAACATACAGGGCAGGGTATCCCAGGACAAGATCTGGGAATTACTCATGTAAAGCAAACAGGCAGCTTGACTTAAAGGGTACAATGTGTGGGCGTAACTGTTGATATGCTACGAAGGGCACCACGTGTTAAATCACTTGGCAAATCTTTCGTTTTTTAACTTATTTCTGTTGAAATTATAGATTTTAGCAACAAAGAATATTTCACCTTATATAGTGTACACATGTTATGTTGTAGGGGGAGGGGGTTACTGTGGTTACGCCCACCTCGTGGCAGTGATAGTGCTGAGTATGAAAACACAAACAGCTAACATGCGACAGAACTGTTGTGTGATTGACTGCTCAAACAGATCCAGCAAGAATTTAAACTGATCTCTATTCATGCTATTTTCCATGTCAACACTGGGGCGGCCATCTTTGTTTACTTTGTGTTAGAACTTCCGGTGTAACCGCGGATACGTTGATACTAATTACAAGCAAAAACGACAAGTTAGAGGGAGTCAGTAACTGGAAGAAGAGGAGAACTTGGCTTGAACAACAGAGTTACAAACACAGCACATAAAGATCAGAGTGTTGGGGGGCCGCCTTCCAAAGAAGACCACCTGCCTCTATGACTGAAGCTCTAAATTTAAAACCTCCACCCAAACCTCCGTATGTCTGCTCTTACCATTCTGTGGAGGAGAACCAGCACCAGAGCTTCCTTATCCAGAGAAATGTCTCACTTATGAAGCTCCGAGGAAGCAGACGTGTCGGTGCTGGTGAGTCTATCAGTTCAGTAACTGTTCTCTGATCAGTGTCCACCGCGCTAGACTATCTGGACTGTAACTAACACCCACGCAGAGCGGCTCGGGCAGCTGGCTGGACTTGGGTTTAACCGGCTTTCAGAAATATAAACTCACCGTCTGTGTGTAGGAGGACACGCCCACCTTCCCACTGTGCAGGTACTGATACGCTTCAGTACTTTTATAGTTTTTCATTACTGAACCGTCTACACCTTCCGAGAGTACAGAGTAATTAAACATGTCTCCATAAGTAACCTCAGACCACCTTCTCATATCACCCACCCACTGTGTTATTAACCTCAGACCACCTTCTCATATCACCCACCCTCTGTGTTATTAACCTCAGACCACCCCCCACTGTGTTCTCATATCACCCCCCACTGTGTTATTAACCTCTGGGGAGACAGTGTTGTCCCATTAGAACTTCTTACTGTCTCTCTGGTCTCCTCCCATGTAACTGTATTCATTTTGGTTAGCTGAGCTAAAGTTCTAACACAAAGGAGGAACAAGCACACACTTAAAAGTGGGCGTGGCCAAATACGGTGAATACAGACTGTTGAAAGACTAAGACAAGGAACTGGTCACATGACACTGAAGTTGGCTGCTTCTTGTTTCCCGTTCTACGTTACATTTGCTGCTATAAATCAGAACTCACTATTCCATCAACAACGACAAGCCATCCCGGTGCAGATGCAGCAGAACAGGTCCAAACCATGATACTACCACCACCATGCTTCACATATGGGATAAGGTTCTTATGCTGGAATGCAGTGTTGTCCAGCTTCTCAGTTCAACTAGAAAGATCTATTTTGGTCTCATCAGTCCACAACACGTCCTCAGCAGCCTCTTCTGTCTGCATGTGGGGAGCAATGTCCTGGCAGACGATTACACACCCTGCTTTTGGAGTGATCTTTGTTGGTGGACCACTCCTGCGGAGGGTAACATTTTGTCAGACTTTGAAGTCCAAACCTTTGAAAGATAGTTTTGTTAAATTTTCCACTGAATTAACATTAAAAATCTAATAAAACATTTAAACACTGAGTTGCTGTACTAATTACATAAGCATGCTAGGACCCTCATAGCTGAACACCCACCTATAGAGAATACTTATTTCTGATACTGCACGTCTGTATTCACTCTCTATCTTCTGATAGGTCGGCTTGCATACTTTGTTCTGATTGGTCGTCTGCCCATCTGTTTCATACCCAACTGCAATGTTATACATTGTTAGCCCTCAGACTCTTCTTCTACCAACATGAACAAGGTGTGTAATGGCACACCGCTAACATTAGCATTTGCAAACCTGTCACATTATGTCATCGCTTACAGTATCACAATATGCACTACCAGTCAAACATTCTAGAACACTACCAGTAAACATTCTAGAACACTACCAGTCAAACGTTTTAGAACACTAACATTAAACATTCTAGAACACTACCAGTCGAACATTCTAGTACACTACCAGTCAAACGTTTTAGAACACTACCAGTAAACATTCTAGAACACTACCAGTCGAACATTCTAGAACACTACCAGTCGAACATTCTAGTACACTACCAGTCAAACGTTTTAGAACACTACCAGTAAACATTCTAGAACACTACCAGTCAAACGTTTTAGTACACTACCATTAAAACGTCTAGAACACTACCAGTCGAACATTCTAGTACACTACCAGTCAAACGTTTTAGAACACTACCAGTAAACATTCTAGAACACTACCAGTCAAACGTTTTAGTACACTACCATTAAAACGTCTAGAACACTACCAGTCGAACATTCTAGTACACTACCAGTCAAACGTTTTAGAACACTACCAGTAAACATTCTAGAACACTACCAGTCAAACATTCTAGAACACTACCAGTCAAACATTCCAGTACACTACCAGTAAACATTCTAGAACACTACCAGTCAAACGTTTTAGAACACTAACATTAAACATTCTAGAACACTACCAGTCGAACATTCTAGTACACTACCAGTCAAACGTTTTAGAACACTACCAGTAAACATTCTAGAACACTACCAGTCGAACATTCTAGTACACTACCAGTCAAAAATTTTAGAACACTACCAGTAAACATTCCAGAACACTACCAGTCGAACATTCTAGTACACTACCAGTCAAACGTTTTAGAACACTACCAGTAAACATTCTAGAACACTACCAGTCAAACGTTTTAGTACACTACCATTAAACATTCTAGAACACTACCAGTCGAACCTTCTAGTACACTACCAGTCAAACGTTTTAGAACACTACCAGTAAACATTCTAGAACACTACCAGTCAAACATTCTAGAACACTACCAGTCAAACATTCTAGTACACTACCAGTCAAACGTTTTAGATACACTACCAGTCAAAAATTCTAGAACACTACCAGTCAAACATTCTAGAACACTACCAGTCAAACATTTTAGATACACTAACAGTCAAACGTTTTAGATACACTAACAGTCAAACGTTTTAGTACACTACCAGTCAAACGTTTTAGTACACTACCAGCCAAACGTTTTAGATACACTACCAGTCAAACATTTTAGATACACTAACAGTCAAACGTTTTAGATACACTAACAGTCAAACGTTTTAGTACACTACCAGTCAAACGTTTTAGTACACTACCAGACAAACGTTTTAGATACACTACCAGTCAAACGTTTTAGTACACTACCAGTCGAACGTTTTAGATACACTACCAGTCAAACATTTTAGTACACTACCAGACAAACGTTTTAGATACACTACCAGTCAAACATTTTCGATACACTACCAGTCAAACGTTTTAGTACACTACCAGTCAAACGTTTTAGATACATTACCAGTCAAACGTTTTAGATACACTACCAGTCAAACGTTTTAGTACACTACCAGTCAAACGTTTTAGATACATTACCAGTCAAACGTTTTAGATACACTACCAGTCAAACGTTTTAGTACACTACCAGTCAAACGTTTTAGTACACTACCAGTCAAACGTTTTAGATACACTACCTGTCAAACGTTTTAGATACACTACCAGTCAAACGTTTTAGATACACTACCAGCCAAACGTTTTAGATACACTACCAGCCAAACGTTTTAGTACATTACCAGTCAAACATTTTAGAACACTACCAAACGTTTTAGTACACTACCAGACAAACGTTTTAGTACACTACCAGACAAACGTTTTAGTACACTACCAGACAAACGTTTCAGATACACTACCAGCCAAACGTTTTAGATACACTACCAGACAAACGTTTTAGTACATTACCAGACAAACGTTTCAGATACACTACCAGCCAAACGTTTTAGATACACTACCAGTCAAACGTTTTAGATACACTGCCAGTCAAACGTTTTAGATACACTACCAGACATACGTTTTAGATACACTACCAGTCAAACGTTTTAGATACACTACCAGTCAAACGTTTTAGATACACTACCAGACATACGTTTTAGATACACTACCAGACATATGTTTTAGATACACTACCAGTCAAACGTTTTAGATACACTACCAGACAAACGTTTAAGATACACTACCAGACATACGTTTTAGTACACTACCAGACAAACGTTTTAGAGCATGGTGGTATAGTGGTTAGTATGGTGGTGTAGTGGTTAGTATGGTGGTGTAGTGGTTAGTATGGTGGTGTAGTGGTTAGTATGGTGGTGTAGTGGTTAGTACGGTGGTGTAGGGGTTAGTACGGTGGTGTAGTGGTTAGTATGGTGGTGTAGTGGTTATTACGGTGGTGTAGTGGTCTGTATGGTAGTGTAGTGGTTAGTACGGTGGTGTAGTGGTTAGTATGGTGGTGTAGTGGTTAGTACGGTGGTGTAGTGGTCTGTATGGTAGTGTAGTGGTTAGTATGGTGGTGTAGTGGTTAGTACGGTGGTGTAGTGGTCAGTACTGTGGTGTAGTGGTTAGTATGGTGGTGTAGTGCTTAGTACGGTGGTGTAGTAGTTAGTATGGTGGTGTAGTGGTTAGTACGGTGGTGTAGTAGTTAGTACGGTGGTGTAGTGGTTTGTATGGTGGTGTAGTGGTTAGTATGGTGGTGTAGTGGTTAGTACGGTGGTGTAGTGGTTAGGATGGTGGTGTAGTGGTTAGTATGGTGGTGTAGTGGTTTGTATGGTAGTGTAGTGGTCAGTATGTTGGTGTAGTGGTTAGTATGGTGATGTAGTAGTTAGTATGTTGGTGTAGTGGTTAGTATGGTGGTGTAGTGGTTAGTACGGTGGTGTAGTGGTCAGTGCGGTGGTGTAGTGGTTAGTACGGTGGTGTAGTGGTTAGTACGGTGGTTTAGTGGTTAGTATGGTGGTGTAGTGATCAGTATGGTGGTGTAGTGGTTAGTATGGTGGTGTAGTGGTTAGTATGGTGGTGTAGTGGTTAGTACGGTCGTGTAGTGGTTAGTATGGTGGTGTAGTGGTTAGTATGGTGATGTAGTGGTTAGTATGGTGGCGTAGTGGTTAGTATGGTGGTGTAGTGGTTAGTATGGTGGTGTAGTGGTTAGTACGGTGGTATAGTGGTTAGTATGGTGGTGTAGTGGTTAGTATGGTGATGTAGTGGTTAGTAAGGTGGTGTAGTGGTTAGTACGGTGGTGTAGTGGTCAGTACGGTGGTGTAGTGGTCAGTATGGTGGTGTAGTGGTTAGTATGGTGGTGTAGTGGTTAGTATGGTGGTGTAGTGGTTAGTACGGTGGTGTAGTGGTTAGTATGGTGGTGTAGTAGTTAGTAAGGTGGTGTAGTGGTTAGTATGGTGGTGTAGTGGTTAGTATGGTGGTGTAGTAGTTAGTAAGGTGGTGTAGTGGTTAGTACGGTGGTGTAGTGGTTAGTACGGTGGTGTAGTGGTTAGTACGGTGGTGTAGTGGTTAGTATGGTGGTGTAGTGGTTAGTATGGTGGTGTAGTGGTCAGTACGGTGGTGTAGTGGTTAGTACGGTGGTGTAGTGGTTAGTATGGTGGTGTAGTGGTTAGTACGGTGGTGTAGTGGTTAGTATGGTGGTGTAGTGGTCAGTATGGTGGTGTAGTGGTTAGTACGGTGGTGTAGTGGTTAGTATGGTGGTGTAGTGGTTAGTACGGTGGTGTAGTGGTTAGTATGGTGGTGTAGTGGTTAGTATGGTGGTGTAGTGGTCAGTATGGTGGTGTAGTGGTTAGTACGGTGGTGTAGTGGTTAGTATGGTGGTGTAGTGGTTAATACGGTGGTGTAGTGGTTAGTACGGTGGTGTAGTGGTTAGTACGGTGGTGTAGTGGTTAATACGGTGGTGTAGTGGTTAGTACGGTGGTGTAGTGGTTAGTATGGTGGTGTAGTGGTTAGTATGGTGGTGTAGTGGTTAATACGGTGGTGTAGTGGTTAGTACGGTGGTGTAGTGGTTAGTATGGTGGTGTAGTGGTTAATACGGTGGTGTAGTGGTTAGTACGGTGGTGTAGTGGTTAGTATGGTGGTGTAGTGGTGATAAAGTAGTTCACTATTGTCATGATAGTGTTTCAGTATTTGTCTATTTATCTGTGTGTGTAAGTATATGAGTGTTTCAGGAGTATTTGAAGTCGCGTACTAGGCATGTTCTCAGCCCACAGCCACAAGAACACAGTCAAACTCGCAGACGTCCGG
>CM038702.1:2398291-2403291 GCA_021613375.1 Megaleporinus macrocephalus
TCTATCTATCTATCTATCTATCTATCTATCTATCTATCTATCTATCTTCTATCTATCTGTTTGTTTCTATCTATCTATCTATCTATCTATCTATCTATCTATCTATCTATCTATCTATCTATCTATCTATCTATCTCTAGAAATCGTGTAATGGTGTAGGGGTGCAGGTGTGCAGTTGTGTTGTGTAGTTATGTGGTTTTGGATCTGTGTTGTGTAGTTGTGTGGTTGTGTAGTTGTGTGGTTGTGTAGTTGTGTGGTTGTGTAGCTGTGTGGTTGTGTAGTTGTGTGGTTGTGTAGTTGTGTAGGAGTACAGCTGTGTTGTGTAGTTATGTGGTTGTGGAGCTGTGTTGTGTGGTTGTGGAGCTGTGTTGTGTAGGTGTGTGGTTATGGAGCTGTGTTGTGTAGTTGTGTGGTTGTGTAGTTGTGTAGGAGTACAGCTGTGTTGTGTAGTTATGTGGTTGTGGAGCTGTGTTGTGTAGTTGTGTGGTTGTGGAGCTGTGTTGTGTAGTTGTGTGGTTGTGGAGCTGTGTTGTGTAGGTGTGTAGTTGTGTGGTTGTGGAGCTGTGTTGTGTAGGTGTGTGGTTATGTAGGTGTGTGGTTATGTAGGTGTGTAGTTGTGTAGGTGTGCAGTTGTGTGGTTGTGTAGTTGTAGGTGAACCTGTACGGTAGGTGAATGTGATGCTGGTTACGGGCTCTACACTAACTGGCAGTGAGAGAGGAGATCAGACAGATTTTGAAGTGATGGAGATCAGACAGATTTTGAGGTGATGGAGATCAGACAGATTTTGAGGTGATGGAGATCAGACAGATTTTGAAGTGATGGGGATCAGACTATCTATCTATCTATCTATCTATCTATCTATCTATCTATCTATCTATCTATCTATCTAGTTATTTGTTTATCTATCTATCTATCTATCTATCTATCTATCTATCTATCTATCTATCTAGTTATTTGTTTATCTATCTATCTATCTATCTATCTATCTGTTTGTTTCTATCTATCTATCTATCTATCTATCTATCTATCTATCTATCTATCTATCTATCTATCTATCTATCTATCTGTTTGTTTCTATCTATCTATCTATCTATCTATCTATCTATCTATCTATCTATCTATCTATCTATCTATCTATCTATCTCTAGAAATCGTGTAATGGTGTAGGGGTGCAGGTGTGCAGTTGTGTTGTGTAGTTATGTGGTTTTGGATCTGTGTTGTGTAGTTGTGTGGTTGTGTAGTTGTGTGGTTGTGTAGTTGTGTGGTTGTGTAGCTGTGTGGTTGTGTAGTTGTGTGGTTGTGTAGTTGTGTAGGAGTACAGCTGTGTTGTGTAGTTATGTGGTTGTGGAGCTGTGTTGTGTGGTTGTGGAGCTGTGTTGTGTAGGTGTGTGGTTATGGAGCTGTGTTGTGTAGTTGTGTGGTTGTGTAGTTGTGTAGGAGTACAGCTGTGTTGTGTAGTTATGTGGTTGTGGAGCTGTGTTGTGTAGTTGTGTGGTTGTGGAGCTGTGTTGTGTAGGTGTGTAGTTGTGTGGTTGTGGAGCTGTGTTGTGTAGGTGTGTGGTTATGTAGGTGTGTGGTTATGTAGGTGTGTAGTTGTGTAGGTGTGTAGTTGTGTGGTTGTGGAGCTGTGTTGTGTAGGTGTGTGGTTATGTAGGTGTGTGGTTATGTAGGTGTGTAGTTGTGTAGGTGTGCAGTTGTGTGGTTGTGTAGTTGTAGGTGAACCTGTACGGTAGGTGAATGTGATGCTGGTTACGGGCTCTACACTAACTGGCAGTGAGAGAGGAGATCAGACAGATTTTGAAGTGATGGAGATCAGACAGATTTTGAGGTGATGGAGATCAGACAGATTTTGAGGTGATGGAGATCAGACAGATTGTGAAGTGATGGGGATCAGACAGATTATGATGTGATGAAGATCAGACAGATTATGAAGTTATGGAGATCAGACTGATTATGAAGTGGTGAAGATCAGACAGATTTTGAAGTGATGGAGATCAGACTGATTATGAAGTGGTGAAGATCAGACAGATTTTGAAGTGATGGAGATCAGACAGATTATGAAGTGGTGAAGATCAGACAGATTTTGAAGTGATGGAGATCAGACAGATTATGAAGTGATGGAGATCAGACAGATTATGAAGTGGTGAAGATCAGACAGATTTTGAAGTGATGGAGATCAGACAGATTATGAAGTGATGAAGATCAGACAGATTTTGAAGTGGTGAAGATCAGACAGATTTTGAAGTGATGGAGATCAGACAGATTATGAAGTGATGATCAGACAGATTATGAAGTGATGGAGATCAGACAGATTATGAAGTGGTGAAGATCAGACAGATTTTGAAGTGATGGAGATCAGACAGATTATGAAGTGATGAAGATCAGACAGATTTTGAAGTGATGGAGATCAGACAGATTATGAAGTGGTGAAGATCAGACAGATTTTGAAGTGATGGAGATCAGACAGATTATGAAGTGGTGAAGATCAGACAGATTATGAAGTGATGAAGATCAGACAGATTATGAAGTGATGAAGATCAGACAGATTATGAAGTGGTGAAGATCAGACAGATTTTGAAGTGATGGAGATCAGACAGATTATGAAGTGGTGAAGATCAGACAGATTATGAAGTGGTGAAGATCAGACAGATTATGAAGTGATGGAGATCAGACAGATTATGAAGTGGTGAAGATCAGACAGATTTTGAAGTGATGGAGATCAGACAGATTATGAAGTGGTGAAGATCAGACAGATTTTGAAGTGATGGAGATCAGACAGATTATGAAGTGGTGAAGATCAGACAGATTATGAAGTGGTGAAGATCAGACAGATTATGAAGTGGTGAAGATCAGACAGATTATGAAGTGATGAAGATCAGACAGATTATGAAGTGATGAAGATCAGACAGATTTTGAAGTGGTGAAGATCAGACAGATTATGAAGTGGTGAAGATCAGACAGATTATGAAGTGATGAAGATCAGACAGATTATGAAGTGGTGAAGATCAGACAGATTTTGAAGTGATGGAGATCAGACAGATTATGAAGTGATGATCAGACAGATTATGAAGTGATGGAGATCAGACAGATTATGAAGTGGTGAAGATCAGACAGATTTTGAAGTGATGGAGATCAGACAGATTATGAAGTGATGAAGATCAGACAGATTTTGAAGTGGTGAAGATCAGACAGATTTTGAAGTGATGGAGATCAGACAGATTATGAAGTGATGATCAGACAGATTATGAAGTGATGGAGATCAGACAGATTATGAAGTGGTGAAGATCAGACAGATTTTGAAGTGATGGAGATCAGACAGATTATGAAGTGATGAAGATCAGACAGATTTTGAAGTGATGGAGATCAGACAGATTATGAAGTGGTGAAGATCAGACAGATTTTGAAGTGATGGAGATCAGACAGATTATGAAGTGGTGAAGATCAGACAGATTATGAAGTGGTGAAGATCAGACAGATTATGAAGTGATGAAGATCAGACAGATTATGAAGTGGTGAAGATCAGACAGATTTTGAAGTGATGGAGATCAGACAGATTATGAAGTGGTGAAGATCAGACAGATTTTGAAGTGATGGAGATCAGACAGATTATGAAGTGATGAAGATCAGACAGATTTTGAAGTGATGGAGATAAAACAGATTATGAAGTGGTGAAGATCAGACAGATTTTGAAGTGATGGAGATCAGACAGATTATGAAGTGGTGAAGATCAGACAGATTTTGAAGTGATGGAGATCAGACAGATTATGAAGTGGTGAAGATCAGACAGATTATGAAGTGATGGAGATCAGACAGATTTTGAAGTGATGGAGATCAGACAGATTATGAAGTGGTGAAGATCAGACAGATTTTGAAGTGATGGAGATCAGACAGATTATGAAGTGGTGAAGATCAGACAGATTTTGAAGTGATGGAGATCAGACAGATTATGAAGTGGTGAAGATCAGACAGATTATGAAGTGGTGAAGATCAGACAGATTTTGAAGTGATGGAGATCAGACAGATTATGAAGTGGTGAAGATCAGACAGATTATGAAGTGATGGAGATCAGACAGATTATGAAGTGGTGAAGATCAGACAGATTTTGAAGTGATGGAGATCAGACAGATTATGAAGTGGTGAAGATCAGACAGATTATGAAGTGATGAAGATCTCCAGCTGCAGTATAGACTCCTCGCCCCGCGCGCTCTGATCCACAGCCAGTCACTGCAGCCGCTTAGTGCTGGGGGGGGTGATTACAGGAGGCCGTGAGGTCACCTGGGGTCAGCAGACACTGAGCACCGTCTCCATACAGTCACACTAACAACGAGGTGTCAGACTCGCCATCACCGGGCCGGTGTGGATGGGGTTGTGGTGTTACTGGGGGCGGGGCGTGTGGTGTAATGGCTCGGCACCGTTGTCATGGTTAAAGAATGTCTGGAGGAAAAAGGACAGCAGGATATTAAACCACACCCTGGAACGGGACTCAGACTCACCACCTTTAAAACAACAGAGGGTCGGATCAGAACACCAGGCCGCTGAGGGGTGAAGCACACGCCGTGGAACTTCATAAACTTTGTTTAGGAAAGAGATGGATGTTTCCGTGTGGACAGCAGGTGTAACTTCAACAGTTCATCTCTCTGCTCTGCACCTGGTTGTCCCAGATAGCCATCATTGTTTGATCTTCTGGGAATTCCATCCAATATTTCCATCCATACTTACAGGGAAATGTAAACAAGGTCCTTCAGACTGGTTTCTCCACTGTACAGTCAGAACTGCTCTGGTGGTGATGGTGGAAACCAGACGTCTGAGAAGTTTAAAGAAGGTTGAAAAATCTCCCTCACAGGAAGTTATTACTATATAAATATTTATATATATATATATTTGGTGGTACATTCATAAGGAGAAGAAGTAGGACGTATGGAACTGAACAGCCATGAGGTAGTTCTAATTTTCTACCTTGTTATCTTGAGATCACATCTTAATTGTCTTGTGATTTCAA
>CM038702.1:2410791-2425791 GCA_021613375.1 Megaleporinus macrocephalus
TTCTGCTTTCTTCTCTTACAAAAAAAAGTTAATAAACATCCATTAAGTAGCTTCCGTGTATTATTTAGTTAATATATTAAAAAAGCTTTTATTTACTCAGTAAACACTTTATTATTAAATATTAATCAGTATTAATAGAGTAAGTAGAGCTTTAACACTTTATTATTAAATATTAATCAGTATTAATAGAGTAAGTAGAGTTTTAACTCTTTATTATTAAATATTAATCAGTATTAATAGAGTAAGTAGAGCTTTTAAACTTTATTATTAAATATTAATCAGTATTAACAGAGTAAGTAGAGCTTTAACACTTTATTATTAAATATTAATCAGTATTAATAGAGTAAGTAGAGCTTTTACACTTTATTATTAAATATTAATCAGTATTAATAGAGTAAGTAGTGCTTTTCCATACGTCAGTGTGTTTATTTAACTCTTTCCAAGCTTCTCCTAAACAACCCAGTATTATTATCAGTTCTCATCTAATACCTGCTTTGACTGCTCAGTACTTCATTAAGATAAATCAAGATTTGCTGCTGAAGGAACTGAACACATTCATACAATGTCTGGGGCGTCCAGGAGAAATCTGGAACCTAACTTTGTTCTTCAAACTGGAGCTCAAGATAAGATATTATTTACTGGCCCTAGATCACTTTTCATTGACTTGTATTTTCCTTTTCCAACAGCAGGGCTAAACCGGCGAGCGGCCCCGTAAACACGACCCGCTGACTCTACACGCAGCTACAAACAGACTCAGTTGGTAGATGGAAACAAAGATGGATGAAGATCGGAGAAGTGAGTCTGTGAGCCTGTGTCAGCACTTTCATGTTAGAAGTCAGGCAGTACCGCCAAATTGGCAGGTCAGTAGCAGCACTGTCACAGCTGAGCTGCGTTGCCAGATTGTTCCAGAGTCGGGAAACTGAACAAACAGGAAGATGAAATCATTTGTAGATGGAAATTAATGAGACTTGAAAAGAACTGAATATCTCTGTTAACTCTCTGTTAACTCCAGTTCAGCGAAACTCACATTCCCTGTGGAGCTGCCGAACGGTGTGTGACTGAGGTATACTGAATCAGTACTCAGGTAAAGTATTGCTACGTGAATAAAATACTGACACAGGTAAAAGTAAATGTACCTTTAAATAAAACAAGTTGAGTAAAAGTACAAAAGTATTAGGTTAAAGCTACTTAAATACTGAGTAACTGCAGTGAAAAAATATAATAATATACTTGAGTAAAACTAAAAGAACTACAACTAATAAATACTCAGCAAAGTACAAATCCAGTAGTACTTTAATAAAGTACATGTACTGAGTAACTGTAACTAATTACTACCCACCTCTTTATTTAAAAAATGCTATACTGAAGTACATGTACTGAGTAACTGTAACTAGTTACTACCCACCTCTGTATTTAATACAATACTGAAGTACATGTACTGAGTAACTGTAACTAGTTACTACTCACCTCTATATTTGATACAATAATATACTGAAGTACATGTACTGAGTAACTGTAATGAGTTACTACCCACCTCTGTATTTAATACAATACTGAAGTACATGTACTGAGTAACTGTAACTAGTTACTACCCACCTCTGTATTTAATACAATAACATACTGAACATGTACTTCAATAATATACTGAAGTACTTCAATAATATACTGAAGTACATGTACTGAGTAACTGTAACTAGTTACTACCCGCCTCTGTATTTAATACAATAATATACTGAAGTACATGTACTGAGTAACTGTAACTAGTTACTACCCGCCTCTGTATTTAATACAGTAATATACTGAAGTACATGTACTGAGTAACTGTAACTAGTTACTACTCGCCTCTGTATTTAATACAGTAATATACTGAAGTACATGTACTGAGTAACTGTAACTAGTTACTACTCGCCTCTGTATTTAATACAGTAATATACTGAAGTACATGTACTGAGTAACTGTAACTAGTTACTACTCACCTCTGTATTTAATACAGTAATATACTGAAGTACATGTACTGAGTAACTGTAACTAGTTACTACCCACCTCTGTATTTAATACAATACTGAAGTACATGTACTGAGTAACTGTAACTAGTTACTACTCACCTCTATATTTGATACAATAATATACTGAAGTACATGTACTGAGTAACTGTAACTAGTTACTACTCACCTCTATATTTGATACAATAATATACTGAAGTACATGTACTGAGTAACTGTAACTAGTTACTACCCACCTCTGTATTTAATACAATAACATACTGAACATGTACTTCAATAATATACTGAAGTACTTCAATAATATACTGAAGTACATGTACTGAGTAACTGTAACTAGTTACTACCCACCTCTGTATTTAATACAATAATATACTGAAGTACATGTACTGAGTAACTGTAACTAGTTACTACCCACCTCTGTATTTAATACAGTAATATACTGAAGTACATGTACTGAGTAACTGTAACTAGTTACTACTCGCCTCTGTATTTAATACAGTAATATACTGAAGTACATGTACTGAGTAACTGTAACTAGTTACTACTCACCTCTGGACTTCACAGTATTGGTTAATTCCTTCTTGCAGTGTGATGTCTTTCTGGATCTGTTTCAAACACACAAGCTGGATCTAATTTACAGCGCAGAATGTTTGTCTAAGCTGGACAGGCTGACCCCAACTACTCACCCTGGGTCTGCTCGGGGTTGGACGTATTAGTCAGGCTTGGGTTGAGTTCAGGTTTCTTACTTTTCCAGACGGCCTGCGTTTTCTCCTGAATTAGTTTATTCTTCCACTCTTTTGTCATTACCAGCTCTAATCAGTCTCTGGACGGGCTCATGTTACTAATGTTAGTCGAGTCTTGAGTACAGAAGACTTTCCTCTGAAAACCTTCAGAGTGAACGACTGAACTGAAGCACTACATGCAGTAAATCCAGCGTGTAAAGGAAAGATGGAAGTGTGTAGTTCATAAGTAACTCAATAGATAATCCAGTCCGCCGTTGCCTCAAGCCTTCGGTTTGGTTTAGCTGGTCAGACTGAAGTGCTCTTGAACAAGACACTGCCCCCTAATATGTGTGTTCACTAGTGTTTATGTATGTAATTGTTTCACTGCCACCTAGTGTGTGTGTTCACTAGTGTTTATGTATGTAATTGTTTCACTGCCACTTAGTGTGTGTGTGTTCACTAGTGTGTGTGTATGTAATTGTTTCACTGCCACCTAGTGTGTGTGTTCACTAGTGTGTGTGTATGTAAGTGTTTCACTGCCACCTAGTGTGTGTTCACTAGTGTGGGTGTTTCACTTGCCACTAGTGTGTGTGTATTTGCTAGAGTGTGTGTGTATATATGTGAGTGTTTCACTGCCTCCTAGTGTGTCTGTTCACTAGTATGTGTGTATGTGAGTATTTCACTGCCTCCTAGTGTGTGTGTTCACTAGTGTGTGTATATATGAGTGTTTCACTGTCCCCTAGTGTGTGTGTTCACTAGTGTGTGTGCATGTGAGGGTTTCACTGCCTCATGGTGTGTGTGTGTTCACTAGTATCTGTATGTAAGTGGTTCACTGCCTCATGGTGCGTGTGTGTTCACTAATGTGTGTATGTATATGGATGTTTCACTGCCCCCTAGTGTGTGTGTGTGTATATGGATGTTTCACTGCCCCCTAGTGTGTGTGTGTATATGGATGTTTCACTGCCCCCTAGTGTGTGTGTGTATATGGATGTTTCACTGCCCCCTAGTGTGTGTGTGTATATGGATGTTTCACTGCCCCCTAGTGTGTGTGTGTATGTATATTTCACTGCCCCTAGTGTGTGTGTTCACTAGTGTGTGTGTATGTACATGGATGTTTCACTGCCCCCTAGTGTGTGTGTATGTGGGTGTTTCACTGCCACCTAGTGTGTGTTCACTAGTGTGGGTGTTTCACTTGCCACTAGTTTCTGTGTATTTGCTAGTGTGTGTGTGTATATGTGAGTGTTTCACTGCCCCCTTGTGTGTGTGTTCACTACTGTGTGTGTATGTGGGTGTTTCACTGCCCCCTAGTGTGTGTGTATGTGGGTGTTTCACTGCCCCCTAGTGTGTGTTCACTAGTGAGTGTATATGTGAGTGTTTCACTGCCCCCTAGTGTGTGTGTTCACTAGTGAGTGTATATGTGAGTGTTTCACTGCCCCCTAGTGTGTGTGTTCACTAGTGAGTGCATATGTGAGTGTTTCACTGCTCCCTAGTGTGTGTGTTCACTAGTGTGTGTGTATGTGAGGGTTTCACTGCCTCATGGTGTGTGTGTGTTCTCTAGTGTGTGTATGTATATGGATGTTTCACTGCCCCCTAGTGTGTGTGTGTGTATATGGATGTTTCACTGCCCCCTAGTGTGTGTGTGTATATGGATGTTTCACTGCCCCCTAGTGTGTGTGTGTATATGGATGTTTCACTGCCCCCTAGTGTGTGTGTGTGTATATTTCACTGCCCCCTAGTGTGTGTGTGTATATGGATGTTTCACTGCCCCCTAGTGTGTGTGTGTATATGGATGTTTCACTGCCCCCTAGTGTGTGTGTGTGTATGGATGTTTCACTGCCCCCTAGTGTGTGTGTGTATATGGATGTTTCACTGCCCCCTAGTGTGTGTGTGTATATGGATGTTTCACTGCCCCCTAGTGTGTGTGTGTGTATATTTCACTGCCCCCTAGTGTGTGTGTGTATATGGATGTTTCACTGCCCCCTAGTGTGTGTGTACGCATATGGATGTTTCCCTGCCCCCTAGTGTGTGTGTGTATATGGATGTTTCCCTGCCCCCTAGTGTGTGTGTGTATATGGATGTTTCACTGCCCCCTAGTGTGTGTGTGTATATGGATGTTTCACTGCCCCCTAGTGTGTGTGTACGTATATGGATGTTTCCCTGCCCCCTAGTGTGTGTGTGTATATGGATGTTTCACTGCCCCCTAGTGTGTGTGTGTGTATATGGATGTTTCACTGCCCCCTAGTGTGTGTGTGTGTATATTTCACTGCCCCCTAGTGTGTGTGTGTATATGGATGTTTCACTGCCCCCTAGTGTGTGTGTACGCATATGGATGTTTCCCTGCCCCCTAGTGTGTGTGTGTATATGGATGTTTCACTGCCCCCTAGTGTGTGTGTACGTATATGGATGTTTCCCTGCCCCCTAGTGTGTGTGTGTATATGGATGTTTCACTGCCCCCTAGTGTGTGTGTGTATATGGATGTTTCCCTGCCCCCTAGTGTGTGTGTGTATATGGATGTTTCACTGCCCCCTAGTGTGTGTGTGTATATGGATGTTTCACTGCCCCCTAGTGTGTGTGTGTATATGGATGTTTCACTGCCCCCTAGTGTGTGTGTGTATATGGATGTTTCACTGCCCCCTAGTGTGTGTGTGTGTATATTTCACTGCCCCCTAGTGTGTGTGTGTATATGGATGTTTCACTGCCCCCTAGTGTGTGTGTGTGTATGGATGTTTCACTGCCCCCTAGTGTGTGTGTGTGTATGGATGTTTCACTGCCCCCTAGTGTGTGTGTGTATATGGATGTTTCACTGCCCCCTAGTGTGTGTGTGTATATGGATGTTTCACTGCCCCCTAGTGTGTGTGTGTGTATATTTCACTGCCCCCTAGTGTGTGTGTGTATATGGATGTTTCACTGCCCCCTAGTGTGTGTGTGTGTATATTTCATTGCCCCCTAGTGTGTGTGTGTATATGGATGTTTCACTGCCCCCTAGTGTGTGTGTACGCATATGGATGTTTCCCTGCCCCCTAGTGTGTGTGTGTATATGGATGTTTCACTGCCCCCTAGTGTGTGTGTGTATATGGATGTTTCACTGCCCCCTAGTGTGTGTGTGTGTGTATATTTCACTGCCCCCTAGTGTGTGTGTGTATATGGATGTTTCACTGCCCCCTAGTGTGTGTGTGTGTATATTTCACTGCCCCCTAGTGTGTGTGTGTATATGGATGTTTCACTGCCCCCTAGTGTGTGTGTACGCATATGGATGTTTCCCTGCCCCCTAGTGTGTGTGTGTATATGGATGTTTCACTGCCCCCTAGTGTGTGTGTACGTATATGGATGTTTCCCTGCCCCCTAGTGTGTGTGTGTATATGGATGTTTCACTGCCCCCTAGTGTGTGTGTGTATATGGATGTTTCCCTGCCCCCTAGTGTGTGTGTGTATATGGATGTTTCACTGCCCCCTAGTGTGTGTGTGTATATGGATGTTTCACTGCCCCCTAGTGTGTGTGTGTGTGTATATTTCACTGCCCCCTAGTGTGTGTGTGTATGTATATTTCACTGCCCCCTAGTGTGTGTGTTCACTAGTGTGTGTGTATGTACATGGATGTTTCACTGCCCCCAAGTGTGTGTGTATGTGGGTGTTTCACTGCCCCCTAGTGTGTGTGTTCACTAGTGTGTGTATATGTGAGTGTTTCACTGCCCCCTAGTGTGTGTTCACTAGTGAGTGTATATGTGAGTGTTTCACTGCGCCCTAGTGTGTGTGTTCACTAGTGAGTGTATATGTGAGTGTTTCACTGCCACCTAGTGTGTGTGTTCACTAGTGTGTGTATATGTGAGTGTTTCACTGTACGAATAGGTTAATGTAAATAGTGAACAGTTCTAAATTCTAGAAATCTGGTTCTGAACCTGAAACCATGTGGGGTCAGACTTGAAATGATGCGTCCAAACTTCTGGCCCAAAGTGAGTCTCGTCTCGTCTCTTCACTGAAACTCAAAATTTTGTCCTCTACAAGTAGTGCTGGTTTGAGAAGAGTGTGCGAGAGTGACTACACCTCTGAAGGATGTCATTACACCTCTGTGGTGCGTTTTCTGTCCGGGGACATGGTGGTCTCAGCTGCGGACGTGCGAAATATTCAGGCTGCCGGATAAAAAGCAGCTTGTCCGAGAGAAGCAGGCGGCGCGGCTCGGCCACTACCCTATACTCTTTTCGGCCCGGCGGCTCGACATGAGATGGCATAGGCGGATGCAGCCACGCCGCAGCAGAGCAACCATCATAAACTCACCCCATCATTAGCTTCAGATACTCAGGGCTGCGTGAGCCGAGCCGCAGAACAGGGCTAATTGAAGGAGGAATGTTTTCCCACTTGACCTGCTGGTTATCTGTATCATAGCTTGGAAAAATACATGTGCTTCTCTTCCGTCTGGCGGTTAGGGGTGAGTTACACCGGCGGGTGCTTTCGTGGCCGGCGAAGGGAATGATTTTCCCCTCCACGACTATCATTTGGTCAGAACAAAGATCAGCGTTATGGCATTGTTGGCAGATCCTTGGCAGCCGCGGTGGTTCAGGGCAGCAGGGTTGTGTGAATATACACTGGCAGCCCGTTTAATGAGAGTGTTGAGTTAATCTAAGGGTCACTCTCTGCTGACCGGAGCGTTTAATTTATGTAATCCCTGTAGAGTGAAGCAGGTTACTGTGAGCTCAGAGAGGCCACGGAGCAGTCACACTGTGCAGAGCTCCAGCCGAACCTTTGGGACGAGTCGGACTGACCCAGAACTGATCATCATCCAACATCAGCACCTGATCAGCACCTCACTGATGCTCTTGTGGCTGAATGCAATTCAGATCCTCACAGCAATGGTCCAACTTAGAGATGAGGATCTCGTTTCAGAGTATATTTTGGATGAAAGGGTGTCCACAGACATGGGTTCAGTACAGGTTTTCATATGGACGATGGGGACATGTCCCTACCAATATTACTATTAATATCTTGGGTTTAAAGGATGGTTACTACCAATATTTCAGAGAACCTGTTCGCTGATACCTCTATGTCTGTGTCCAATCAACAGTCCTACTGACCCTCATTCCTCTAAGTGTCTAATCTACAGTCATACTGACCCTCACTCCTATGTGTCTAATCCACAGTCATACTGACCCTCACTCATCTATGTGTCTAATCCACAGTCATACTGACCCTCACTCCTCTATGTGTCTAATCCACAGTCATACTGACCCTCACTCCTCTATGTGTCTAATCCACAGTCATACTGACCCTCACTCATCTATGTGTCTAATCCACAGTTATACTGACCCTCACTCCTATGTGTCTAATCCACAGTCATGCAGACCCTCACTCCTCTATGTGTCTAATCTGCAGCCATACAGACCTTGACTCCTCTATGTGTCTAATCTGCAGTTGTACAGACCCTCACTCCTCCCCAGTCATACTGACCCTCACTTCCCTATGTGTCTAATCTGCAGTCATACTGACCCTCACACCTCTATATGTCTAATCCACAATCATACTGACCTTCACTCCTCTATGTATCTAATCCATAGATGTGCTGACCCTCAGTCTTCTGTGTCCAATCTACAGCCATACTAACCCTCACTCCTCTAAGTGTTCAATCTGCAGTCATACTGACCCTCACTTCTCTATGTGTCTAATCTACAGCCATACTGACCTTCACTCCTCTGTGTGTCTAATCTGCAGCCATACTGACCCTCAGTCCTCTAAGTATTCAATCTACAGTCATACTGACCCTCACTTCTCTATGTGTCTAATCTGCAGCCATACTGACCCTCAGTCCTCTAAGAATTCAATCTACAGTCATACTGACCCTCAGTCCTCTAAGTATTCAATCTACAGTCATACTGACCCTCACTTCTCTATGTGTCTAATCTACAGCCATACTGACTCTCACTTCTCTATATGTCTAATCCACAGTCATACTGACCCTCACTTCTCTATGTGTCTAATCTGCAGCCATACTGACCCTCACTTCTCTATATGTCTAATCTACAGTCATACTGACCCTCACTTCTCTATATGTCTAATCTACAGTCATACTGACCCTCACTTCTCTATGTGTCTAATCTACAGTCATACTGACCCTCACTTCTCTATATGTCTAATCTACAGTCATACTGACCCTCACTTCTCTATGTGTCTAATCTGCAGCCATACTGACCCTCACTTCTCTATATGTCTAATCTACAGTCATACTGACCCTCACTCCTCTGTGTGTCTAATCCACAGACGTTTTACTGTGTCCCCTTCTTTAAATAGAACCACTTCTAAGAGATCAGCTTTGAAATGGGTTCCTTTTTAAGAACAGTGTATTCTGATATTCCAGTTAATCCGGTATTATCCAGATATACCACAGAGGAACGGCCGTATGTTGGAAAGCATAGCTCTCCGTGCAGTTCTCAACCGTGACTTTTAGGAGGGAGTAGTCCTGCAAGCTAAGCCTTGCTGCTGTGATTCTAATCATTTCCCATTCCCAGACCAGCTTGCCTCCAGCCTTCTGGAATTCTGGCAAAATGGCCCCATTCCAAGCAGCAGGGGAGGTATGATTCACCGCTAGCATTTATGTCATGGAACATTTTGGAACCGCTGTAGAATATCAGGTGGGTTCTGCTCACAGAGAGCCGAAGAGAGAAGTCAGAGCCTGGTGAGAGTGGTGAGAGTGGTGAGAGTGATGGTGAGACAGTAATTCCTCCAGGAACTGTCGTCGAGGCATAAAACACACAGCGGAGAGAAGATAAGCGGAGACGATGTGCCTTGTTTTCCGCCTGCTCTGCTCACCTTCAGCCACAAAGCTATCTGTAAGAGGTCCGGCCGGGACCCTTCCAAGCACTAAGCGCCAACGGAGACAGACAAGGCGGCTACAGTCGACGTCCATCTCTCGCTCAAGCAGAGCATACGTGCCTGCTCGGCTCCGGATAAGAGCGAGCCAAGCGATGGCGGCTTTCCCGGCTCGCACATACACAGTGCTGAAAACGCTGGCAGTCGGTGTTACCAGCCACTTCAGAGAGGAGCTGACAGAGACGCAAACTGCTCCGTTGAACAGAGGGAGGAGAAAGATGGCTGACCTTTTGCTCGAGGGCCTCGCTGGAGCTGGCCGCGGCTGCACTGGGTGGATGTCTGCTTTTAAAAAGCTGTGAAAACATTCGTGAGCCATAGAAATGATTCTAGTTCATGATGTTGGAAAAGATGTGGACATTGTTGAAAGCTGATTTGCTGATAGAGTTATAGACAAAGGCTTTTCTCATTGTTTCAATACTATACTATACTATACTATACTATACTATACTATACTACACTACACTATACTATACTACACTATACTACACTACACTACACTGCACTATACTATACTACACTACACTACACTATACTACACTACACTATACTACACTACACTATACTATACTACACTACACTATACTACACTACACTATACTATACTACACTATACTATACTACACTATACTATACTACACTATACTACACTACACTACACTACACTATACTACACTACACTACACTATACTATACTACACTATACTACACTACACTATACTACACTACACTATACTACACTATACTACACTACACTATACTACACTATACTACACTACACTATACTACACTATACTACACTACACTATACTACACTACACTACACTATACTATACTACACTATACTACACTACACTATACTACACTACACTACACTATACTACACTACACTATACTACACTATACTACACATTACTACACTCTACTATACTATACTATACTACACATTACTACACTCTACTATACTATACTATACTACACATTACTACACTCTACTATACTATACTATACTACACTATACTACACTACACTATACTATACTACACTATACTACACTACACTACACTACACTATACTATACTACACTACACTATACTACACTACACTATACTATACTACACTATACTATACTACACTACACTACACTACACTATACTACACTATACTACACTACACTATACTACACTATACTACACTACACTATACTACACTACACTACACTATACTACACTATACTACACTACACTATACTACACTATACTACACTACACTATACTACACTACACTACACTATACTATACTACACTATACTACACTACACTATACTACACTACACTATACTACACTATACTATACTACACTACACTATACTACACTACACTACACTACACTATACTACACTACACTATACTACACTACACTATACTACACTACACTACACTATACTACACTACACTTTACTACACTATACTACACATTACTACACTCTACTATACTATACTATACTACACATTACTACACTCTACTATACTATACTATACTACACATTACTACACTATACTATACAATACTATACTATACCTCGGCCTTGGCCAACCTAAGCAGGGTGTTGCTGAAGGGACCCAGTCCACGCCACAAAGTCATCAAAGATTAGACACAGAGTCCTGGACTACTGTGAGGTTCCACTTGTTTTCTGACCTCAAACAGCAATTATTAATAAAGTATGAAGTTATATCTTACCGAGACCTTTACTCGAGTACACAAGTACTGTAATCTGCTCACCTCAGGTGTGAAGAGGGTCCAGCAGTGAGATTGGTGCGTACAGCTTACACATTTTTAGGACAAAACAAGCATAAATGCGCAAATAAATAAAAACATATAGATCACTTACACCATCTATATACACCAACACTGCACCAACCACCGCACCACCCAGCACAGAACACCACACGCAACACATGATATACAAATCTTTCAGCCAACAACATCAACATCTTCAAATTATTACTATATAGCAACCCCTTTTTGGAAGACCTGTCCCCGCGACCTAACAGAGTCCCTGGGGTACAGCCTCTCTGTAGCAGGGGATTTGGAATGTCCACTGCACCAGTCCTCCCTCCGGCCCATGTCCTGCATCCTCCTTCTCCCCATTCATAGCAAATCTCACAGCAATGTGTGCTGAAGGCCTGGCCCTCGGCCTTCCACTTGTTTCCTGACCTCAAACAGCAATTTTTAATCAGGTATGAAGTAATATTTTACCGAGACCTTTACTCGAGTACATAAGTATTGTAATCTGCTCACCTCAGGTGTGAAGAGAGTCCAGCAGTGCAATGTGTCTACAACGTATGCATTCTTAGGACAAAACTAAGAAAAAAAAGAAGTGTAAATAAACACAAACATAAATAATAAACAAATTTGTCAGCCAAAGCCGCTTCTATACTCTAAAGTCAGCACTGATTCACCTCCAAGCACTTTATCGGGTTTGGCAGGATGGCACGCTGAGGGTAAAGCTGGGAGCAGCAGTCTAGCGTGCTTGCTGCGATTAACTGTGTCTCTGAAAGCACTACAGTGGGCCGCGATACAAAGACCCCGAATAACGGTTCAAGATGTGTGGGATGGAGCTGATAGCGATGACCGTTTCCTGGAGCCAAGGCCTTGATAGAAATCAGCAGGGTCTGGTAACAATAAGCTCATGGGAATGCTGATCTGTGGCAAAGAGAGAGAGAGAGAGAGAAAGAGCGAGAGAGGTAGAGGGACTGAGAGAAACATACATCAAACCAACAGGGTCTGGATTTACCCCTAGTGGTGTCACAGTGACAGTGTGTTAACATGTACAGACACGTGTTGACCCCCAAAGTCCAGTTCGTTGACTCAGTTAGGCTCAGTTCACAGCTAGAGTTATTACTAATGGAGCCCGAGCTCGGAACAAGCACCCGTAACTGCTGCGTCTGTCCCATTAAACAAAGCCGGCAGCAGAGGGTCACTCTGGTCCACTGTGTGGGAAAGTCCTGCAGCAAAATTTAAGGTGGAGCGAGAGAATTCCAACAAGAAGCTGGAGAACAGGAAGCTCAACTTCAGCCTCGTGTGAGATCAGAGTTCATCAGAGCTTTGGCTAGTTCAGAAGTTGTGTGTATATGAAGAAATCGTCTAACAGTATATGGTGCTCAATTGATCAGTACTATCACATGAGCACCAGATGATAATATCACCACAACATAATATCTGGTGCTAATTGAATAGTATCTGGTGCTCACCTGATATTATCTAGTATGTGGTGCTCCCCACATAATACTGAGGTGCTCATTTAACAGTATATGGTGCTCAACTGATACTATCTGGTGCCCACCACAAAATATCTGGTGTGCACCTGATAGCATCTGGCACTCGCCACATAGGTTGTGTCTCAAACCCTAGTGAGTGTGTAAGTAGGCTGTCTAGGTAGTGAGTGTGTAAGTAGGCTGTCTAGGTAGCAGCTGTGTAAGTATCAGTGTTCTCTCCTCATAAAACTGAGACGCTCTAGTTAGAGAGAGACGGCGTCACGACTTGTTCCCGCCCACTGCAGCACACCACCGGTGGTTTAGCTGGTTGCTAAGCTACCGGCCGGCATCCAAAACGATAAATGCTAATGTCTGGAGTATAAAGTGTAAATGGTGAAGGACTCGTTACAGAGTTGATAATAAAATACTGTTTTGTGTGATTATATGACCAGAAACACATTAAAACTCCAGAGAATCAAAATAACTCACATTTTAAAACCACTTCACTGCTCCTAGATTAGCCTGCGGTGCATCATGGGATTGTCTTAGCGGCTGAGGAAGCGTTCAATGCTTCCTTAAAATCAGGTCTAAATAAGGTTCCTCAGTAGAAGCATGTTTAAGGTATGTAAGTATTGGGACAGTCTACATGTCAGGAGCACATATTATGATGTAAAATGCTGCCTATGTAGGGAGCTCAATAGGATTTGAGACACAGCCATAGTGTGTGGTCCTCACCTAGCTGGCACATAGTATACGATGCATACGACTCAGTGTTTAGAGCTAGTCTGATAGTATCTGACCCGACAGTACTTGGTGATCACCATGTAGTATCTGGGTACATAGTATTAATTGCGTACTAGATAGTATTTCGAGCTTGTCTGATAGTATGTGGTGAGTAGTTTTGGGAATTAATACTCTGAGTGTTATCAGCCGAGTGAAGAGCAGAGCTCTGTAAGTGAACAGGTTTATAGTAGCTCCTCCAGCACTGCAGCATCTCTGTGTACTGATATGATACAGCTCTCATACACACACCTGCTCTGCAGATCTTCCTTTTGATTTGTTCAGTGTGAATAAAGCTCCGCCCACACGGTGTGTGAACACCAAGTGTAGGTACACGTCCATGCGCCTCAACTGTATATCATGTGGGGTCAGCTTGCAATGCATGAGCTGTGACTGCATCATGTTTGGTGTGTGGACCCTCACACCACTTCTTCAAATCTTTAAGTAGACAAAGCTAGATTACAGATATAAAGACCCTTGGAGTGATGATGTAAGCAGCTCTGGTCTGGATCGTTAAGCTCATTGTGAGCGCAGGCCAATGGGGGAGTGGCAAGAGGGGGCAATCGTGGTACAGGGTGCTCTGGGTCTAGTGTGAGTACAGCTTTAATTTCAATAGGGACTGTGTTTAAGTAATCACTAGTGGTGTGGAAGTAAACACATGGATACACGTCCCTGTGCTGTGTGCCACTGCTGACCTCTCATTCAGATATAGCTTTTAAACAGCAGCTTCCACCGCCAGCCCACCGTATCATTTACAAACAAACACAGTGCAGGTGATGCAATATCAGTAATATCAGTAATATTAGTAATATCAGTAATATCAGTAATATCAGTAATGCTGGACAGCAGTCATGTGACAGGTATGGATGCATCAGCAGCAAAGCAGAGAGAAGCAGTTCCCCTCAAATCCAGACAGTATATAAGCTCACACAGTCTTTATTAGAGCTACAGTTATTACAATAAGACTACACTACGGTATAAATGTCTGAGACCCCTAATCTGATAGTGTAAAAGTGTTCATATAATCAATAAGTGTGTGTTCACCAGTAAGAACAGCAGTTCTGATTAGAACAGATGTAAATAATCAGACATACAATAAAAAGTATCATGAATATGTTATTGTGAGAGAAGTAGATCAGATCTTGATCCAGTTTGAAGAACAAAGTTAGGTTCCAGATTTCTCCTGGACGCCCCAGACATTGTATGAATGTATTCAGTTCCTTCAGCAGCAAATCTTGATTTATCTTAATGAAGTACTGAGCAGTCAAAGCAGGTATTAGATGAGAACTGATAATAATACTGGGTTGTTTAGGAGAAGCTTGGAAAGAGTTAATAAACACACTGACGTATGGAAAAGCACTACTAACTCTATTAATACTGATTAATA
>CM038702.1:2430791-2643291 GCA_021613375.1 Megaleporinus macrocephalus
ACCAAAATTCTCAGCACCTTCTACAGGAGTATGATTGAGAGTGTTCTTACCAGCTCCATCATCGTCTGGTATGGAAACTCTACTGCTCAGGACAGAAAGGCTCTCCAGCGTGTGATCAAAACTGCACAGTCCATCTCAGGAGCAGCCTTCCCCTCACTGCAGAACATCTACCACACCAGGGTCACCAGGAGGGCCCACAACATAATCAGGGACAGTACACACCCCCAGCACACACTCTTCACACTCTTACCTTCAGGCAGACGTTACAGGAGTGTGAAGTCCAGGACCACAAGACTGACCAACAGTTTCTACTCACAGGCCATCAGGCTTCTGAACACCTCACGCACTACCTCTCCAACCTCTCCTTTCTGAACTGGTTTTAACTGGTCTGATTTAAACTGCACCTTACACTCACTGTACTGTCAGAATACTGTTTACATTCACTACTCACACAAACATTATTGTTTACATTTGTTTCTTGCAACTTGCACTTTATGGCTGCTGCTATTCATACTTGCACATAAAAGCACACATAACTTTTATTTTTTATTCTTTAACTATAAAAAATACTTTTATTCTTCAACTTATATTGTTATATTTTGTATATATATATTTTATTTTTTTTATTTGTTATCTTATCTATTGGTGAATGGAGGAGCAGCAAAGTAAGAATTTCATTGTACAGTGTAAATGTCTGTTCTGCTGTACACATGACAATGAAACTCTTGAATCTTGAATCTTGAATCATGAATCTTTCCTTGGTCTTCTCTACATTCCAGTGAAGGTTGTTGACTGTACACCAGTCTGTCAGCTGCTGTACCTCCTCCCTGTATGCTGACTCGTCGCCTTTGCTGATGAGACCCAGCACAGTTGTATCATCGGCGAACTTTATGATGCTGTTAGAACTGTGTTTCGCAACACAGTCATGAGTCAGCAGGGTGAACAACAGAGGACTCAGTACACTGCCCTGGGGTGCCCCAGTGTTCATGGTGATGGTGCTGGAGCTGCTGTCCCCGAACTGGACTAACTGGGGCCTCCCTGTCAGGAAGTCCAGGATCCAGTTGCATAGGGGGGTGTTGAGGCCCAGCAGGCTTAACGTCCTGGAACAGATTTACATACATCAGTTTTCACAAAACATGCTATTTTTCTTATACTATCTTATACTATCGGTATTATCGGTATAAACATCACCAATCCGACCACTAATAGAAGTGTACTCACCCTAGTCAGCATTTATAGACCACCAGGACCTTATTCTGAGTTCTTAAAAGAATTTAGTGACTTTGTTGCAGATCTAGCAGTGAGCGCTGAAAAACTAATAATCGCAGGAGATTTTAATATTCACTTTGAAAACTCAGCAGATCCATTAAAAAAGGCTTTTTCATCTATCTTAGACTCTATAGGTCTCACTCAGAATGTAATAGGGCCTACACATTCCTGTAATCACACACTAGATCTAGTTTTGACTTTAGGTGTTGATATACATAATCTTACTGTTCTTCCACAGACTTCAGTAGTTTCAGATCACTACCTAATTTCATATGAATTGAGTCTTAGTAAAAATGTATGTACACCCCGTTATTGCATGAAACGTTCAATAATGCCAAATACATCTCAGAACTTTATTGAAACTCTTCCAGATTTATCAACCATAAATTTTCCATCATCAGACCCAACCGAGCTAGACAGAATAACTGACTGCGTAGAAAATACGCTCCGACTAACTTTAGACAACGTTGCACCTATAAAAATTAAAAAGATGCAACAAAAAAAGCTCGCTCCGTGGTACAACAATGAAATACGCACCTTAAGACAGACAGTACGGAAATTAGAACGCAAATGGAGAGTGACCAAGCTAGAGGTATTTCACTCTGCTTGGAAGGACAGCCTTAGCAGTTACAGAAAGGCACTTATTAAAACACGCTCAGCATACCTGTCCACACTCATCGAACACAACAAAAACAATCCTAGAGTTTTATTTAGCACCATCGCAAAACTTACCAAAAATCAGGCAGGAACGGAACCTCAGATACCCGCCAACTACAGCAGCAATGATTTCATGGACTTTTTCAATAGCAAAATCGAGAATATTAGACAAAAAGTTCTACCAATACGAGTAACCTATCCTTCATCCGGTTTGGCTCAAACAGCACAAAATGTGATTTTAGAAGAAAGACTAGAAACATTTTCTCCACTACAGCAGACAGAACTAGAAAAACTTATCTCTTCCTCAACTTCTGCTACATGCACACTTGATATGATTCCAACAAGCCTATTGAAACAAGTATTACCAGCTATTATTAAACCCATCTTAACTATCATCAACTCTTCTCTTAGTCTGGGTCATGTACCTAAGTCTTTTAAACTAGCTGTGATAAAACCCTTGATAAAGAAGCCAAATCTTGACCCCAGAGAACTGTCCAGTTATAGACCCATTTCCAATTTACCTTTTATCTCTAAGATTTTAGAAAAGGCTGTAGCTCGACAACTCTGTTCTCATCTACATAAGAACAACATATATGAAAAATTCCAATCTGGTTTTAGGCCACATCACAGCACAGAGACAGCTTTAGTTAAGATAACAAATGATCTTCTTCTTGCCTCTGATCAGGGCCACGTATCTCTACTGGTGTTACTAGATCTAAGTGCAGCTTTTGACACTATAGATCACACTATTCTTTTGGACAGGCTAGAAAATATAGTTGGAATCACAGGAACAGCGTTATCCTGGTTCACATCTTACCTTAGTGATCGCTTTCAGTTTGTAAAGATAAATAATGTATCGTCTAACACTACAAGAGTGAAATATGGAGTTCCACAAGGTTCTGTTTTAGGTCCTCTGTTATTTACACTATATATGCTACCATTAGGCTCAGTTATAAATAGACATGGAATTAGTTTCCACTGTTATGCCGATGATACACAACTGTACATATCAGCCAAACCAGATGACAAATCCAGATTAAATAAGATAGAAGATTGTGTAAGAGATATTAGACTTTGGATGCTACAGAACTTCCTTCTTTTAAACCCAGATAAAACGGATATTCTCCTCCTCGGCCCAAAGGCTGCTCGGACTAAATGTTCAGATTTAATGTTAAATCTTGCTGACTTCTCTGTAGTTCCTCGTTCAGTAGCCAAAAATCTTGGTGTAACAATTGACTCAGATCTGACATTTAATCAACACATAGGTAATATTACAAGAACAGCGTTTCTTCACCTACGAAACATTTCAAAGTTAAGAAATGTGTTATCTGTGTCTGATGCTGAAAAGTTGATACATGCCTTTATAACCTCAAGGCTAGATTACTGTAATGCATTATTGTCAGGATGCTCCAGCAGGAACCTGAATAAACTCCAGTTAGTTCAGAACGCTGCAGCTAGAGTACTAACTAAAACCAGGAAATTTGATCACATCAGTCCAGTTTTATCAGCGCTACACTGGCTTCCTGTTAAATTCCGTATCGACTATAAAATTCTATTACTGACGTATAAAGCCCTGCACGGTCTCACACCGGAGTACCTGCAAGATCTAATTTCCTATTATGAACCGCCACGTTCACTCAGATCACAGGATGCTGGTTTTCTAATAGTTCCTAAAATTCAGAAGACTACAATGGGGGGAAGAGCTTTTTCCTACAAAGCCCCAAAATTGTGGAATAATCTCCCAGTTAATGTTCGGGACTCTGACACAGTCTCAATATTTAAGTCTAGACTAAAAACATACTTGTTTAGTGTAGCTTTTGGTAATTAAGCTTCTCTTTAGATAAAGGCAGGAGATCTGGGGGTTCTTGGACACAGAGGTTTATGGTAAACTGAGATGTTGGTGCTGTTGTTCCACCACTTCACGCGATCACACAGGTTTGTTGACGGTGGAGTGGGGGGACCCCAGTGTCTCAGGGTACTCTCATGTCCATGTTACCTTCTGGTTCTCTCCTTTTAGTTTAGGCTGTTATAGTTAGATCTGCCGGAGTCGCCAGCCCCACTCTAAAATTCTGAAAATTCATATTCTCTACAGTCTCACTCCCGAGCCCAACTCACTCTCTCTCTTTACTCTTCCTGAGGAAATGACTGTCCTCCTGTCTGTTGAAGGCTGTTGAAGGACTGATCATCGGGCCATCACCCCACCATCACCAGCCAGCTCACCTGTCCATTTACTGCTACACCCTCAGTTACATCACTGTGCCATCCAGATGCACCAGCACTGAGATAGGATGGGACTGTTTCAGCTCACGCCCACTTTACATAAAGACTGTCATAGACTGCCTCAGCCAGAGACTGCCTCAGTCATACACTGCCTCTATCTGTGCAGCTTCTAAAGCTTTGCTATCCAGATTTCAAACAGAGACTCCTTTCTTTGGTATTTAGTTCAAACTGTAAATACTGTTTGACCAGAGGAGGACGGGTCTCCCCTTGTGAGTCTGGTTCCTCCCAAGGTTTCTTCCTCCAGTTGAGGGAGTTTTTCCTTGTCACTGTTGCCTCTGGCTTGCTCACTGGGGGGGTATATGTTATAACTGTTTTCAAAACTCTGTAAAGCTGCTTTGAGACAACATCGTTGTAAAAAGCGCTATATAAATAAAATTGACTTGACTTGACTTGACTATTCTCTGCTTGTCTGAAAGGCTCAGTTAGAGCTCCTGTGTCTTTAAGCCCCGCCTCCTGATTAGTGAGCTTGCCCATTCTGTTCTGATTGGTCGAATTCAAAGTCAGGTCGAGTTCAAGTCCAATCACTAAGATCAGTCAGTGCGTGGCTTTGTAACAACACCTTACCGATTCCGTGGTCACAGGCCAGCGTCTGACGAGCCTCCCCGTAGGTCCAGCCTATCCCTTTCATCTCCACAGCGGGGTCCCGTCATACTCCCTGGAGCCCTCAATGCCTGCAGGCTCACCGACCTGCCGGAGCACTCACCTCCTGTCATCTGAGCCTTCCCCCCTGGCATCTCTACCCCATGGGTCTCCACGCTGTGAGGTTGGTGTGACCATCGGGATGCCTAGTGAGCGTTCTCCTCGGTCTCCGTCGGTCCTCAAGTGACTCTTAAAACTAGCAAAAATATTCTAACGTTATATTCTTGTGTTCTTACGCTCTGAGGGAGTGGTGCAAACCCCCACCGGGATCCTCTCCTGCCGAGCTTCGGAACGACACAAGGACTAACCTTTGTTTGCTTTGAACTGTGCAGACAGGCCTAGATCCTGGTTTTCTCTCGCCAGCAATCAGAAAGCTATCCTATCATCCACTGCTCAGACGGGAGAACCACGCCTGGGGTCCTCGAGGGTTAGTCGCTACCCCGACTTTCACCATCTCACCTGCTCCAGTAGCCGCCTCCCCTGGCTGCCTCCAACGCCAGCTCACCTGGTCTCCTGGAACTTTCCCATCTGTGGGCCCAGCCCAGACTCTGGTTCGTTTGGTGCGGTTCGTTTGGGAGGTGTGAAAACGGTAATCACACACGGGTATGGACCAAAACAACCGAACAAACTCCGGAGCGGTTCATTTGTGGTGAGAACGTGATCTGACCTCGATCCGACCCAAGTATTAGGTGTCCTCCACAAGTTTGATCTAAACATCTCCTGCAGCCAGGTGTGCTTTGCATTATGGGATGCAGCAGATGGCGTAAACAGAGAACTGGAGAACTGTAGCAGCTAACAGGGCGAGGACAATGAAGCGAGGTCTCTCTTGGACTAGCAGTGAGGGACGTTGTCTACTTGATGTTTGGAGTGAGCTGGGTGGTCTGCAGGTGGACTGTAGTTTGGTATATTATCAGATTATTAGTACAGCTATGAACAGATGCTGTCTCTGCCGCTGCTCCGTGATACGCTCTACAAGAAATGTGCAGTAGTTTAGGAAAACTGGATCTTCTCCCTGTGTTTACTTTCTTTCTCTCAATCCAGACAGCATGAGGAGGAGACGACGTGCTCACGTGGTTTGTTGGGGCGCATTTTGGTACGTTTAGGTTTTTGCCTGTGAAAACAAACTTAACCGAGGAGGAAACGCTCCTCATTAACTGATACGGACCAGAGAAACAAACTACAGGTGTGAAAACGCCCAATGGGATCTTAAATCCAGTGTTTTGTACTGTAGGGGTACATACAGTATATATGTTGTTTGTATCTGTGCAGTTACTCACCAGCTGCTTCTCTTTGTTACTGGTTTTGTGTCTTTAGCTGTTGAGACTAAGACTCTGACTCCTGACGCAGCACTGCTACTCCAATAATGAGTTTCACACACACACACACACACACACACACACACACAGCTCCAGACATACCAAGCTATACTTGTGAGCCTGGAGAGACCAGTAAAGATCTCATATATTTTACAGTCTGACAGGTATTTTCCAAAGAAAACTCTCTCTCTCTCTCTCTCTCTCTTTCTGTCTCTCTCTCACTCTCACTCTCTCTCTCTCTCTCTCTCTCTCTCTCACACACACACACACACATAAAAGCTCTTGTCTGCGCTTCAGATGGAGTTTCTTGGCCTCATCTGGCGTTTTATTTTCACACATGCACCACCTCCAACACCACTCTGGAGTTCAGTCCTCCTGCGCTGTTGCCTGAAAGGCCTGAACGGCTGTGGGGAAGCTTTCGTTCTGGCCAAGCACTTTGTTTTTCTCTCTACTGCGTCACAGTTTCACCCCACGTATCCAAACACTCTCGAGCTAAAGGCCTACCGCTATCACCGGCATGCTATAAATTCAGTAAATTCTCCCGCATGTCACTGTCATTAGACACAAACCTCCAAACCGGTCACGCTGTGAAAAAATGAAGGTGTGTTTTTAAACCGTGACGGAGTTTAAAGTAGTAAATTGTATCAGTCCAGTATCTGGTCTGTAATCGATACTCGGTGAGCGGATCCGTTTGGAGACTAACCTCGCTCTCCACCGAGCCGGATGCGTAAACACCCTCCGGTGCCGACAGATCAGCTGCAGACCTCAGCATGTTTCTGCACAGATGGCTGTGGCAGCGGAACTGAGATTTGCCCAAAGGTGGTGAAGCGTACTGACACCTCTGGAATGATGGGAGTGATCCCGTAGGTGTGCTGAGGTCGTGTCGGGTGAAATGAGGCAAAAGCAGCAGCTGCTTAATGAAACCAGACGTTGGAGTAACGAACGACCAGGATTCGCCGGCAGGTTCAAACTCTGTATCACACTCTTCTGTAAGCAGGGCTGCATCTCCTGGAGGGGTACTGTTCAGCAAGCCATCAGGTGGGTATCAGAGGACCACCAGATACTATGTGGTGAGTATCCAGTATGCACCCACATGGACACTCCACACAGAACGGCCTGGACCAGGAATCCAACCCAGATCATCTTACTGTGAGGAGACAGTGCTGACCATTACACCACCATACTGACCCCTACACCACCATACTAACCACTACACCACCATACTAACCACTACACCACCATACTGACCACTACACCACCATACTAACCACTACACCACCATACTGACCACTACACCACCATACTGACCACTACACCACCATACTAACCACTACACCACCATACTGACCACTACACCACCATACTAACCACTACACCACCGTACTAACCACTACACCACCATACTGACCACTACACCACCGTACTGACCACTACACCACCATACTAACCACTACACCACCATACTAACCACTACACCACCGTACTGACCACTACACCACCATACTGACCACTACACCACCATACTAACCACTACACCACCATACTGACCACTACACCACCATACTGACCACTACACCACCATACTAACCACTACACCACCGTACTAACCACTACACCACCATACTGACCACTACACCACCATACTGACCACTACACCACCATACTAACCACTACACCACCATACTGACCACTACACCACCATACTGACCACTACACCACCATACTAACCACTACACCACCATACTGACCACTACACCCACCATACTGACCACTACACCACCATACTAACCACTACACCACCATACTGACCACTACACCACCATACTGACCACTACACCACCATACTGACCACTACACCACCATACTAACCACTACACCACCGTACTAACCACTACACCACCATACTGACCACTACACCACCGTACTGACCACTACACCACCATACTAACCACTACACCACCATACTAACCACTACACCACCGTGCTGACCACTACACCACCATACTAACCACTACACCACCATACTAACCACTACACCACCTTACTAACCACTACACCACCATACTAACCACTACACCACCGTACTAACCACTACACCACCATACTAACCACTACACCACCATACTAACCACTACACCACCATACTAACCACTACACCACTGTACTAACCACTACACCACCATACTAACCACTACACCACTGTACTGACCACTACACCACCATACTAACCAGTACACCACCTTACTAACCACTACACCACCATACTAACCACTACACCACCGTACTAACCACTACACCACCATACTAACCACTACACCACCATACTAACCACTACACCACTGTACTAACCACTACACCACCATACTAACCACTACACCACTGTACTGACCACTACACCACCGTACTAACCACTAGACCACCTTACTGACCACTACACCACCATACTAACCACTACACCACCGTACTGACCACTACATCACCATACTAACCACTACACCACCATACTGACCACTACATCACCGTACTGACCACTACAGCACCATACTAACCACTACACCACCATACTAAGCACTACACCACCATACTAACCACTACACCACCATACTAACCACTACACCACCATACTGACCACTACACCACCGTACTGACCATTACAGCACCATACTAACCACTACACCACCATACTAAGCACTACACCACCATACTAACCACTACACCACCATACTAACCACTACACCACCATACTAACCACTACATCACCGTACTGATCACTACATCACCATACTAACCACTACACCACCGTACTAACCATTACACCACCATACTAACCACTACACCACCATACTAACCACTACACCACCATACTAACCACTACACCACCATACTAACCACTACATCACCGTACTGATCACTACAGCACCGTACTAACCACTACACCACCGTACTAACCACTACACCACCGTACTAACCACTACACCACCGTACTAACCACTACACCACCGTACTAACCACTACATCACCGTACTGATCACTACAGCTCCATACTAACCACTACACCACCATACTAACCACTAAATCACCGTACTGATCACTACAGCTCCGTACTAACCACTACACCACCGTACTGACCACTACACCACCGCACTAACCAATACACCACCGCACTAACCACTACACCACCGTACTAACCACTACACTATCATACTAACCACTACACCACCGTACTGACCACTACACCACCATACTAACCACTACACCACCATACTGACCACTACACCACCATACTAACCACTACACCACCGTACTAACCACTACACCACCATACTAACCACTACACCACCATACTAACCACTATACCACCATACTAACCACTACACCATCATACTAACCACTACACCACCGTACTGACCACTACACCACCGTACTAACCACTACACCACCATACTGACCACTACACCACCATACTAACCACTACACCACCGTACTAACCACTACACCACCGTACTAACCACTACACCACCATACTAACCACTACACCACCATACTAACCACTACACCACCATACTAACCACTACACCACCATGCCGCCCTTATCAACTTCTAATAATTAACCAGTCAGTTTCCTTGATTTCATGCTTTTACTGCCCAACGAGCATCCTTTAATAAACTATTAACATCAGGACGTTTAACGAGACTGTCTGATCCGGTCTGCATTGTTAACGTTCCTGTTTCCACATGTTCTCACGTCATTAGCTTTTATTGCATCAGGCCGAAAAAATGAAACATCTCCTCTAAACCTTGACGTTACGCAGATGTCTGCTGGATGTCTGGTGCTTGCCTGCAGCCGGCGGGCCGTGAGGCGGTTGTTTATGGTATAGAGCATATCTCAAGCCATCCATATAATTGCAGTGAGGATTCTCTTGCGGTGAACCGGCTGCACTGGCTGCAGCGAAACTCCTGCTGTGAGAACTTCATTTCACTTCTTCAAAGCTGCTCCGGTGATGGAGCTCTCGTAGGAGTCCAAGCAGCTCCGGTGAAGCAAAATCAGGTTCCTGGCAGCGATGTTGCCGCTTGGCAGCGTGGGATGAAGGTGATAAATCAAAACCAGACTGAACCAGACAGCCTCCGTCCAATTATCGATCAACGAGTGAAGCCAGAGTCTTATTCGCCAACATGGACGCTAAACACGCCGGACTGATTTGGCTGATTACAACTTTCCATGACTTCAAATGGACCAAAGCTGCAAACTGGGTTGAGAGCGTGTACATCAGTCAAAAATTTGGGCACACCCACTCAGGTTGTTCTTATTTGTACTATTTTAATATATTCAAAATAATAAAAGTAAATAAATGTGAAGAGATCAGAACTATTAAACATCACATATGGAATTATTCATGGAGCTCAATGAAACATCTGGTTGGAGCCCACAAATATAACATTTGAGTGTATTTAAATGTAAAAATGAGAATGTATATTTTTATAAGAGCTATAAAACCCCCAAACCTGTTTATCAGAACAAGATCTCAGCATCTACACTATCTTCTTCAGTCCTGTTAGAGAAGCAGCTCATGTGGCTCCTCATGAATGTTTGACTGGTAGTGTACTAAAACGTTTGACTGGTACTGTACTAAAACGTTTGACTGGTAGTGTACTAAAACGTTTGGCTGGTAGTGTACTAAAACGTTTGTCTGGTAGTGTACTAAAACGTTTGTCTGGTAGTGTATCTAAAACGTTTGGCTGGTAGTGTACTAAAACGTTTGTCTGGTAGTGTATCTAAAACGTTTGGCTGGTAGTGTACTAAAACGTTTGACTGGTAGTGATCTAAAAACGTTTGGCTGGTAGTGTACTAAAACGTTTTGTCTGGTAGGTGTATCTAAAACGTTTGGCTGGTAGTGTACTAAAACGTTGACTGGTAGTGTATCTAAAACGTTTGGCTGGTAGTGTACTAAAACGTTTGACTGGTAGTGTACTAAAACGTTTGGCTGGTAGTGTACTAAAACGTTTGTCTGGTAGTGTACTAAAACGTTTGTCTGGTAGTGTATCTAAAACGTTTGGCTGGTAGTGTACTAAAACGTTTGTCTGGTAGTGTATCTAAAACGTTTGGCTGGTAGTGTACTAAAACGTTTGGCTGGTAGTGATCTAAAACGTTTGGCTGGTAGTGTACTAAAACGTTTGACTGGTAGTGTTCTAAAACGTTTGGCTGGTAGTGTATCTAAAACGTTTGACTGGTAGAGTACTAAAATGTTTGACTGGTAGTGATCTAAAACGTTTGACTGGTAGTGTTCTAAAACGTTTGGCTGGTAGTGTATCTAAAACGTTTGACTGGTAGAGTACTAAAACGTTTGTCTGGTAGTGTATCTAAAATGTTTGACTGGTAGTGATCTAAAACGTTTGACTGGTAGTGATCTAAAACGTTTGACTGGTAGTGTATCTAAAACGTTTGACTGGTAGTGTATCTAAAACGTTTGGCTGGTAGTGATCTAAAACATTTGACTGGTAGTGATCTAAAACGTTTGACTGGTAGTGTATCTAAAACGTTTGGCTGGTAGTGTATCTAAAACGTTTGGCTGGTAGTGATCTAAAACGTTTGACTGGTAGTGTACTAAAACGTTTGGCTGGTAGTGTATCTATAACGTTTGACTGGTAGTGTATCTAAAACGTTTGGCTGGTAGTGATCTAAAACGTTTGACTGGTAGTGTACTAAAACGTTTGACTGGTAGTGTATCTAAAACGTTTGGCTGGTAGTGATCTAAAACGTTTGGCTGGTAGTGTAACTAAAACGTTTGACTGGTAGTGATCTAAAACGTTTGACTGGTAGTGTACTAAAACGTTTGACTGGTAGTGTACTAAAACGTTTGGCTGGTAGTGTTCTAAAACGTTTGGCTGGTAGTGTATCTAAAACGTTTGACTGGTAGTGTACTAAAACGTTTGACTGGTAGTGTATCTAAAACGTTTGACTGGTAGTGTATCTAAAAAGTTTGACTGGTAGTGATCTAAAACGTTTGACTGGTAGTGTATCTAAAAGGTTTGTCTGGTAGTGTATCTAAAACGTTTGTCTGGTAGTGTACTAAACCGTTTGTCTGGTAGTGTATCTAAAACGTTTGACTGGTAGTGTACTAAACCGTTTGTCTGGTAGTGTACTAAAACGTTTGACTGGTAGTGTATCTAAAACGTTTGACTGGTAGTGTATCTAAAACGTTTGACTGGTAGTGTACTAAACCGTTTGTCTGGTAGTGTATCTAAAACGTTTGACTGGTAGTGTACTAAACCGTTTGTCTGGTAGTGTACTAAAACGTTTGACTGGTAGTGTATCTAAAACGTTTGACTGGTAGTGTATCTAAAACGTTTGACTGGTAGTGTACTAAAACGTTTGACTGGTAGTGTATCTAAATCGTTTGTCTGGTAGTGTATCTAAAGCGTTTGGCTGGTAGTGTACTAAAACGTTTGACTGTTAGTGTATCTAAAGCGTTTGGCTGGTAGTGTACTAAAACGTTTGACTGGTAGTGTATCTAAATCGTTTGACTGGTAGTGTACTAAATCGTTTGACTGGTAGTGTATCTAAATCGTTTGACTGGTAGTGTACTAAAACGTTTGTCTGGTAGTGTATCTAAAGCGTTTGGCTGGTAGTGTACTAAAACGTTTGACTGTTAGTGTATCTAAAGCGTTTGGCTGGTAGTGTACTAAAACGTTTGACTGGTAGTGTATCTAAATCGTTTGACTGGTAGTGTATCTAAAACGTTTGACTGGTAGTGAATCTAAAACGTTTGACTGGTAGTGTACTAAAACGTTTAACTGGTAGTGTATCTAAAATGTTTGACTGGTAGTGTACTAAAACGTTTAACTGGTAGTGATCTAAAACGTTTGACTGGTAGTGTACTAAAACGTTTGGCTGGTAGTGTATCTAAAACGTTTGACTGGTAGTGTACTAAAACGTTTGACTGGTAGTGATCTAAAACGTTTGACTGGTAGTGTACTAAAACATTTGACTGGTAGTGTACTAAAACGTTTGACTGGTAGTGTATCTAAAACGTTTGGCTGGTAGTGTATCTAAAACGTTTGTCTGGTAGTGTATCTAAAACGTTTGACTGGTAGTGTACTAAAACGTTTGACTGGTAGTGATCTAAAACGTTTGACTGGTAGTGTACTAAAACATTTGACTGGTAGTGTACTAAAACGTTTGACTGGTAGTGTATCTAAAACGTTTGGCTGGTAGTGTATCTAAAACGTTTGTCTGGTAGTGTATCTAAAACGTTTGACTGGTAGTGTACTAAAACGTTTGGCTGGTAGTGTATCTAAAACGTTTGACTGGTAGTGTACTAAAACGTTTGACTGGTAGTGATCTAAAACGTTTGACTGGTAGTGTACTAAAACATTTGACTGGTAGTGTACTAAAACGTTTGACTGGTAGTGTATCTAAAACGTTTGGCTGGTAGTGTATCTAAAACGTTTGTCTGGTAGTGTATCTAAAACATTTGACTGGTAGTGTACTAAAACGTTTGACTGGTAGTGTATCTAAAACGTTTGGCTGGTAGTGTATCTAAAACGTTTGTCTGGTAGTGTATCTAAAACGTTTGACTGGTAGTGTACTAAAACGTTTGACTGGTAGTGTACTAAAACGTTTGGCTGGTAGTGTATCTAAAACGTTTGTCTGGTAGTGTATCTAAAACGTTTGACTGGTAGTGTACTAAAACGTTTGACTGGTAGTGTATCTAAAACGTTTGACTGGTAGTGTACTAAAACGTTTGACTGGTAGTGTATCTAAAACGTTTGACTGGTAGTGTATCTAAAACGTTTGACTGGTAGTGTTCTAAAACGTTTGACTGGTAGTGTTCTAAAACGTTTGACTGGTAGTGTATCTAAAGCGTTTGGCTGGTAGTGTACTAAAACGTTTGACTGGTAGTGTATCTAAAACGTTTGACTGGTAGTGAATCTAAAACGTTTGACTGGTAGTGTACTAAAACGTTTAACTGGTAGTGTATCTAAAATGTTTGACTGGTAGTGTACTAAAACGTTTAACTGGTAGTGATCTAAAACGTTTGACTGGTAGTGTACTAAAACGTTTGGCTGGTAGTGTATCTAAAACGTTTGACTGGTAGTGTACTAAAATGTTTGACTGGTAGTGATCTAAAACGTTTGACTGGTAGTGTACTAAAACGTTTGGCTGGTAGTGTTCTAAAACGTTTGACTGGTAGTGTACTAAAACGTTTAACTGGTAGTGTACTAAAATGTTTGACTGGTAGTGATCTAAGACGTTTGACTGGTAGTGTACTAAAACGTTTGGCTGGTAGTGTTCTAAAACGTTTGACTGGTAGTGTACTAAAACATTTGACTGGTAGTGTACTAAAACGTTTGACTGGTAGTGTATCTAAAACGTTTGGCTGGTAGTGTATCTAAAACGTTTGTCTGGTAGTGTATCTAAAACGTTTGACTGGTAGTGTACTAAAACGCTTGACTGGTAGTGTACTAAAACGTTTGACTGGTAGTGTACTAAAACGTTTGGCTGGTAGTTTATCTAAAACGTTTGTCTGGTAGTGTATCTAAAACGTTTGACTGGTAGTGTACTAAAACGTTTGACTGGTAGTGTATCTAAAACGTTTGACTGGTAGTGTATCTAAAACGTTTGACTGGTAGTGTTCTAAAACGTTTGACTGGTAGTGTATCTAAAACGTTTGACTGGTGTTGTACTAAAAGGCTGGTAGTGCCAGAGTTGGCTGAATGGGAACCTCAGACCACTGATTTCAGTAGAATGAAGGATCGGCCCTCTGGACCTCTCCTGGGCTCACTACAGTTTTCACACTGGGCCAAACGTACTGAACTCTAAGCGGTGCTGTGTCTGGAAAAGGGCTCAAGTGTGAAAGCTCCCTAAGTGTACAATTTTAATTGCACTAATCTGGAGCTCGATGAGGCGCGGGCCCGTCCAGGGCAGGAGAAACGTCTCTCTGTTTATTAACCGCCTTTAACTGTCTGCCTGGAGGACTTTGACTAGGCCAGCGCTGACTCATACACACAAACACTAGAACATTCAGACTTATGGACCAACAACAAAGTGAACCTGGGAGCCGGCTCTGAGCTCTTTTAATTACTCTCATGCTGAGGACGGGAGGACACTCCGAGTATAAAAGCCACTTGTTTACACAGTTCGGAAATTCCTGCTAGTAAAGCCGAGGCCTTGAGTCTCGCAAGCTGTGCATGGGAACAGATGGTTGGACCCCAGAACTATGACACTACAGTTTGGGAGCTGAAAGGACTTTCAGTTAATTACATCTACTGTTATATAAAGAGCGCAGATGACAAGTTCATGTGTGTAACGTGGGTCTGCTACACACTTCATGGTGTGAAAACGGTTCTATATGGCACCAAAACACATTTAAGACTTTTAACTGATCTCGAACTTTAGACTAAAACCCTTTAGCTTTGTGCAAGTTAAGCCACGACATATTGACCTTCATGTCTGGGTCCGAGTCGCTACTACACTGACTGAAGATCTCGTTACTTGAACAGATCTGATATAGGTAGTTTCTTATTTTATCGCTTTGATAAACTATGATTTTATAGGTAGTTTCTTATTTTTTCGCTTTGATAAACTATGATTTTATAGGTAGTTTCTTATTTTTTCGCTTTGATAAACTATGATTTTATAGGTAGTTTCTTATTTTATCGCTTTGATAAACTATGATTTTATAGGTAGTTTCTTACTATAAACCCACATCTTCATGTTTCAGTAATCAGGTCTGTTGGTCAAACAAGGGCTGATGATGATAGCCAGATTAGCTAGTTAGCTAACATTAACATCCTGTACATTTGCACTCATAGACACTATTTGACACTTTGCTGTACATCTTGTACATTTGCACTCCTGGACACCTCCTGGATTTTGTTGTTTGAACAGATCTGATACAAAAAACTACCAAGTTCTGATTCTAGAACTTTCCTTGTGATGAGAGATAGAAGAGAAACCAACTGCAGTTGATACAGTGATTATAATTTATACACCAATGTATAAAATTTGGCGCCACTGGATCCTAATGTTAGCCATGCTAGCTAATCTAGCTAACATTAGCAACCACTAGCCAAAGCCAAACTGGTTCTTTGTGGAACGCTTCGAAAAACTATGTTGGTTTTATAGGAAGTTTTCTTATTATAAACCCACATCTTCATGTTTCAGTTATCAGGCCTGCTGGTCAAACAAGGGCTGATGAAGATAGCCAGATTAGCTAGTTAGCTAACACTAGAGTCCAGTGGTACTAAACAGTATTTCTGTATGTATCAGTAATTAAATATTTTCTGACTATTATCTACAATATTGAATTTAAATCGTTCTTTGCATCATAAAGAAATGTCCGGGTCCGAGTTGCTACCACACTGACTAAGAATGTCGTTACTTAAACAGATCTGATACCAAAAACTACCAAGTTCTGATTCTAGAACTTTCCTTGTGATGAGAGAGAGAAGAGAAACCAACTGCAGTTGATACAGCGATTATAATTTATACACCAATGTATAAAATTTGGCGCCACTGGACCCTAATGTTAGCCTTGGTTTTATAGGGAGTTTCTCACTATAAACCCACATCATGTTTCAGTTATCAGGCTTGTTGGACAAACAAGGGCTGATGAAGATAAGGCTAGCTAACATTAAAGTCTAGTTGTACTAAACAATATTTCTGTATATATCATTAATACAGTCTTTTCTGAATATTATCTAAAATATTTGCACAAACATCATAAGAAACGAAAGAGTTTAAACAGAAGTTTAAAAGCTGCGGCTAACTTGTGATGAGAGTCTTTGAATCTAGCATGTCAGGGTTGACTCTTTATGGATGTGTTCTATGCGTCGCGAACTTCAGAACTTCTTCATGATTTGAGATACAATTATTAAAAAACCAAACAGAGTGTTTTTACAGAATTTTGTGGAAAATGATTTGGCTAAAAAGATGATTTGGCGGAAACTAAGTGTCAAGGAGTCGATTCTATCGATGCCAGCAACAGGAGTTAATTACAGAAAACCTGGAGCTGGAGTTAAGGAAGCTAACATGCTCCAGCTTCACTCACAGTCTGGCTAAAGGACTAAAACATAACCAGTAAACTAAACAGTAAAAGTACATTAAGTCCATGTATAAGCTCAAGTTAGCATCAAACTCAACATGGAAGAGAATCTACACCAGCGTTAACGTCACGGTTTCCATTCTTTTCCTCAACATTCCATATAAACTCAGTAAACAAACTCACTGCTTTCACGACGATCAGCCAACATCAGAATGTTCATGCATCTCCAGCATTGTGGTGAAGTCAAGTCCCCACAGAGACTTAAATACCAACCAGATCTGTGTTTCCTAACCTTAGTATGTGTGGTGTGTATGGTTAACAAGTCAGGAACACAGCCTCTGATTGGTCGACAAGTCAGAAACACAGCCTTTGATTAGTCGACAAGTCAGGAACAGAGTCTCTGATTGTTCAAGTCAAGCACACAGGTCAAGTCAGAAACACAGCCTCTGATTGGTCGACAAGTCAGGAACACAGCCTCTGATTAGTCGACAAGTCAGGAACACAGCCTCTGATTGGTTGACAAGTCAGGAACACAGCCTTTGATTAGTCGACAAGTCAGGAACACAGCCTCTGATTGGTTGACAAGTCAGGAACACAGCCTCTAAATGGTCGACAAGTCAAGAACACAGCCTCTGATTGGTTGACAAGTCAGAACCACAGCCTCTGATTGGTTGACAAGTCAGGAACACAGCCTCTAAATGGTTGACAAGTCAAGAACACAGCCTCTGATTGGTTGACAAGTCAGGAACACAGCCTCTAAATGGTCGACAAGTCAAGAACACAGCCCCTAAATGGTCGACAAGTCAAGAACACAGCCTTTGATTGGTTGACAAGTCAGGAACACAGCCTCTGATTGGTCTACAAATCAAGAACACAGCCTCTGATTGGTTGACAAGTCAAGAACACAGCCTCTGATTAGTCGACAAGTCAGGAACACAGCCTCTGATTAGTCGACAAATCAGGAACACAGCCTCTGATTGGTTGACAAGTCAGAACCACAGCCTCTAAATGGTTGACAAGTCAAGAACACAGCCTCTGATTGGTTGACAAGTCAGGAACACAGCCTCTGATTGGTTGACAAGTCAGGAACACAGCCTCTAAATGGTCAACAAGTCAGAACCACAGCCTCTGATTGGTTGACAAGTCAGGAACACAGCCTCTAAATGGTCGACAAGTCAAGAACACAGCCTCTGATTGGTTGACAAGTCAGGACCACAACCTCTGATTGGTTGAGAAGTCAGGAACACAGCCTCTAAATGGTTGACAAGTCAAGAACACAGCCTCTGATTGGTTGACAAGTCAGGAACACAGCCTCTGATTGGTCTACAAATCAAGAACACAGCCTCTGATTGGTTGACAAGTCAAGAACACAGCCTCTGATTGGTTGACAAGTCAAGAACACAGCCTCTGATCAGTCGACAAGTCAGGAACACAGCCTCTGATTGGTTGACAAGTCACGAACACAGCCTCTAAATGATCGACAAGTCAAGAACACAGCCTCTGATTGGTTGACAAGTCAGGAACACAGCCTCTGATTAGTCGACAAGTCAGAAACACAGTTTTTGATTGGTCGACAAGTCAGGCACACAGCCTCTGATTAGTCTACAAGTCAGGAACACAGCCTCTGATTGGTCGACAAGTCAGGAGCACAGCCTCTGATTGGTTGACAAGTCACGAACACAGCCTCTGATTGGTTGACAAGTTAGGAGCACAGCCTCTGATTAGTGAACAAGTCATGAACACAGCCTCTGATTGGTTGACAAGTCAAGAATACAGTCTATGATTGGTCAGATGTGACTCTTGTAGTCAGTGGTGATGAAAATCACTCCTGGACAGTATAAAATCACAGTTCTGGGATTTCTACTCAGCTAACAGTCTTTTTATGTGTAAACACGGAGAGAAATTAATGCTTCTACGTTGTTTTTTTTTTTCCTCATTTGACCACCACAGACGTTCACTGTGCCACTAATGACATAGCTGGTGCGTTTTATTTCACCATAATGGTTTATCAGGCTGCTGTGTGGGTCTGTGAGAGCTGTTGCGCGAGACCTGAAACAACCAGACTGCCAGACTGGAAGCCGGGATGACCATCAACAGGGGATGAAAGATCATCTGAAAACACTGGACCAGCTGGACACAATTAATTTCCCACAATAATTTCAGCTCCAGATGGACTCCGGGTGGACGAGACCACTCCCAAACTCTGCTCTTTGTCTTTAAAGGTTTGTTTAGAACGAATAATATGGCACCATCAACACCAAGCTCTCTGAAATGTTAGCAGCCCAGTATGATGTGCAGGTGTGTAAATCAGGTATGTGCTCCGGTGAGCAGAACAACAGAGACACAGAATGACAGAAGCAGCTGTCGTTGGGTGAACAAACCACACAGCTTGTTCTGCCATCAAACATAAAATCAATCACGAATGCCAGAATCGACAGAAAAGGACAAAACAGGTTTGTATTGAAGATCCATCCATCCATCCATTATCTACCGCTTGGGGGTCCGAGCCACGGTGGGTAGCAGTCTAAGCAGAGGAGCCCAGACTTCCTTCTCTCCAGCCACCTCCTCTAGCTCCTCAGGGGTGCTCCCAGGCCAGCCGAGAGATAATATCCCTCCAGCGTGTCCTAGAACTTTTCTGGGGTCTCATCCCAGTCGGATATGTCTGGAACACCTCATGTCCAGGAGGCATGCTAACCACCTCAACTGGATCGAGCTCCTCATTCCATCTGTGAGGGTGAGACCACACCACCCTCATCTCGGCAGCTTGTATCCGAGATCTCGTTCTTTCGGTCACCACCCAAAGCTTGTGGGGGAGGGTAGGTTGACCGGGACAGACCGGTACAAACCGGTACAGAGCCTGCAATACTGCAGACGCTGTGTTGATCCACCTGTCAACCTCCCGCTCCATCCTTCCCTCAAACCGCCTTTCAGTTTGTGGACGTGTTGTTTCTCACTGGTCCTCTAGGGGTGCCAGCTCACCTCTGACACCAATGTAACGTTGATGTAGACTAAGATGAAGGAAACATGGGCTGTGTCTGAAATCCCCTGATTCTATACTACACAGTAGGCGAGACCAGCTTCTGTGTCCCAATACTCAGCAGTATGTTACTATTTTAAAGATACTTACTTTTATTTGGACAGCGATGATATATATTCTCTGTTCTTATTCTTTTTGTGTGTTCATAGTTAGTACTTAGTATTAATATTGTATTTCTTAGTAATGTGTAGTCTGTGAGGTAGTTTAGAGTAAGAATTTCATTGTACACATTGTGAGTATGACAATAAACCACTAAATCTTGAATCTTAAATCTTCCTTGCAGTCCTTAACCAGGCTTGGTGCTGTTTCTCACCAGTCCTCTAGGGGTGCCAGCTCACCTTCGACTCCAATGTGACATTGAGGGTCTGTCTCAAATCCTACTGAGCTCCTACATAGGCAGCATTTTAATCATAGTATGCGCTCCTGACATCTAGACTGTCCCAATACTTACATTCCTTAAACATGCTGTCTACTGAGGAACCTTATTTAGACCTGATTTTAAGAAGTATGGAACTCTTCCTCAGCTGCTAAAACAATCCCATGATGCACCGCAGGCTAATCTAGGAGCAGTGAAGTGGTTTTAAAATGTGAGTTATTTTGATTCTCTCTGGAGTTTTAATGTGTTTCTGGTCATATAATCACACAAAACATTATTTTATTATCAACTCTGTAACGAGTCCTTCACCATTTACACTTTTATACTCCAGACATTAACATTTATACTAGCGGGTTTTTAAGCCTCGGGTTATTGTTTTGGATGCCGGTTGGTATCTTAGCAACCAGCTAAACCACCGGTGGCGTGCTGCAGTGGGCGGGAACAAGCCGTGACGCAGTCTCTCTCTAACTAGAGCGTCTCAGTAATCTGTTTTATGAGGAGAGATGAGGAGAGAACACTGATACTTACACACTCACTACCTAGACAGCCTACTTACACACTCACTACTTACACACTCACTACCTAGACAGCCTACTTACACACTCACTACTTACACACTCACTACCTAGACAGCCTACTTACACACTCACTAGAGTTTGAAATGTATGCTGCGTTCAAAATCTCCTACTTCTATACTACACAGTACTTCACCTCTGACACCAGTGTGACATCAATGTAGAATATGATGCAGTAAACATGCTCTTTTATTGAACACAGCAGCCGCCAGGAACCGCCGCTCAGCATTCCTGTCACCGCTGGCTTGCTGCAGTATGCTGTACTGGATTTTCATCTTTGTTGGTGAGCGAGCAGAAGGTTCCTAACCCAGTTAATATCTAGAACTCAGAGGACTGTGAAAGAGCTACCTCAGCCAGCATGGTATGACCGCATGTCCATTAGTCTCTGTCTCTCTGTCTGTGCTGCAATGGTTCCAGCATTCACGACTGCCTTTTACAAACAGTCGTTCCACCGAACTCCTGATGGATCTACCAGACTCCACCTCAGCTACTGTCTCCAGCACGGAAAAACACACCCGGCAGGCCTCACCAGAGCCTAGCCTTCAGACCAGAAACCCTGCCGAGGCCTGAGCAGACACAACCGCGTCCCTGTCGCAGCGCAGCGCTGTTTACCCTCAGATTGAATCCAGATTGTTAGCAGTTACTGAATCAGCAGCCCAGGTTGCAGAATCACGCTGTGTACTTAACCACCGAGAGCTTATGGGCTCTAACAGAATGTGCCAACATAATATGGAGAAAGAAAAGGAGGAGCTACACGTTACCAAGCTCAGTTAGACGTAGTAAACATCACAGCAGCGTCCACTCCAAACCTTTCATCACAGAAGCTTCTAGTTATCATTGGCAAGTCTGTGTTTCATTGTTGTGTTAAATCACATGTGGACTTTTACAAATGTGATGGCTGAGAGCCTCCATGAGAAATCTAGAGGCAAACTGGCCATCCAGGAGAAATCTGGCAGCAAATTAGGCATCCAGGAGGAATCTAGAAGCAAACTGGGCATCCATGAGAAATCTGGAAGCAAACTGACTGTCCAAGAAAAATCTGGAGGCAAACTGACCATCCAGGAGAACTCTGGAGGCAAACAGACCGTCCAGGAGAACTCTGGAAGAAAACTGACCGTCCAGGAGATGTCTGGAAGAAAACTGACCGTCCAGGAGATGTCTGGAAGCAAATTGGGCATCTAGGAGAAATCTGAAAGCAAACTGGGTGTCCAAGAGAAGTCTGGACGCAAACTGGGTATTCAGAAGAAAGTCTGGAAGCAAACTGGTCACCCATGAGAGGTCTAGAAGCAAACTGGCCATCCAGGAGAAGCATGGAAGCAAACTGGGCATCCATGAGAAGTCTGGAAGCAAACTGGCCATCTAGGAGAAGTCTGGAAGCAATTGGGCATCCACAAAGAAATCTCGAGGCAGACTGGCTAACCAGAAAAATCTGGAAGAAACTAGCCATCCAGGAGAAGTCTAGAAGCAAACAACCTTGTGATTATTTTTTGAAAATTAAACATATCTATATATAAAACCTTGTATTTTAATAAAAAACAGGACCTGCATAGCCGCCCAGGGACTTTGTTGAGGTCACCAGAATTCTTTAAAGGGGCCACAATGGACTGGAGTTGTGTGGCTTACATGCAGACATGTCTATTTAAATAATTGCAAGTGTGATAACAGCCATTCTTAAATTTGATGGTCAACGCACTGCTGTCTGTGACCTGTAATATCCTGTAATATCCCATAATATCCTGCTTTACGCTGTAGTCGGGACACGAACCGTACATCAGTGCTGGAGAACATTCTTCTAAATTCGTTTACACACAGAAAGTGAAGCTTTATGTGGAATAAGTGTATTTTATATCCCAAATCAGCTCATCAGAGGTAAGTAGTAGTGTTGAATTTCTAACTAAAGGAGAAATTTGGAAGCAAACTGGGTGTACAGTAGAAATCTGGAAGCAAACATAGTGTCCAGGAGAAATCTGGAAGCAAACTGGGTGTACAGAAGAAATCTGGAAGCAAACTGGGTGTACAGAAGAAATCTGGAAGCAGACTGGGCGTCCAGGAGAAATCTGGAAGCAGACTGGGTGTACAGGAGAAATCTGGAAGCAGACTGGGTGTACAGGAGAAATCTGGAAGCAGACTGGGCGTCCAGGAGAAATCTGGAAGCAGACTGGGTGTACAGGAGAAATCTGGAAGCAGACTGGGTGTACAGGAGAAATCTGGAAGCAGACTGGGTGTACAGGAGAAATCTGGAAGAAGACTGGGTGTACAGGAGAAATCTGGAAGCAGACTGGGTGTACAGGAGAAATCTGGAAGCAGACTGGGTGTACAGGAGAAATCTGGAAGAAGACTGGGTGTACAGGAGAAATCTGGAAGCAGACTGGGTGTACAGGAGAAATCTGGAAGCAGACTGGGTGTACAGGAGAAATCTGGAAGCAGACTGGGTGTACAGGAGAAATCTGGAAGCAGACTGGGCGTCCAGGAGAAATCTGGAAGCAGACTGGGTGTACAGGAGAAATCTGGAAGCAGACTGGGTGTACAGGAGAAATCTGGAAGAAGACTGGGTGTACAGGAGAAATCTGGAAGAAGACTGGGTGTACAGGAGAAATCTGGAAGCAGACTGGGTGTACAGGAGAAATCTGGAAGCAGACCTCTCCTAGAGGTTTTATCTCTAGTCTATACTGTTCACTGCAGTCACTAATAGTCAAATGTTTTTTTCTACATGTCTGTTTGTGTTACTGAACCTGTTGGTCTATTAGCATAAGTGCTACAGAAAGCTTGGCAGACATAGCAACAGTAACTAGAGGAGGTGGGACTTTTCCAAACAGTTCATTAAAGCTGCTCGTGGAGACACGACAGAGGTTGTGGCACATTGTGGATAACGAGGCCTACAGGTCCATCAGATGGCACCACCTGCGTCGTCATTGACGTGGAGCAACAACCTGCAGACGCTCAACCATTTAACATGGAACCATTTCAGTCTCGTCTCTTTACCCGGCCTTGTTATTACATTACTGAGATTCGAGCAGGACGACTGTTACTGAGGAGCTCTGAGTTTAGAGAGTTTAATTCACTTTGTAGTGGTTAGTACGGTGGTGTAGTGGTTAGTACGGTGGTGTAGTGGTTAGTACGGTGGTGTCGTGGTTAGTACGGTGGTGTAGTGGTTAGTATGGTGGTGTAGTGGTTAGTATGGTGGTGTAGTGGTCAGTATGGTGGTGTAGTGGTTAGTATGGTGGTGTAGTGGTTAGTACGGTGGCGTAGTGGTCAGTACGGTGGCGTAGTGGTTAGTACGGTGGTGTATTGGTTAGTACGGTGGTGTAGTGGTCAGTACGGTGGCGTAGTGGTCAGCAAGACGATCCAGGTTGGATTCCCGGTCCGTTTGTGTTGGCCATGAGATGCACTGGTGGGGCCAATGATACTGGGTCCAGCCTCCCAGTGACCCCTATGAGTGGGATAAAGTAGAAGATGATGGATGGATGGATGGATGGATGGATGTTATGTTCCCTGTGTCTTCTTACTCTATGGCAATGCCACATTGGTGTCAGAAGTGGGAATGGTGCTGCCTCCTCCTCCCCAGAGATCTGGAGAGGAACAGCGCTTCCACAGACTCTGCAGACAACACGGCAAACTCCATGACGGGAATTTCTCAGATGTTTCAGGAAAAGAAGAACTGGTGCGAGTTAGAGACGGAGGAAGAAAGGCTGTAATAAAAAGCAGCCCAGACTGGACGGTGCAGAAGAAAAAAAGAGGAAAGAAAAAAGAGAATAAGTGCAATTCCCCCTTTCTTTTTCATCCCAGGCCTCTTGCAATCCTTTTTGAAGCTTGTGTTTTTTGGAAGCCGGATTGAAGTTACAGACACGCTGGCAGTGGCAAGACTCTACCTGCCTGTTCTCTCTCTCTCTCGCTCGTGTGGACTCTTTCTCTGTGACTGGCAAATGATTTTAATTCGCTCTGGCATCGGGATTTACTCTCCGCTACAACACGCTACTCGCATTTAGCTGCTGGCGAAGTGCTTTAGCTTTGAGCCGTGTTTATAAATGAGTCCTCTGAAGGATTCTTGTGAGAGGAGTCATTGTTAACAAGAAGCTTTTTGTTCTGTACCTACATCGTCTTCGGTCGCCTCGTATCCAGTCCCGATCAAAATCTGCTTCCAGACTTCCAAATCCCAGCTGAATGTGGCAGCTTCATTGTGCTCCAAGGCCACTTCTGGGAACGTCCTTACATCGCCTCAGTATCCCACGACGCTCCGATTGTTCTCTCGCTACAAAGCGCTTGCGAATGTTAGCAAAACTGCAAACAGAGTGAATGCAAACAGAGACAAACAGTTTGACTATAGGTTAGCATGCTCGTAGCGTAAACAGCCTTCGGAAAGACAAATCTAACGGTGGCTTTGTTTTGCTCGGAGCGATGCCTGGCGTCCGAAACCAAACACATGCTGAAAGCATCAAGCCGATTTAATCAGGGTTTAATTGCGATGTGCCCATCTTGCACGTTGCACAAGCAGGATGGAGCCACTTTGCTCGCAAATTGACGGCTTCGGCGGCTCAGTGTGATGGATGCTAAACAATTGGATAAGCTTGGTTTATTGGAACAAACGCAGTTGCTCTGTATTTTGGCATGAACTACAACAAATAGAAGCATTTGGACTTTGCTAGCTCTTTAGCTCAGCTCAGCTTGAACGGGCAGATCACCATGCCAGGGCCAGGGCCCAGTAAACCTGGTTTAGATCTGTCCTGAGTGATGGCTGTTAGTTTGTAATTGTAAGTAAAGTAGGGTGTTCCACAGGGTTCTGTCTTAGTATCTATATTATTTGCCTAGCTATTTAGCTCACCTTGACTTTAATGGGCCATGGCCCAGTAATCCTGGTTCAGATCTGTCTAAGTCATTTCTATTAGTTTGTAACTGTAAGTGGTGAAACATCTGTTTGTATGTAAGTAAAGTAGGGTGTTCCACAGGGTTCTGTCTTAGGATCTATATTATTTGCCTAGCTGTTCAGCTCACCTTAATGGGAGGATCGCCATTCCATGGCCCAGTAAACCTGGTTCAGATCTGTCCTGAGTGATCGATCACTGTTAGTTTGTAAATGTAAGTAACGTAGGGTGTTCCACAGGGCTCTGTCCTAAGACCTATATTATTTGTCTAGCTATTAGCTCAGCTCAGCTCGAATGGGCAGATCACCATGCCATGGCCAGGGCCCAGTAAACCTGGTTCAGATCTGTCCTGAGTGATCCCTATTAGTTTGTTATTGAAAGTAAATTATGGTGTTCCACAGGGATCTGCCGTAGGACCTATATTATTTGCCTAGCTATTTAGCTCACCTTGACTTTATTGGTCAGATCTCCATTCCGTGGCCCAGTAAACTTGGTTCAGACCTGTCCTGAGTGATTCCTATTAGTTTGTAACTGTAAGTGGTGAAACATCTGTTCATACTGAAGTAACTAGGGTGTTCCACAGGGCTCTGTCTTAGGATCTATTTTATTTGCATAGCTATTCACCACGCCATGGCCAGGGCCCAGGTCCAGATTAAGCCTAAGTATAGACTTAAAAGGTCTAAAGATGACTTACCAGGACTGCCAACTCTTCCAGCACTAGTTGCTTAGCATGCTAACTTCAGTAGATATCTCTGCAAAATTATACATAGACATCAAAACTGTTACTTTTTCACTTTTTGTCCATAATTTTAGTTAATTTTGGAATGTTTGAAACTAAAACACTGGTTCGTTAATGTCCAATATCACATTATTATAAAGTTTGGGGTCAGCTACAAAGATACCAGCACTTTATCTCCACGCCTTGCCTTGTATCTACTCTCACTGTCCATACACTGCTCTTCAATGGTCAGCAGGCCCATTTTCCAGAGACCAGAGACGATAGCTCATCTGTCTTCTCTAGTCCTTCATCAGTGGTCCACAGGACGCTGCCACACGGCCCTGTTGGCTGTAAAGTTTTGACTCAGAGGTGTTTGAAACTCCAGCAACACTGCTGCGGCTTGATCAGTTCAAAGACCCATCACAGAACATACTGTGCAATACACTTCTCTCTCTGTGGGTTCTGCTTAGATGTTCCAGGAATAAGAAGGAATAAGCCACATGGACACAGAATAAATGGTTCTCTGTGTATTAAGTGATTCCCGACACTTCAGAGCAAACATTTCCATCGTAAGCGCTCACGAGAGGCAGGAACAACCCAGCAGATCTCTGCGTAAGGACTCTGAACCTTTGACCTTGTGGTTTTGAATTCGGGGCAGCTAACCACAGCGCGCTCCTGCAGGCCTGACGACAGCTTCTGCAGGCGTCCTACTGTAAGGAACTCTGAGGAGAAGTTCTCCAGAACATTTTCTGCGATGGTCTTTAATGTGATTGTTTACGTATGCCGTGTTAATGAATTCTGGATTAGAGTGCATGCTGAACGAGTCACTGATGAGAACTGCAGGTTCTGAACTCAGTAGGTTGTTTGCACATGACTTCACATCCTTGCATCGCTGTGGTGTGAACTGCAGATGGAGTGCAGGAGGTGATTTTCCACATAGGGGGCGCTATCACACTCTCTTCTCCACTTTGTTCTTCACCTACAACTCCTCGACTCTGTTCCTCACCTCCATCTCCTCCATTCTGTTCTATACCTCCATCTCCTCCACTCTGTTCCTCACCTCCATCTCCTCCACTCTGTTCTTTACCTCCATCTCCTCCACTCTGTTCTTCACAAACTGCCTCCATCTCCTCCACTCTGTTCTTCACCTCCATCTTCTCCACTCTGTTCCTCACTTCCATCTCCTCCACTCTGTTCCTCACCTCCCTCTCCTCCACTCTGTTCCTCATCTCCATCTCCTCCACTCTGTTCTACACCTCCATCTCCTCCATTCTGTTCTACACCTCCATCTTCTCCACTCTGTTCCTCACTTCCATCTCCTCCACTCTGTTCTTCACCTCCCTCTCCTCCACTTTGTTCCTCACCTCCATCTCCTCCACTCTGTTCTACACCTCCATCTCCTCCATTCTGTTCTACACCTCCATCTCCTCCACTCTGTTCCTTACCTCCATCTCCTCCACTCTGTTCTTCACACACTGCCTCCCTCTCCTCCACTCTGTTCCTCACACACTGCCTCCATCTCCTCCACTTTGTTCTTCACCTTCATCTCCTCCACTCTGTTCCTTACCTCCATCTCCTCCACTTTGTTCTTCACCTTCATCTCCTCCACTCTGTTCCTCACCTCCATCTCATTCACTCTGTTTTTCACCTCCATCTCCTCCACTCTGTTCTACACCTCCATCTCCTCCACTTTGTTCCTCACCTCCATCTCCTCCACTCTGTTCTTCACAAACTGCCTCCATCTCCTCCACTCTGTTCTTCACCTCCATCTTTTCCACTCTGTTTCCCACTTCCATCTCCTCCACTCTGTTCCTCACCTCCCTCTGCTCCACTCTGTTCCTCACCTCCATCTCCTCCACTCTGTTCCTCACCTCCATCTCCTCCACTCTGTTCCTCACACACTGCCTCCATCTCCTCCACTTTGTTCTTCACCTTCATCTCCTCCACTCTGTTCCTCACCTCCATCTCCTCCACTTTGTTCTTCACCTTCATCTCCTCCACTCTGTTCCTCACCTCCATCTCATCCACTCTGTTTTTCACCTCCATCTCCTCCACTCTGTTCTACACCTCCATCTCCTCCACTCTGTTCCTCACCTCCATCTCCTCTACTCTGTTCTACACCTCCATCTCCTCCATTCTGTTCTACACCTCCAACTCCCCCACTCTGTTCTTCACACACTGCCTCCATGTCCTCCACTCGATTCTTCACGCACTGCCTTCATCTCCTCCACTTTGTTCTTCACAAACTGCCTCCATCTCCTCCACTCTGTTCTTTACCTCCATCTCCTCCACTCTGTTCCTCACTTCCATCTCCTCCACTCTGTTCTACACCTCCATCTCCTCCACTTTGTTCTTTACCTCCATCTTCTCCACTCTGTTCTTCATGCACTGCATTCCATCTCCCCCACTCTGTTCTTCACACACTGCCTCCATGTCCTCCACTCTGTTCTTCACCTCCATCTCCTCCACTCTGTTCCTCACCTCACTCTCCTCCACTCTGTTCTACACCTCCATCTCCTCCTCTCTGTTTTTCACTTCCATATCCTTCACTCTATTCTTTACCTCTATCTCTTCCACTCTATTCTTTACCTCCATCTCTTCCACTCTATTCTTTACCTCCATCTCCTCCACTCTATTCTTTACCTCTATCTCCTCCACTCTGTTCCTCACTTCCATCTCCTCCACTCTGTTCCTCACCTCCCTCTCCTCCAATCTGTTCTACACCTCCATCTCCTCCACTCTGTTTTTCACTTCCATCTGCTCCACTCTATGCTTCACCTCCATCTCCTCCACTCTGTTCTTTACCTCCATCTCCTCCACTCTATTCTTCACGCACTGCCTCCGCCTGGGTTTACATCTGATTCTCCAGCTGAATGCTCTTTCAGATCTTTTTTCCAATCTTTCACGTGAATGCTCTTTTATTGAACATAGCAGGAGGCGAGACTCTCCCTCAACACAGTTTCAGAACAGCCCCCAGGCAGCCTCTGTGCAGTAGGGGTTACTGCCACATCTTAGTGCTGTGTCCTCCTCCCCAGTGCGGCGGAACTCCCCACAGCTTGTAACACCGCTCCTCACACCACTGAGGTGGCAGTGACACCAGCAAAGCTTCGACATGCTGCAGTTTTCGAAATGCGGACCTCCAGCTGCTTGAGAGCTCGAACCCCGGCAAGGTCTCTGTGGTTTAACCAGCTGAGACGCAGGAGTATAAGGTGTGAGCTGGAGAGATTTTCAATAGGCTAAGAACTAATTTGAGCTTGTGTGAGCACTTAAAGGGTTAAAGCAGGCCCGGGGCTGCGAGGTCATGTGGGGTCAGACATTCAGAGGGGCTAATGGGTTAAGACTAAGGGCTGTAAGCTGGCGTGGTGGTCTGTTTCTACACTGTAGCTGAATGAGCAGCGCTCGGCTCGGGATACGCTCTGATGTTTCAGGATTAAACTAAACCTGTTATCTTAATCTCACAATCAGCTTACAGAAACCACGTGGAGATAAAAAAAGAGAGAAACAGAGAAACGGGGGGTGGGGGGCGTTTCTTCCCCCCCTCGTCTCCAGTCAGCCCAGTTCCCCACACTGCTCATCTCCAGTCTACCCAGTTCCTCCCCCCCCATTTCCAGTCAGCCCAGTTCCCCATACTGCTCATCTCCAGTCTACCCAGTTCCTCCCCACTCATCTCCAATCAGCCCAGTTCCTCCCCCCTCATCTCCAGTCAGCCCAGTTCCCCACACTGCTCATCTCCAGTCTACCCAGTTCCTCCCCACTCATCTCCAATCAGCCCAGTTCCTCCCCCCTCATCTCCAGTCAGCCCAGTTCCCCACACTGCTCATCTCCAGTCAGCCAGTTCCTCCCCCCTCATCTCCAGTCAGCCCAGTTCCCCACACTGCTCATCTCCAGTCTACCCAGCCCCCCCCCCCGTTTCCAGTCAGCCCAGTTCCCATACTGCTCATCTCCAGTCAGCCCAGTTCCCCATCACTGCTCATCTCTAGTCTACCCAGTTCTTCCCCCCCTCATCTCCAGTCAGCCCAGTTCCTCCCCCCTCGTCTCTAGTCAGCCCAGTTCCCCATAATGCTCATCTCCAGTCAGGCCAGTTCCTTGTCTCCAGTCAGGCCAGTTCCCCTCCCCCTTCATCTCCAGTCAGCCCAGTTCCTCCCCCCTCATCTCCAGTCAGCCCAGTTCCCCTCCCCCCTCGTCTCTAGCCCCCGTCCCCCCCCCTCGTCACAGTCAGCCCAGTTCCCCATACTGCTCATCTCCAGTCAGGCCAGTTCCTCCCCCCTTTGTCTCCAGTCAGACCAGTTTCCCTCCCCCCTCGTCTCTAGTCAGCCAGTTCCCCATACTGCTCATCTCCAGTCAGGCCAGTTCCTCCCCTCTTTGTCTCCAGTCAGACCAGTTCCCCTCCCCCTTCATCTCCAGTCAGACCAGTTCCCCTCCCCCTCATCTCCAGTCAGCCCAGTCCCCTCATCTCCAGTCAGCCCAGTCCCCTCGTCTCCAGTCAGCCCAGTTCCTCCCCCCCTTTTCTCCAGTCTGGCCAGTTTCCCTCCCCCCTAATCTCCAGTTAGCCAAGTTCTCCTCCCCCTGATCTCCAGTCCCCGCAGTTACTCCTCACTGGTCTCCAGTCACCCCAGTTCCACATTGATTAGCTCCACATTGAATATCTCTGTTGAACACCACCCCCCTCTCTGTCTTTCTCTCTCTCTCTCTCTCTCTCTCCCTCTCTCTCTCTCTCTCTCTCTTTCTCTCTCTCTCTCTCTCTCTCTCTCTCTGTCTTTCTCTCTCTCCCTCTCTCTCTCTCTCTCTCTCTCTCTCGCTCTCTGTCTTTCTCTCTCTCTCTCTCTCTCTCTCTCTGTGTGTGTGTGTGTGTGTGATTCATTGTATGACTGGGTAAGTAACAAAAGCGTGGCGTGTAGGAAGATGGGAATGTTTCGACTGCATACAGAGAGAAAGAAAGAAAGAGAGAGAAAGAAAGAAAGAGAGAGAAAGAAAGAAAGAGAAAGAAAGAGAGAGAGAAAGAGAAAAAGAGAAAGAGAGAAAAAGAGAAAGAAAGTTATATCATTACCAGATCACACAGTTTGAAATGTCAGATATCTGTCTTTATTTCTCTCTCCATCTCTCTCTTTCTCTTTTCCTCCACTCTAAATTTCTCCCTATCCCTCCCTCTTCCTACTCCTTTTTTTCCCCTCCTGTGACTGTTCCCTTCTTCTCCTCTTTCAGCTGCGTACAGGGGGAAGTTCTCCTCCAATTATCTAATTCGAGAAGGATTCAAACTCACAAACTGACCCCTCCCTCTCTTTCTTTCTTTCTCCCTCTTCCTCCCTCCCTCCCTCCCTCCCTCTGCTCTCTCTCTCTCTCTCCCTCCCTCCCTCTCTCTCTCTCTCTCTCTGTCTGGCTGCTCCTCTCTCGTCCCCTCCTCCCCAGTTACACAGCACACCTGCCTGCTGCTTGGCTGCGAGTGCTCACACAGTGATCGTCTCCTGGCCTGCCCGCGCTGCAGCTCCACTTCCATCCCTGTGTCTGGATTTGTGGGTGACCGTCTTCTTCTCCTCCACTTTCTGCACGAACAGCGCAGGTAGGAGCCGCTTCGCACTCACCCGCTCAGCCCCCCGGCCCCGCCGAGTCTGCTGGACTCAGAGGAAAGGGCTTACACACAGAAGATCAGAACGTGGAGCTGTTTTGACAGAAGGGGGACTTGATTAGGTGGGCAGGTTGAGGGGCTTGGTGTTTCGAGGTGGTTTATAATAGTTTGAGGATTAGGATGGTTGGCTTTCAGCTGTTTGTAGGGGCTGATGACTCTCTGACTCTACTTTAGCTCCTGACTCTATCTCAGATCACAGTAATGTACAGGTTCTGTTTTGTTATGCAGTAAATGCAGGTGGTTCTGGTGCATGTATAGATTGTATGTAATCAGTGGACAGCTGCTTTATATATTGCATTCTATGTGTGTGAGTGTGTGTGTGAGAGAGAGAGAGAGTGTGAGAGAGAGAGAGAGAGGGGGGGGGTGTGGTGCTTTGTACATAGTTTCCAACTTTCCTACTCCAGGCTTTGATGAACACCTCATGCTTTGCGTAAGAACTGCGTTGTCTATATAACATGCTGTGTCCAGTTCACTGTCCAGCGCCGAGCATCCTTCTTTACATCAATGTGCAGGACAGTACGTTCTCCTCTGTTTCTTCCTAACTCCTTCTTTCAGCGTGACCTCTCACCCCTTATCCTTCACAGAGTCATCCAGACCTCCACCAGGTACTAAATAATAAGCCTTCACCTGAGAAGCTCACTGAACCACATATGCATATTAATTATTTATACATCTTAAAACTGTGTAATCATATTATATGTAATATAACAGGCTAAACTGCTGCAACACTAGGAGATAAAGCACTGTAACACTCCTTATAACTTGAGTATAAGTTCAGAGGGTGGAGATAAAGCACTGTAACACTCCTTATAACTTGAGTATAAGTTCAGAGGGTGGAGATAAAGCACTGTAACACTCCTTATAACTTGAGTATAAGTTCAGAGGGTGGAGATAAAGCACTGTAACACTCCTTATAACTTGAGTATAAGTTCAGAGGGTGGATAAAGCACTGTAACACTCCTTATAACTTGAGTATAAGTTCAGAGGGTGGAGATAAAGCACTGTAACACTCCTTATAACTTGAGTATAAGTTCAGAGGGTGGAGATAAAGCACTGTAACACTCCTTATAACTTGAGTATAAGTTCAGAGGGTGGAGATAAAGCACTGTAACACTCCTTATAACTTGAGTATAAGTTCAGAGGGTGGAGATTAAGCACTGTAACACTCCTTATAACTTGAGTATAAGTTCAGAGGGTGGAGATAAAGCACTGTAACACTCCTTATAACTTGGGTATAAGTTAAGAGGGAGGAGCTAAAGCACTGTTACACTCCTTATACCTTGGGTATAAGTTAAGAGGGAGGAGCTAAAGCACTGTAACACTCCTTATAACTTGATTATAAGTTCAGAGGGTGGAGCTAAATTGCTGCAACACTCCTTATAACTTGAGTATAAGTTCAGAGGGTGGAGATTAAGCACTGCAACACTCCTTATAACTTGAGTATAAGTTCAGAGGGTGGAGATTAAGCACTGTAACACTCCTTATAACTTGAGTATAAGTTCAGAGGGTGGAGATAAAGCACTGTAACACTCCTTATAACTTGAGTATAAGTTAAGAGGGAGGAGCTAAAGCACTGTAACACTCCTTATAACTTGAGTATAAGTTCAGAGGGTGGAGATAAAGCACTGTAACACTCCTTATAACTTGAGTATAAGTTCAGAGGGTGGAGATTAAGCACTGTAACACTCCTTATAACTTGGGTATAAGTTAAGAGGGAGGAGCTAAAGCACTGTAACACTCCTTATAACTTGGGTATAAGTTAAGAGGGAGGAGCTAAAGCACTGTAACACTCCTTATACCTTGGGTATAAGTTAAGAGGGTGGAGCTAAATTGCTGCAACACTGCTTATAACTTGAGTATAAGTTCAGAGGGTGGAGCTAAACTACTGCAACTCTGCTTATAACTTAAGAATAATTTCAGAGGGTGGAGCTAAACTGCTGCAACACTCCTTATAACTTGAGTATAAGTTCAGAGGGTGGAGCTAAACTGCTGCAACACTGCTTATAACTTGAGTATAAGTTCAGAGGGTGGAGCTAAACTGCTGCAACACTGCTTATAACTTGAGTATAAGTTCAGAGGGTGGAGCTAAACTGCTGCAACTCTTCTTATAACCTGAGTATAAGTTCAACGGGTGAAGCTAAAGCACCGTAACACTCCTTATAACTTGATTATAAGTTCAGAGGGTGGAGCTAAACTGCTGCAACACTCCTTATAACTTGAGTATAAGTTCAGAGGGTGGAGCTAAACTGCTGCAAAACTGCTTATAACTTGAGTATAAGTTCAGAGGGTGGAGCTAAACTGCTGCAACTCTTCTTATAACAAGTATTAGTTCAGAGGGTGGAGCTAAACTGCTGCAACTCTTCTTATAACTTGAGTATAAGTTCAACGGGTGAAGCTAAAGCACCGTAACACTCCTTATAACTTGATTATAAGTTCAGAGGGTGGAGCTAAACTGCTGCAACTCTGCTTATAACTTGAGTGTAAGTTCACAGGGTGGAGCTAAACTGCTGCAACACTGCTTATAACTTGAGTATAAGTTCAGAGGGTGGAGCTAAACTACTGCAACTCTGCTTATAACTTAAGAATAAGTTCAGAGGGTGGAGCTACACTGCTGCAACTCTGCTTATAACTTGAGTATAAGTTCACAGGGTGGAGCTAAACTGCTGCAACACTGCTTATAACTTGAGTATAAGTTCAGAGGGTGGAGCTAAACTGCCGCAACACTGCTTATAACTTGAGTATAAGTTCAGAGGGTGGAGCTAAACTGCCGCAACACTGCTTATAACTTGAGTATAAGTTCAGAGGGTGGAGCTAAACTGCTGCAACACTGCTTATAACTTGAGTATAAGTTCAGAGGGTGGAGCTAAACTGCTGCAACACTGCTTATAACTTGAGTATAAGTTCAGAGGGTAGAGCTAAAGCACTGTAACACTCCTTATAACTTCAGCATGAGGGGCAGGGCTAAACCATGGCAACAATTAAAAATGAGTTGAGTGGGTGGGGCTAAAGCCTGGCAACACTCCTTTAAGTTAAGCATGACTTTAGTGGGCGGGATTAAGCTGCTGCAACACTCCTTTTCACTTCAGAATGAGTCACTTCTGAAACACTATAACTTCAAAAATGACTTGAGTGGGCTGTACTAAACCACTGCAACACTCTTTATGACTTCAGTGTGAGTTGAGGGGGCGGGACTAAACCTCTGCAACCCGATTTATAACTTTAGTGTGAGTTGAGTGGGCGGAGCTAAACATATACAACGCTCCATATAACTTAAGCATAAGTTGAGTGGGCGGAGCTAAACGGCTACAAAGCTCTGTATAAGTTCAGTGTGAGTTAAGTGGGTGGGACTAAACCACTGCAACACGCTTTATGACTTTAGTGTGAGTTTAGTGGGCGGAGCTAAACTTCTACAACGCTCCATATAACTTTAGCATAAGATGAGTGGGAGGAGCTAAACAGCTACAAAGCTCTGTATAAGTTCAGTGTGAGTTAAGTGGGTCGCACTGAACAGTTTCAACACTTCTTGTAACTTTTTATGTGAGTTGAGTGGGCGGGACTAAACCACTGCAACACTCCTTATAACTTCAGTGTAAGTTAAGTGGGCGGGACTAAACCACTGCAACACTCCTTATAACTTTAGTGTGAGTTGAGTGGGCAGGACTACACCACTGCAACACTCCTTATAACTTCAGTGTGAGTTGAATGGGCGGGATTAAATCTTTGCAACGCTCCTTATAAGTTAAATAGAAGTTGGAGCAGGTGGAGCTAAAGCCTGGCAGCACTCCTTTAACTTTAGCATGACTTTAGTGGGCGGGGTTTCACTTCTGAAACACTCTTTATAACTTCAAAAATGACTTGAGTGGGCTGGACTAAACCACTGCAACACTCTTTATGACTTCAGTATGAGTTAAGTGGGCAGGACTAAACCACTGCAACACTCTTCATAACTTTAGTGCGAGTTGAGTGGGTGGGGCTAAACTGCTGCAAGACTCCTTAATACTACAGTGTGAGTTAAGTGTGCGGGACTAAACCACTGCAACACTCTTTATAACATTAGTGCGAGTTGAGTGGGTGGGACTAAACCGCTGCAACACTCTTTATAACTTTAGTGTGAGTTAAGTGGGCGGGACTAAACCTCTGCAACACTCTTTATAACTTCAGTGTGAGTTAAGTGGGTGGGGTTAAACCTCTGCAACACTTCTTATAACTTCAGCATGAGTTCAGTTGGCGGGACTGAACTGCTGCAAGACTCCTTAATACCTCAGTATGAGTTGAATGTGTGGGACTAAACCACTGCAACACTCTTTATAACTTCAGTGTGAGTTAGGTGGGCGGGACTAAACCTCTGCAACACTCTTTATAACTTCAGTGTGAGTTAGGTGGGCGGGACTAAACCTCTGCAACACTCTTTATAACTTCAGTGTGAGTTAAGTGGTTGGGGCTAAACCTCTGCAACACTTCTTATAACTTCAGCCTGAGTTGAGTGGGTGGGACTAAACTGCTGTAAGACTCCTTAATACCTCAGTATGAGTTGAGTGGGTGGGACTAAACCACTGCAACACTCTTTATAACTTCAGTGTGAGTTAGGTGGGCGGGACTAAACCTCTGCAACACTCTTTATAACTTCAGTGTGAGTTAGGTGGGCGGGACTAAACCTCTGCAACACTCTTTATAACTTCAGTGTGAGTTAAGTGGTTGGGGCTAAACCTCTGCAACACTTCTTATAACTTCAGCCTGAGTTGAGTGGGTGGGGCTAAACTGCTGCAAGACTCCTTAATACCTCAGTGTGAGTTGAGTGTACGGGACTAAACCACTGCAACACTCTTTATAACTTTAGTGTGAGTTAATGGGGTGGGGCTAAACCTCTGCAACACTTCTTATAACTTCAGCATGAGTTCAGTGGGCGGGACTAAACCTCTGCAACACTTCTTATAACTTCAGCCTGAGTTGAGTGGGTGGGGCTAAACTGCTGCAAGACTCCTTAATACCTCAGTGTGAGTTGAGTGTACAGGACTAAACCACTGCAACACTCTTTATAACTTTAGTGTGAGTTAATGGGGTGGGGCTAAACCTCTGCAACACTTCTTATAACTTCAGCATGAGTTCAGTGGGCGGGACTAAACCTCTGCAACACTTCTTATAACTTCAGCATGAGTTCAGTGGGCGGGACTGAACTGCTGCAAGACTCCTTAATACCTCAGTATGAGTTGAATGTGTGGGACTAAACCACTGCAACACTCTTTATAACTTCAGTGTGAGTTAGGTGGGCGGGACTAAACCTCTGCACCACTCTTAATAACTTCAATGTGACTTGAGTGGGTGGGGCTACACCACTGCAACACTTCTTATAACTTCAGCATGAGTTTGATTGGTTGGACCTAATTGCTGCAGCACTCCACATAACTTGAGCAGGACTTGAGTGGGCGGGGCAAAACCGCTAAACTGCTGTAGACTGTCTTTCTCTGTGAAAATGTACACGGGCTGTTCTTCTTAGAATTCAAACACTAAAATGAGACTTATATGAAAGTTATGAGAGTGAGGAGCTGACATGTGGAGGTCATACAGAGGTCAAATAGATAGCTCCAGAGACTGAGAGCTTTGAAAAAAAAAGGAATTTCTCTCTTTCCAAACTTTTCTCTCTCCGTGGAGAGGAGGACGGAGAAGTTACATGTGTTATGACTAACGTCCCTCTCTCAGGCTCTGGTTTTCATTGTGCAGGCTGGGTCTTAAGCCCTGTTCTCATGGCACCAGTTTGCCTTGAGCTACTCTGACTAAAAAAAAAGACACCCAGATGGGGGGAGAGAGAAAAAGAGAGAGAGAGAGGGAGGGAGGGAGAGAGAGAGGGATGAGTACCTGGCACCCACATCTCATTAATCCTATAATGATACAGCTTCCTTCCGACCATGGGCAGATATGACTGAGCACTTCCCAGCAAAGCCGCCACAAAATTCCCAACTAACTCAAAACACAGCCGAAAGAGAGGAAGAGGGGGAGAAAGAGAGAGAGAGAGAGAAAGAGAGAGAGAGGGAGACTAAGGAAGGGAGGGGGGTCCAGACAAATCCATGCTGGCACTAGGCTTTGACACTGTTTCCCAATTCCGCATGATTTGTCCCGTGAGAGTAAAAATTGGGAAACGCTGTTAAACACCACCGCTGGGAACATTGTGTGTCTTGACGCTGCTCCCAATGAACGTTTGCAGATTCCACATCCCTGTTGTTCCTCCGCTGCAGCAGATCAAGTTTCTGGTCCATGCCACGAATGTTCTTCTCAAGCCAGAGCTCTCCATCTGGCCTGTAACGTTCAGAGGTGAGAGTCACCAAGAAGTAGCCACGCTGGCCCCTGGCTAGAGTCCCTGCGTCCCTCAGAATAACTGGAGTTACGCTGAAAAGCTCGTTTCAGGCTGGAGATAATATTGCTGTGGTTAATAGCACCAGCCTTGTTGTCGTCCCTCTCTCATGAAAGGCTTGTGATGTGGTTTAACAGCTCGAATTCCGAGCCTTAAATTGACCCGAATGCTCACACCATAAAAATAACCGGCCTGTCTGAGGAGCATTCGGTGGTGCGGGTCCTGAACGGCCACCAGAAGAATCGAATCAGACAAAGCTCAAAGCTCCGTGAGAAAAGTCTTAATTGTAGCTTGGCAGTCGTGTTGGCTTTGGGTTAGCGGTCTGGAAATGCCCTGACCACTTGACCGCAAAGCTGTCCAGGCCTAGGGTAATTTATTTTAACAGTGTTATATCTCACTTTCATTAGGCCCACATTTAATAAACCCAGTGGCTCTTGTGAGTGCTTGCCTGCAGACGGGCCATTTCGGGGTATTGTTGAAGCATGCTAACATGGCTAAGGGTCTGATTTGCTGGAATAGATGGACTTGGGTTCCAGGTTCAGTCTGCTTACTTAGTGAGCATCTTTGGGAGGCCGGTGGCAGTCATTTACAGTTTGTTTATATTGTCTCTCAATGTGTAGAGCCCAAAAGACTCAAAGCTGAAGATCAAATTACTGTTTTACACATTACTTAGAAAATACTATAAAAAAACTATATTATATAGCGTTTGACTATTGGCGTAGGAACCGGGGGGAATGGGGAGGACGTGTCCCACCCAATATCAGAAACAGGTAGATTTGTCCCACACAAAATGTAAACTACAGAAAATCAAAAACTGTTTAAAAACACTTCACAGGCATATCTGCAAATAGTAGAATTGTGTGTGGGTGTATATACATATATGCTTATGTATAGATATGTAAATGTGTATGTATGTATCTATTTTTTTTTCTCTCTCTTTGTTCATTTATTTATTTATTAACTTTTGTTTTTTTTGTTTATGTATTATTTATTTATTTATTTATTTATTTTATTTTCCTCTTTTCCCCTCCTTTATTGCATGTCAGGCCTGGTGTAAATAGCTAAATAATAAAAAATAAAAAATAAAAATACAAACAAATATGTTTGGTACATGAGTGCATTCCAATTGCGAAAATTGCCAGAAATGACAGGCAACGCTGGCAATTCACACGTTGTGCTTGCTGTTAGTAACGGGCTCTGGTCGTTAGGTGGTCTTTCACTGTGTTAAGGCTTGTGTTGAGATGCCTGTGCTGAAATATCCTGTAGTCAGCAGCTTCACTGAGCCGAGCTCTCTCCTCGCTGGAGCATCGGGTAGCTCTCGCCAGCTTTAAACGCGAGGCCAGTGATGAGAGCAGTGAGTAATAACGATGACCATATACACTGTAATAAAACAGCTTTAGTATAATGTTTTGCTATGGTAACAGACTAGGAGGGTTTGGGTTAGCTAACATTTTATATTAACTTTAGTCAGAAAGTACTCTGAATTGTAAAGTTACATTACTCTCTGGCCACGCCCCCAAACTGCAGACTGCTACTACACTACATATGTAAATAATAAAATATAATAAATAAAATAAATAAATAAATTAATAAATAAATACAAATACACCATCGTTAGAAGTGCTGTCAGTAGTGCAGTATTTAATGTTCCAGAGGGTGCTGTTTGGGACACAGCCTTACTGTCTAACATTAATGTTAGTCTAGTCTAGTCAGGAAACCTCAACATACATTTATTATCATTTCATTTCAGCATCATACGTCAAAGAAAAATATATATTTTAGTTATATGTGTATATAATCCAGACATTGTATGTATAATTTAAAAGTTTTCTGACAGCAGTAGCATGTAATGTGGAGTAGAATGTTTAGTTTGTAAAGTGATCTTTAATTTGATTTATCTAATAATAATCAGACGTACAGATAATATTATATTTTGTTTATTTATTATTAATTTACTATAATTCCACAAATGTTGTTCTATGTCACTATACATACAGAGATTTACTACCTTACCTACAGTGGAATCAGCTTATAGGTAATATTTAGGGGTTAGGGTTTGATTCATATTAGCAAATGTGTCCCCCTCAAAGTCAAACCCGCTCCTACGCTCTTGCGTTTGCACAAAAAGCTAGATGTTTTGGCTCGTTTTGTCTAGCAAGGGTGGGATTTTCCAACCTCTCCCTTCCCAATGGCATCATAAATTTACATACATAGATGCCTGCATGTCCAACATGTTGGGGAGATCAACATGATGGGAGTTTGCTTATAAACAAACACCCATCTACTGAGACATGATGGGTTCTCGTGATCAAATTGGCCCAAACCTCCTTATAACTCAACCAATCTTCACCAGTGTGTTGGGTTTTAATCTTCAGACGTGCATTAATTTAGAAATCTAGAAATATAATATAGAAACTCATAGCTGTGGTGGTGCTGATTGGCTGTCTGGAACAGCAGGACACGTTAAAGTCATTACAGACAGAGTTCAGCTCAGAGCTCCAATACAAACACAATCACATCCATCAGGAAACCCATCAGTGTGTGAGTCTCTACTAAATATAACATAAACCCCCCAAAAGAAAGTGAGAAGGACGAGTTCAGCTTCCTGTTCATCAGCTTCTCGTCCACCCTTACAAAAATCAAGTTTATTCAAGTGTGCCATTAGTATACTTTCAGTTTACTTTTTATGTACTTCTCAGTGATATACTAAACACAGTTATACTTCAGTGTGCTTGGGTTATACTGACAAGTATATAGAACAGTCTATGTATATTCGGCCTTTACTTGTACTTCATCTTTGGTTGAGATATACTTAAGAAAAGTATAAGTAAGTATTCTTGTCCTGCACGAAAAGGCATCCAGTACAATACTTGTTAAGAAATTTTATTTATAAAGATTTATAAAGATACAAATATGTTTCTTAATCTGAATATGTCTTGTTAATTTTGTGTGTCTGCTAGTAAGTAAATCAATGTTAAAGTAGAAAATACCCTTAAATCTAGTCATATACTTTAAAATATTATGATAAGTTCACTTAAAGTAAATTTACACATATACTTTTGAAGATAAATTACCAAACTAGTAAACTAACATTAAACCCATAAGTTTAATTTTAGTGTAGATGCAGCACAAAAGATGTAAACTAGTTGTGTACTTGAAGTTTACTACTCTTACACTTAAAATGTACATAAAAGTATACTTTCATAAACTAAAAAGTGGACCAATTTAGTCCCAAGAAATATTAAAATAGTACAATACAAGTGTACTACAAGTACAATGATATTAGTATAGTAACTAAATAAAGTATACTTGAAAAATATACTTCAACTTTACTTATTTAATAAAATGAACTTTAAGTATACTTATTTTCTGTAAGGGCAGTTCCACCTTAAATGGTGCAGCAGATACATTCTGGCGCCTGAGGAGCACCATTTAAGGTGGACTGTGGAAAGCTGGAACGAGAAGCTAACCAATGGGACGTGTAAGAAGGTGCTGATCTATTGTAAGTGTATGGATTGAGGACGTTTAGAACTTCTGCAGAACTTACTCAGCCAACGAGGCTCTGTGCCACACAGTCAGATCTCAACAAACATCAACACAAACATCACCCAAACATGAGGTTAACGTTGTAGATATTAGGACAGAACTGCTGCTCTGTACATAGACAGCATTTACCATCATAGTATGCGCTCCCGACATGTAGACTGTCCCAATACTTACATTCCTTAAACATACTGTCAACTGAGGAACCTTATTTAGACCTGAATTTAATGAAGCATCGAACGCTTCCTCAGCCGCGAAGACAATCCCATGATGCAGTGCAGGCTAATCTAGGAGCAGTGAAGTGGTTTTAAAATGTGAGTTATTTTGATTCTCTGGAGTTTTAATGTGTTTCTGGTCATATAATCACACAAAACAATATTTTATTATCAACTCTGTAACGAGTCCTTCACCATTTACACTTTTATACTCCAGACATCCGGTAGCTTAGCAACCAGCTAAACCATTGGTGGCGTGCTGCAGTGGGTGGGAACAAGCCGTGATGCAGTCTCTCTCTAACTAGAGCGTCTCAGTATCCTGCTTTTAAGAGGAGATTATGAGGAGAGAACACTGATACTTACACACTCAACTACCTAGACAGGCCTACATACACCACTCACTACCTAGACAAGCTCCTCCCACACACTCCAACTACCTAGACAGCCTACTTAGACACTCACTACCTAGACAGCCTACTTACACACTCACTAGGGTTTGAGACAGACCCAGCATGTTTAAGGTATGTAAGAATTGGAACAGTCTACATGTCGGGAGCGCATACTGTGACGTAAAATGTAGGGAGCTCACTAGGGATTGAGACAGACCCTGGATCTCATGCTTTTATAATACAGTCAGACTTGCTGCTGATCTGCTGTCGCTCCGGAACGCCCACCAGCCTGGAGAGGACGTGCTGAGCAGGCTTTCAGGGTGCTGATGGCTTTAAAAGGGCCACACATGCTCTAAATGTCCCGCAGCCTAATAAATGCCTTCTCTGCTGACAGCGCCTCTGGAGACAGAATCAGGGTCACTGGAACCGAGGAGCGGATCCATAGAACCCACACAGAACGTTTCAGCACGCGTCACACCTCACAAAGTTCCCGGAGAAAGCATGTTATCCCTGGAGCACCCTCGGAAACGGATACAAACCGAATTACTAGCCAGTTAGAGACGCAGTCTGATCCAGATTTCTTGGACGTGGGTTCTAATCTCAGGCTCGTACAGGATCATACACTCATCCCAGCCGAAACACAACGTCCAGGTCTGGAGAGGTGGAGCTACAAGGCTACACTAGTCAATAGTCACCCAAATCTTTTACCTGTACACAGGTAGGTGAAGGTAGTGTTACAGTTTACCTGTACACAGGTAGGTGAAGGTAGTGTTACAGTTTACCTGTACACAGGTAGGTGAAGGTAGTGTTACAGTTTACCTGTACACAGGTAGGTGAAGGTAGTGTTATAGTTTACCTGTAACTCATGTATTCATATATATATATATATATATATATATATATATATATATATATATATATATATATATAAACACTGTAACACTGTAATATATGAAATATAAGAATTTCTGATTACCAAGCAATTACTAATACTGCACTGAAATATTGGTGATCAGTATCGGTATCCTCATCACTGATACTGATACTGTATTGAAATATCGGTCACCTGTATCTCCAGTAAAATACAAATACAGCCGCTTGTTTAACTAATTAACATAAAACAGTAGACAAATTCCAATTCCAATCGGTTACACTCATGACGAAGGAGATCAGACCTCAGCTGTCCGTCCGCTGTGGAGCTGTTTCATTACCTGCTTTCTCGATTTAGATTACATGTTATTTCCCTCCACGTCTCTCCTGTAATCAGCCTGAGTGGAAACCTTCAGCGCTGGGACGAGAGCAGACGCTGTGTCCCTAAAGGTAGAACCATCCATCAATCACGATGACGGGAAGCTCTGTATAAATATTGTGCTTATCATGAGACAATGAAAACATGAGATTAGCCCTCAGGAGGCATATAAATATCACCACAGCTCTAATTACTCAGTAGCTTCAGCACAGTAGCGAAGTAATTACACAGTACTCAACTCAACAGTATACGCAGAGCTTGTAAGATAATTGCAAACAGAATCTGGGGCAACGGGAGGTTCATCAGCGAGAGGGAACCACCTGAGTCTCCTAGAACGTTGTATGAGGTTCTATGGATGGTTGTTCAGGAACTGTATGTGAACTGGGTGCGGAACGTCTGGAGCTGGTGATGGTTCTGTTGGGAGGTAGAGGTTAAGCTCCAGTGTTCTTCAGTCTAACGACTGTGGTGCACAGTCAGCTCCTGCAGGTAGATGTTCCAGTGTTTAGGAGCAGTTAGGTATTTCTTGTCGCTAAAAACTGTGTATATCAATTTTTGTCAATTTACATTTTTCTTAAAATTTTGGCGAATATTATTTATGTGTTTTATTTTGAAATTCAGTTGTTTTTGTTTTCTCCTGTAAAGTTACTATTTTGGAAATACTTGTTTCACTTTAGACAGCGACGATAAGCTTCTCCAGCCGAGGTGGCTCTAGTGTTCGTCCTGTGTTGGTCCTGTATATTCATCCTGTGTCGGTCTTCTGGGTTGGTTCTGTGTTGGTCCTCTGTGTTGTGGTGTTGGTCCTCTGTGTTGGTGCTATTGGTCCTCTGTGTTAGTCCTCTGTGTTGGTGCTATTGGTCCTCTGTGTTAGTCCTCTGTGTTGTGGTGTTGGTCCTCTGTGTTGGTGCTATTGGTCCTCTGTGTTAGTCCTCTTTGTTGTGGTGTTGGTCCTCTGTGTTGGTCCTCTGTGCTGGTGGTGTTGGTTCTCTGTGTTGGTGCTGTTGGTCCTCTGTGTTAGTCCTGTGTTGTGGTGTTGGTCCTCGGTGTTGGTCTTTTGTGTTTGTCTTCTGGGTTGTCCGCTGTGTTTGTCCTCTGTGTTGGTCGTATGTTGGTTCTATGTGTTGGTGCTGTTGGTCCTCTGTGTTAGTCCTGTGTTGTGGTGTTGGTCGTCTGTCTTCGTCTTTTACATTCGTCCTTTGTTCGTCTTCTACATTCGACCTGTGTTGGTCTTCTGGGTGGGTCCTGTGTTGGCCCTGTGTTGGCCCTGTGTTGATGGTATTAGTCCTCTGTGTTGGTCCTGTGTTGATGGTGTTAGTCCTCTGTATTGGTCCTGTGTTGATGATGTTAGTCCTCTGTGTTGGTCCTGTGTTGATAATGTTAGTCTTCTGTGTTGGTCCACCGTGTTGATGATGTTAGTCCTCTGTCTTGGTCCATTGGGTTGGTCCTGTGTTGATGGTGTTAGTCCTCTGTGTTGATGGTGTTGGTTCTGTGTTGGTGGTGTTAGTCCTCTGTGTTGGTCCACGGTGTTGATCCTGTGCTGATGATGTTAGTCCTCTGTCTTGGTCCTGTGTTGGTAATGTTAGTCCTCTGTGTTGGTCCTCTGTGTTGGTCCAGTGTTGATGGTGTTGGTCCTCTGTAATGGTGGTGTTGGGCCTCTGTGTTGGTCCTGTGTTGATGGTGTTAGTCCTCTGTGTTGGTCCTGTGTTAGTCCTCTGTGTTGGTGGTGTTAGTTCTCTGTGTTGGTCCTGTGTTGGTCCTGTGTTGGTGGTGTTAGTTCTCTGTGTTGGTCCTGTGTTGGTGGTGTTAGTTCTCTGTGTTGGTCCTGTGTTGATGGTGTTAGTCCTCTGTGTTGGTCCTGTGTTAGTCCTCTGTGTTGGTGGTGTTAGTTCTCTGTGTTGGTCCTGTGTTGGTCCTGTGTTGGTGGTGTTAGTTCTCTGTGTTGGTCCTGTGTTGGTGGTGTTAGTTCTCTGTGTTGGTCCTATGTTGGTGGTGTTAGTTCTCTGTGTTGGTCCTGTGTTGGCCCTGTGTTGGTGGTGTTAGTCCTCTGTGTTGATGGTGTTGGTCCTGTGTTGGTGGTGTTAGTCCTCTGTGTTGATGGTGTTGGTTCTGTGTTGGTGGTGTTAGTCCTCTGTGTTGATGGTGTTGGTCCTGTGTTGGTGGTGTTAGTCCTCTGTGTTGATGGTGTTGGTCCTGTGTTGGTGGTGTTAGTCCTCTGTGTTGATGGTGTTGGTTCTGTGTTGGTGGTGTTAGTCCTCAGTGTTGATGGTGTTGGTTCTGTGTTGGTGGTGTTAGTCCTCTGTGTTGGTCCTGTGTTGGTGGTGTTAGTTGTCTGTGTTGGTCCTGTGTTGGTGTTAGTTCTCTGTGTTGGTCCTGTGTTGATGGTGTTAGTCCTCTGTGTTGATGGTGTTGGTTCTGTGTTGGTGGTGTTAGTCCTCTGTGTTGATGGTGTTGGTCCTGTGTTGGTGGTGTTAGTCCTCTGTGTTGGTCCTGTGTTGGTGGTGTTAGTTCTTTTTGTTGGTCCTGTGTTGGTCCTGTGTTGGCGGTGTTAGTCCTCTGTGTTGATGGTGTTGGTCCTGTGTTGGTGGTGTTAGTCCTCTGTGTTGATGGTGTTGGTCCTGTGTTGGTGGTGTTAGTCCTCTGTGTTGATGGTGTTGGTTCTGTGTTGGTGGTGTTAGTCCTCTGTGTTGATGGTGTTGGTTCTGTGTTGGTGGTGTTAGTCCTCTGTGTTGATGGTGTTGGTTCTGTGTTGGTGGTGTTAGTCCTCTGTGTTGGTCCTGTGTTGGTGGTGTTAGTTGTCTGTGTTGGTCCTGTGTTGGTGTTAGTTCTCTGTGTTGGTCCTGTGTTGATGGTGTTAGTCCTCTGTGTTGATGGTGTTGGTTCTGTGTTGGTGGTGTTAGTCCTCTGTGTTGATGGTGTTGTTCCTGTGTTGGTGGTGTTAGTCCTCTGTTTTGGTCCTGTGTTGGTGGTGTTAGTTCTTTTTGTTGGTCCTGTGTTGGTCCTGTGTTGGCGGTGTTAGTCCTCTGTGTTGATGGTGTTGGTCCTGTGTTGGTGGTGTTAGTCCTCTGTGTTGATGGTGTTGGTTCTGTGTTGGTGGTGTTAGTCCTCTGTGTTGATGGTGTTGGTCCTGTGTTGGTGGTGTTAGTTCTCTGTGTTGATGTGTTGGTCCCGTGTTGGTGGTGTTAGTCCTCTGTGTTGATGGTGTTGGTCCTGTGTTGGTGGTGTTAGTTCTCTGTGTTGATGGTGTTGGTCCTGTGTTGGTGGTGTTAGTCCTCTGTGTTGATGGTGTTGGTCCTGTGTTGGTGGTGTTAGTCCTCTGTGTTGATGGTGTTGGTTCTGTGTTGGTGGTGTTAGTCCTCTGTGTTGATGGTGTTGGTCCTGTGTTGGTGGTGTTAGTCCTCTATGTTGGTCCTGTGTTGGTGGTGTTAGTCCTCTGTGTTGATGGTATTGGTCCTGTGTTGATGGTGTTGGTCCTGTGTTGATGGTGTTGGTCCTGTGTTGGTGGTGTTGGTCCTGTGTTGATGGTGTTGGTCCTGTGTTGATGGTGTTGGTCCTGTGTTGGTGGTGTTGGTCCCGTGTTGATGCTGTTGGTCCTCTGTGTTGGTCCTGTGTTGGTGGTGTTAGTTCTCTGTGTTGGTCCTGTGTTGGTGGTGTTAGTTCTCTGTGTTGATGGTGTTGGTCCTGTGTTGGTGGTGTTAGTTCTCTGTGTTGGTCCTGTGTTGGTGGTGTTAGTCCTCTGTGTTGATGGTGTTGGTCCTGTGTTGGTGGTGTTAGTTCTCTGTGTTGGTCCTGTGTTGGTGGTGTTAGTTCTCTGTGTTGATGGTGTTGGTCCTGTGTTGGTGGTGTTAGTCCTCTGTGTTGATGGCGTTGGTTCTGTGTTGGTGGTGTTAGTCCTCTGTGTTGATGGTGTTGGTCCTGTGTTGGTGGTGTTAGTCCTCTGTGTTGATGGTATTGGTCCTGTGTTGATGGTGTTGGTCCTGTGTTGATGGTGTTGGTCCTGTGTTGGTGGTGTTGGTCCTGTGTTGATGGTGTTGGTCCTGTGTTGATGGTGTTGGTCCTGTGTTGGTGGTGTTGGTCCCGTGTTGATGCTGTTGGTCCTCTGTGTTGGTCCTGTGTTGGTGGTGTTAGTTCTCTGTGTTGATGGTGTTGGTCCTGTGTTGGTGGTGTTAGTCCTCTGTGTTGGTCCTGTGTTGGTGGTGTTAGTCCTCTGTGTTGGTCCTGTGTTGGTCTTCTGTGCACAGAATCTGAGATAACGTGTTGTTGATGGTCTGCAGCTTGTACAGCACCTCCTTCCAGTTCTTTAACAATTTAGAAGACCAGTGGACAGGAAACATAAACCCTGTCTTTCCAGCCCCTGTCTTTCGTAGCGAGGCCTGAACGAGAGGGAAAGTAGGGAAAGTGAGGGCGAGCTGTTTGTTTGAAGAGGCGTGCCCCCCTTTTCCTCTCTTATTGTAGGTCTGGGGGGCAGGGGGCCGGTTTTCTTTACAAGGCCAGACACGTTTTCAGGACTGGAAAAAGCCGGCAAGCACAGCTTTGTTGGCTTAAATGCACACGTGGCCTTGATTCCATCAGGCTGTCTCCTCGGGGTCCGCAGGCGGGAGCAGGGCCTGGCGTTAAGGGTGGGGGGCTTAACGATCTGGCAGGGTTTGTTAGTTAGCACAGCTTTGCAACGGTCGGAACAATGATTGGAACATCTAATCAAAGCCACAGACGGTAGAGCTTTAATCAGACTCATACTGACCCTGGCCTGAGATCCTTCATTCCTTTATCATCACCAACACTGTTCCTTCATCCCTTCATTCCTTTATCATCACCAACACTGTTCCTTCATCCCTTCATTCCTTTAACATCACCAACACTGTTCCTTCATCCCTTCGTTCCTTTATCATCACCAACACTGTTCCTTCATCCCTTCATACCTTTATCATCTCCAACACTGGTCCTTCATCCCTTCATTCCTTTATCATCACCAACACTGTTCCTTCATCTCTTCATACCTTTATCATCACCAACACTGTTCCTTCATCCCTTCATTCTTTTATCATCACCAACACTGTTCCTTCATCCCTTCATTCCTTTATCCCCACCAACACGTTCCTTCATCCCTTCATTCCTTTATCATCACCAACACTGTTCCTTCATCCCTTCATTCCTTTATCATCACCAACACTGTTCCTTCATCCCTTCATTCCTTTATCATCACCAACACTGTCCCTTTATCCCTTCGTTCCTTTATCATCACCAACACTGTTCCTTCATCCCTTCATACCTTTATCATCTCCAACACTGGTCCTTCATCCCTTCATTCCTTTATCCCCACCAACACGTTCCTTCATCCCTTCATTCCTTTATCATCTCCAACACTGGTCCTTCATCCCTTCATTCCTTTATCCCCACCAACACGTTCCTTCATCCCTTCATTCCTTTATCATCACCAACACTGTTCCTTCATCCCTTCGTTCCTTTATCATCACCAACACTGTTCCTTCATCCCTTCATTCCTTTATCATCACCAACACTGTTCCTTCATCCCTTCATTCCTTTATCATCACCAACACTGTTCCTTTATCCTTTCATTACTTTATCGTCACCAACACTGTTCCTTCATCCTTTCATTACTTTATCATCACCAACACTGTTCTTTCATCCTTTCATTCCTTTATCATCACCAACACTGTTCCTTTATCCTTTCATTACTTTATCGTCACCAACACTGTTCCTTCATCCTTTCATTACTTTATCATCACCAACACTGTTCCTTCATCCCTTCATTCTTAAACCAAGAAATTTGACCTTTGGGGAGGACTGAAGCTTTCAGCCTCACGCAGTGCGTCAGGATTACTCTGGAGCTCCTTTCTCCAAGATATCCTGATGGAGCATGTTCTCAGACCAACCCTGTCACAACATGCCATGTCTGATTTCTGCGTCAACCATGACAAGACAACCCCAAGTCCTCCAGCTGTTTAGCTCTCAGCAGGATCTCCAGCTCATCTCACTGATAGAATGTGGCTGAGGTTGGCAGAGCACCCTGCTGAACCCCCGAGAGCGGAATCATTCCCAGAGACTCGTGGGTGGGAAGGTGGTGGTCAGAAAGCCGCGGCAGGAATCCATTAATATGTGTGCGGCGCTGGAGGCTAATCGTTCATGTCTCAACCTGTTTGCTAAGCAGGAGACCCTCCAGGTGCACCAGTCGGGTGGAGCTGCTTCACTGCTGAGCGCCAGAGACCAAGAATCTTCATTCTGAGCTGGACGCATCAAAGGCCTTGGCTCGAGGCTTCAAGCTGTAGTTTGAAACCAGTGATTTGCATGTAATCTCAGATTCTTGGTCATCTACATGATGTTCAGGTCCATGCTTCCACTCACCGATGATTTGCAGGAACCAGAGGTCAAAGGTCACATAGTTGCTGTTTCCATTCATCATACGTGTTTTCAGCCAGCAGGAGTTTGGAACCTGATACACGTGGAACTCTGATTAACCTCCCTCTCCTGGAGAAGAAACAGGGGGTCTCAGTTTCTTCTAACTGACTTCTTGTATCTTCACTGTCCACTGTATCAGCACCACTGACCATACAGGAGTTCCACTTACAGACTGTAATTCATCTGATTCTCTGTATACTTTATTACTCTGTTCTTTAATGATCAGGACCCCCACAGGACCACCACAGAGCAGATACTATTAGGGTGATGGGTCATTCTCAGCACTGCAGTGACACTGATGTGCTGGTGTGAGTGGATCAGAGGAAGCAGTGCTGCTGCTGGAGTGTTTAAACACTGTGTCCACTCACTGTCCACTCTATTAGACACTCCTACTACTTGCTGGTCCACCTTGTAGATGTAAAGTCAGAGACAGTAGCTCATCTGCTGCTGCACAGTTTGTGTTCCTCTAGTTCTTCATCAGTGGACACAGACGCCGCCCACAGGACACTGCTGTCTGGATAGTTTTGGTTGGTGGACGATTCTCAGTCCAGCAGTGACACTGAGGGGTTTAAACACTCCAGCAGCAGCACTGCTGCGTCTGATCCACTCACACCAGCACCACACACACACTAACACACCACGTCAGTGTCACTGCAGTGCTGAGAATGACCCATCACCCTAATAGTATCTGCTCTGTGGTGGTCCTGTGGGGGTCCTGATCAATAAAGAACAGAGTAATAAAGTATACAGAGAATCAGATGAACTACAGTCTGTAAGTGGAGCTCCTGTATGGTCAGTGGAGCTGATACAGTGGACAGTGAGTGTAGGTACTGTATGGTCAGTGGAGCTGATACAGTGGACAGTGAGTGGAGGTACTGTATGGTCAGTGGAGCTGATACAGTGGACAGTGAGTGGAGCTCCTGTATGGTCAGTGGAGCTGATACAGTGGACAGTGAGTGGAGGTCCTGTATGGTCAGTGGAGCTGATACAGTGGACAGTGAGTGGAGATATAAGGAGGTCTTAATGTTTTAGTCACTTGGGGACATTATTATATATAAAAAGCTAGACAGGAAGTTTTTATTTAATCAGTAAGCACTTTATTATTAAATATTAATCAGTATTAATAGAGTAAGTAGAGCTTTTACACTTTATTATTAAATATTAAACAGTATTAATAGAGTAAGTAGTACTTTTACACTTTATTATTAAATATTAAACAGTATTAATAGAGTAAGTAGTGCTTTTGCACTTTATTATTAAATATTAATCAGTATTAACAGAGTAAGTAGAGCTTTTACACTTTATTATTAAATATTAAACAGTATTAATAGAGTAAGTAGTGCTTTTACACTTTATTATTAAATATTAAACAGTATTAATAGAGTAAGTAGTGCTTTTCCATACGTCAGTGTGTTTATTTAACTCTTTCCAAGCTTCTCCTAAACAACCCAGTATTATTATCAGTTCTCATCTAATACCTGCTTTGACTGCTCAGTACTTCATTAAGCTAAATCAAGATTGGACTATGCAGTAGGACAATGATCTGAAACACACTGGCACTGAACTCTGAACTCTGAAAAGAAACTAAATGAAGGTTTTGGAGTCAAAGTTTGACCTGAATACCACTGAGACGCTGTGGTGAGACCCTAAATGGGCAGTTGTCGCTGGAAAACCTTCCAGTGTCGCCGAATTGAAGCAGTTCTGTAACAAAGAGTCGCCAGAATTCCTCCAGTGATGCAACAGACTCATCACAAGTTTGACTGCAGGGCCAAGAGCAGCACAACCAGTAATGGCTATAGGTTTTAGGGGGCAGTTACTTTTTCACATGGGTGTTATAAGTTTTGAATAATGATTAAGTACCACTTTAGAATATGACTAGTCTTATAAAGTGTTTATGAATGGTTTGCAATTAGAGTATTATTGTTTACTCGTTAGGTCATAAACACCTTACAACTAATTTTAAACTGTTATAACTCATTAATAAGAACAGGTGAGCATAGCTCTTCTATCTGATGTATATAAATGTGTATTAAGACTGATGGGGTTAACGCTGACGGAGGGAGAAGACTAAGTAAGTTTAGGGGTTCACTGTTATTCTAAAAGGTCACCGTTGCTGTTCTTATTTTTGTTGCTTATAAACATTTGAAGGTGTTTGTGTGCTAATTATTAATTTTATTTTATTATTTTAAACCATTTATAAATACTCCATAAACATAGTCTTAAGTGGAATAAATCAAAGGTTCATTGAAGAGTTGCGTCTGTGTTCATTTGTGTTTCCCTTATTTTATTTTCAAATTAGTTGGATGATCAGAGACTTAATTAATCTAAATCTAAAATTTAGGAAATAAGCAAAAAAGAGAATAATCAGGTGAGGGGCGAAGACTTTTTTTACAGTACTGTATAAAATGAAACATAATGCATTGTGTGCAACTTTTTTACATTTGGTTTCATGCAACTGGTTGCAGCTTAGAGCTTGCATAAAACCAGATTTCCAAAGCTGCACTGCATGCATTGCATGCAACTCTGGAGATTTGGTTTCATGCAACTGATTGCAGCTTAGAGCTTGCATGAAACCAAATTTCCAAAGCTGCACTGCGTGCATTGCATGCAACTTTGGAAATTTGGTTTCTTGCAGCTTAGTGCTGTGCATTACAATGCATTAAATTACTTCACCACTATAATTTGCTTCATTTTGTACAGTGCTGTGAAAAAGTTTCACCACACAAAACTGTTCCCAGTGGATACGTTTCACTGTGAATCTGGAGAAGCATTGCATCATGGCTTTCGCTCGCAGGAGAGGTTGTCAGGTTTAAACTCCGCAGCTTCCCAGAGGTCACCATCCAAGAGTTTTGGTTGCTGTACTGTAATTACACTGTATACCAAACGAGCGAGAGAGGAGAAATAGTTTAGACCTGACATGACCCTGAATTTTACTTACCCAGCAATTTTCCTTTCATTCAAAAGGCTCCAGCCCGAGTAAGGGTGGGGGAGGGGGTGACTGACATGCCGCTGCATGGTGAGGACAGTTTGATTCTCCCTGACTAAAGGAGAAATGAATCCAGGCAGGGGAGGGTCTTTAACAAGGTCAACCACTGTAACCCTGACCGCCGTCTTCCTACGAGGCGCCTGTTAAAGCCTCTTCTCTGTAGGCCAGGTGTTCCCGACCGCCCCTCCTGCCGAGTTCACTTCCAGCTCTAATCGAATACACCTGACACAAGTAATGAACTTCTTCAGGAGCGCTCGGCTGCTGCGTTTGATTAGTGCTGGAGCTTAACTCTGCAGGGCGTCGGCGTCCTGGGGCAAATTTTAACACCTCCTTACATTCTTTCCTAGTAATTTAACACTGATAGGCTGTGATTGGGGTTGAAGCTCATCAGTTCTGACAGACTGACATCATGGGTGATGTGAGCTTTGATGTTATTAGGCTAACTTTGCGTTATTCATTAGGGGTTTTATTGCTGGGGATCAGTAAACCATGTTGTAAATACTTACAACTTCTATGTTGTTGGAAGAATACGGGGGGCACATTGTTTAGAGAGGGCTTTTCAACCTTTATTAAAGATGCATGCTACTGTGTGAAAGTGTTGGGGGCTGCATTGTACTTAAAAAGCTATTTTTACAGACTTTATTTACTCAGAAAAACAAATAAAACCTGAGTTTTAACAGAGTAATAAAGTATACAGAGCAATATTGTGTGAAACTCTGGAAATTTGGTTTCATGCAACTGGTTGCAGCTTAGAGCTTGCATAAAACCAAACTGAACTGATGACATTCATACAATGTCTGGGGCGTCCAGGAGAAATCTGTTGTTGTGCATATTTATTGTCTGGTATATTTATATGGTGATATGTATTGTCTGGTATATTTATATGGTGATATGTATTGTCTGGTATATTTAGGTTGTGTATATTTATTGTCTGGTATATTTAGGTTGTGTATATTTATTGTCTGGTATATTTAGGTTGTGTATATTTATTGTCTGGCATATTTATATGGTGATATGTATTGTCTGGTATATTTAGGTTGTGTATATTTATTGTCTGGTATATTTAGGTTGTGTATATTTATTGTCTGGCATATTTAGGTTGTGTATATTTATCGTCTGGTATATTTAGGTTGTGTATATTTATTGTCTGGTATATTTAGGTTGTGTATATTTATTGTCTGGTATATTAAGGTTGTGTATATTTATTGTCTGGTATATTTAGGTTGTGTATATTTATTGTCTTGTATGTTTACATGGTGTATATTTATTGTCTGGCATATTTAGGTTGTGTATATTTATTGTCTGGTATATTTATATGGTGTATATTTATTGTCTGGTATATTTAGGTTGTGTATATTTATTGTGTTTTGTATGTAGGTTGTGTATATTTATTGTCTGGTATATTAAGGTTTTATATATTTATTGTCTAATATATTTAGGTTGTGTATATTTATTGTCTGATATATTTACATGGTATATATTTATAGTCTGGTACTTTAAGGTGTGTTTAATCATTGTTAGGTCTATGTATGTTTTGTATATGTATTGTCTCTTATATTTAGGTTGTGTATATATTTATTATCTGATATATTTAGGTTGTGAATATTTATTTTCTGGTGTATGTAGGTTGTGTATATTTATTGTCCAGTATATTTACTTTATGTATATTTATTGTGTGGTGTATTTATATGGTATATGTTTATAGTCTAGTATATTTAGGTTGTGTATATTTATTGTCTGGTATATTAAGGTTGTGTACATTTATTGTCTGGTGTATTAAGGTTTTGTATATGTATTGTCTAATATATTTAGGTTGTGTATATTTATTGTCTGGTGTATGTAGGTTGTGTATATTTATTGTCTGATATATTTACATGGTATATATTTATAGTCTGGTACATTAAGATGTGTATATTTATTGTTAGATGTATGTAGGTTGTGTATATTTATGGTCTGGTATATTTATTGTGTGTTGTATTTATATGGTATAGAATTATTGTGTGGTATATTTAGGTTGTGTATATTTACGTTGTGTATATTTATTGTCGGGTATGTTTAGGTTATGTATATTTATGTTGATTCTGAAGTGGAGGTCTAAAGATGAACTGGTTAACATGTAAATACGCATGTCGTGTGTGATGAACTGCAGACCAGAGAGCTCTGGTTGTTAAATGATTATTTCCAGATGTTCAGGGTAACTCAGCAGTGCATGCTCACCATATTTCAGCCCTACATACTGCAGATTTACTGTAAAGAGATTCTGGAGCTATTCCGTTTATTCGTTTATGAAATTTTCCCACAATTTAAAGGACACATGCTGAAACAGACACTGTGGAAAAAGCTGTCATCAGCTAATCTAACCCTTATCTTATATTCATACATCTTAAAATCAGCATTGGTATCAGACATTACCCACAGTGTGCTGATGTTCATGCACAGTGAATGCTTTATGAGACCAAACGCTGTCAGAGAAGTTTATTCCTGACCACTGCTGACCACTGCTCTGTCTGCTCCGCCCTCCAGGTCACTGACAACATGAGGTTGGCCTGTCTCACCCTGCTCCTGGTGTCCGTCTGCTGGGCTCTGCCCTTCCACCAGACTGGCTTCCTGGACTTCATGATGGAGGACGAGCCTGGTTCTGCGGACCTGCCGGAGCCTGTTCCCCCTAAAGGACGACAACCCCCAAAAATCCCTAAACGCCCCGAACTCCCTGAAATCCCCGAACTCCCTGAAATCCCTGATGGTCCAGTTTGCCCCTTCCGGTGCCAGTGCCATCTACGCGTGGTGCAGTGTTCTGATCTCGGTGAGCTTCTTCATTATCAACTTATTTATTTATTTATTTATTTATTTATTTATTCATTTAAGCAAATGAAAGCAACTAATAGTCTAATAATCTAATAATCTAATGGGTACTGTCTTGGTAAAGTGGTTCACAGTCAAATAATTATGTCTGATTGTTTTAAACTAATAATTAAACATTCCACATTTCCAAACCTTTTAAAGTACAGCCAAACTCCTCCCAGTACAGACAAAACCCTTTCAGTACAGCCCAAACCCTTCTAGTACAGCCAGAAACTCGTCCCAGTACTGCCAAAACTCCTCCCAGTACAGCCCAAACCCTTCCAGTACATCCCAAACTCCACCCAGCACAACCAAAACCCCTCCTAGTAAAACCAATACCTCACCCAGTACAACCAAAACTCCTCCCAGTACAGCCCAAACCCTTCCAGTACATCCCAAACTCCACCCAGCACAACCAAAACCCCTCCTAGTAAAACCAATACCTCACCCAGTACAACCAAAACTCCTCCCAGTACAGCCCAAACCCTTCCAGTACATCCCAAACTCCACCCAGCACAACCAAAACCCCTCCTAGTAAAACCAATACCTCACCCAGTACAACCAAAACTCCTCCCAGTACAGCCCAAACCCTTCCAGTACATCCCAAACTCCACCCAGCACAACCAAAACCCCTGCTAGTAAAACCAATACCTCACCCAGTACTGCCAAAACTCCTCCCAGTACAGCCCAAACCCTTCCAGTACATCCCAAACTCCACCCAGCACAACCAAAACCCCTCCTAGTAAAACCAATACCTCACCCAGTACAACCAAAACTCCTCCCAGTACAACCAAAACTCCTCCCAGTATAACCTAAACTCCACCCAGTACAACCAAAACCCTTTCCAGTATAACCAAAACTGCTTACAGTACAACCAAAACCCCGTCCAGTATAGCCTAAACTCCACCCAGTACAACCAAAACCCCTCCCAGTACAACCAAAACTCCTCCCAGTATAACCTAAACTCCACCCAGTACAACCAAAACCCCTTCTAGTACAACTGAAAATCCTCCCATTACAACCAAAGCTTCTCCCAGTACATCCCAAACTCCTCCCCGTACAATCAAAACTCCTCCCAGTAAAACCAAAACTCCTCCCAGTATAGCTAAAAACCCTCCCAGTAAAACCAACATCCCCCCCAAAAAATTATATTTACAGGTAATAAAATAATAAAGTACACTTATTGATCAGATAAAGATCTTTGAACTATCAGGTGACTTCTGCTCGGTAGTGTATGTGTAAACACCTCCGAACCCAAAGCTTAGCGTTCACGTCAGGAAGAAGGAAAACGGTATCTAATCACTGAGACGGGACTGAGACGGGTGGGCGTCGCTGGTAAGTGTCCCGGTCTGAGGAGCTGCAGGCCTGAGAAAGTGCTGGCATTTGTCTGAGCTGGAGTGAACCGGGTCAGCTCTGGAGGTGCGTGATCCGGCCCGGCTGTGATGAGGCTGCCGTCTCTGTGAACCGCCGTAAACGCTCCCGCATGCCTGCGCCTCGTCCGCTCTCCACCCCTGGCAGCCACGTTTTCCTAATTACTTACACAGACTACATCCCTCTGTCTGTCTGTCTGTCCGGAAAGGCTCGAGACCGTCTTCATGGTCCTAACAGATGTGTCTCGTCCACATAAAGAGGCAGGTCTACTGAACAGACGCACCTCAGCAGACCGCCAAGCGCCCTGTTCCATATAATCACTCACACTCGCTTAATTCTTTGGGGCTTTTTGCTGTTGTCAGCGTTTCTCACACTGTGAGGTCTCTTTGTTTACGTTTGACTGAAGCAGACTTGTCGACTCCTCATTTTCACCCCCCGCCCTCTCTTTGAAGTGGAATCCCACCAATTTTTTACAAATTTCTGCATCTGCAGTCGCCTGATATTACATATCTAATCATTTTACTCAATATCCAAATCTACCAGTGATCGTACTAGTGCAAAACCCCTTACAGTACAACCCAAACTCCTCCCAGTACAACCAAAACCCCTTCCAGTACAACCAAAACTTCTCCCAGTACAACCAAAAACCCGTCCAGTATAACCTACACTCCACCCAGTACAACCACCACTCCTTCCAGTACAACCAAAACTCCTCCCAGTATAACCAAAAACCCGTCCAGTATAACCCAAACTCCACCCAGTACAACCAACACTCCTTCCAGTACAACCAAAACTTCTCCCAGTACAACCAAAAACCCGTCCAGTACAACCAAAACTTCTCCCAGTACAACCAAAAACCCGTCCAGTATAACCTAAACTCCACCCAATACAACCACCACTCCTTCCAGTACAACCAAACCCCTTCCAGTACAACCAAAACTCCTCCCAGTATAACCAAAAACCCGTCCAGTATAACCCAAACTCCACCCAGTACAACCAACACTCCTTCCAGTACAACCAAAACTTCTCCCAGTACAACCAAAAACCCGTCCAGTATAACCTAAACTCCACCCAGTACAACCAACACACCTTCCAGTACAACCAAACCCCTTCCAGTACAACCAAAACTCCTCCCAGTATAACCAAAACCTTGTCCAATATAACCCAAACTCCAGCCAGTACAACCAAAACCCCTTCCAGTACAACCAGAACTTCTCCCAGTACAACCAAAAACCCGTCCAGTATAACCTAAACTCCACCCAGTACAACCAACACTCCTTCCAGTACAACCAAAACTTCTCCCAGTATAACCAAAAACCCGTCCAGTATAACCTAAACTCCACCCAGTACAACCAACACACCTTCCAGTACAACCAAACCCCTTCCAGTACAACCAAAACTTCTCCCAGTATAACCAAAACCTTCTCCAGTATAACCCAAACTCCAGCCAGTACAACCAAAACCCCTTCCAGTACAACCAAAACTTCTACCAGTATAACCAAAAACCCGTCCAGTATAACCTAAACTCCACCCAGTACAACCAACACTCCTTTTAGTACGACCAAACCCCTTCCAGTACAACCAAAACTCCTCCCAGTATAACCAAAACCTTGTCACGTATAACCAAAACCCTGTCCAGTATAACCAAAACTCCTTCCAGTACAACCCAAACTCCACCCAGTACAACCAACCTGACCAGAGACAGTTATGAGGTGGCTATGCTAATCGCCAAGCAGTGACACCGAGGTGTTTAAACACTCCAGCAGCACTGCTGTGTCTGATCCACTCACACCAGCACAACACACACTAAAGTGTATGTGTGTATATATGTGTTTCACTGCCCCCTAGTGTATATATTAACTAGTGTGTGTGTGTGTGTGGGTGTTTCACTGCCCCCTAGTGTATATATTAACTAGTGTGAGTGTGTGAGGGTGTTTCACTGCCCCCTAGTGTATATATTAACTAGTGTGTGTGTGTATGAGGGCGTTTCACTGCCCCCTAGTGTATATATTAACTAGTGTGTGTGTGTGTGAGGGTGTTTCACTGCCCCCTACTGTATATATTAACTAGTGTGTGTGTGTATGAGGGCGTTTTACTGCCCCCTAGTGTATATATTAACTAGTGTGTGTGCATAAGGGTGTTTCACTGCCCCCTAGTGTATATATTAACTAGTGTGTGTGTGTATGAGGGCGTTTCACTGCCCCCTAGTGTATATATTAACTAGTGTATGTGTGTATGAGGGCGTTTTACTGCCCCCTAGTGTATATATTAACTAGTGTGTGTGCATAAGGGTGTTTCACTGCCCCCTAGTGTATATATTAACTAGTGTGTGTGTGTGAGGGTGTTTCACTGCCCCCTAGTGTATATATTAACTAGTGTGTGTGTGTGAGGGTGTGTCACTGTCCACTAGTGTATATATTAACTAGTGTGTGTGCATAAGGGTGTTTCACTGCCCACTAGTGTATATATTAACTAGTGTGTGTATGTGGGTGTTTCACTGCCGCCTAGTGTATATATTAACTAGTGTGTGTGTGTGAGGGTGTTTCACTGTCCACTAGTGTATATATTAACTAGTGTGTGTGTGTATGAGGGCGTTTCACTGCCCCCTAGTGTATATATTAACTAGTGTGTGTGTGTGAGGGTGTTTCACTGCCCCCTAGTGTATATATTAACTAGTGTGTGTGTATGAGGGCGTTTCACTGCCCCCTAGTGTATATATTAACTAGTGTGTGTGTATGAGGGTGTTTCACTGCCCCCTAGTGTATATATTAACTAGTGTGTGTGTGTGAGGGTGTTTCACTGCCCCCTAGTGTATATATTAACTAGTGTGTGTGTGTATGAGGGCGTTTCACTGCCCCCTAGTGTATATATTAACTAGTGTGTGTGTGTATGAGGGCGTTTCACTGCCCCCTAGTGTATATATTAACTAGTGTGTGTGTATGTGTGTGTTTCACTGCATGGACGGGTTAAATGTGGAGGTCCTCTGTTTGTGAACTCAACTGGTCAATAGCTGTAAATTCCAGAAGGAATCTTCTCTAACGAGGTTGTAGAAGTTGGATCAGCGTTCCTGAGGCTTCTCGCTCCAGTTTCGAATCACTGTGGTGCCGAACTGCATCCCAAACTCACTGTTCTGTAGGAATGTTGATGAAACTGGCCCACGCTGACCGGAGTGGACACTAATAAACAGATGAGATGAGACTGATTCCAAAATCATGCTCACTCTTCCTGGGGCCTCTTAAAGAGCAGCAGAAGGTCAGATGGTCAGATGGTCAGACTCATAGGTTCCATTATTTCATGAGGTAACACTGCATTCCCTAGACGGGAAAACGAGAGAGAGAGAGAGAGAGAGAGAGAGAGAGACTAGCCTGCAGCCCTCATCTGTTCTACAGACCCTTTGGCAGGCAGGCTCGCGTAGAAGGAGGGAGTGAAGGAGGAGAGGGAGGGAGGGAGTAGGGGAGGAGGGGAGAGGCCGAGCTGACAGGCCTGTTCTCCATCTAAACTCGCCCCCTTTTCTCTGCAGTGAAAAACGAGCCCCGTGTGGAAAACAGCACCGGCTACAGAGCGAGGGGCCCGAGCCCACCCGCCGCCCGTGAATGGAAGTGGTTTGCTGAGGAAATGCATGGGGCCTGTCATGTTTGCGTGTTTGTGTTGCGTTTGCGCTGGTGCTGAAACTCCTGCCGTCACTGGAAGACTAACTTTACAGGAAACTTTCAGTTTAAATTTATATAAAGAGGTTAGAGCATTTGGAGCATTCCTATTGGTCCATTCATCATAACACATAAAACACAGGACATACAGAGCAGCTGTCGTGTTTAAATGATATAGAAACACGTTGACAAGTTTTGAATAAACATTATTTATAATGCATCTATAGAGCAGCACTCTAGTGTAGTCATACACAGTCGAGTCACATTATTATGACCACCAGCTAATCAATCAATCAGCCTTTATTTTTATTCGGGAGTACATTGACAGAGATCCTCATTTACAATGTTGCTGAGCATCACAATTATTAAACAAAATTTTAAATTTTAATTTTAATGAGTACTTTTAAAAAATGAGTAATTTTAAAAGAAACAATAACAACAGAAAGATAAGTCATAAAATAAAAACAAATAAAAACTGAATAAGAAACTAAAACCAAGAATAAGACAAATGTAAAAAAATAAGTCAATAAAAATATATATAAATATAGAGATATAGATATAATAAACTAGTAAATCTTAAAATATAAAAAAAATAAATAAATAAATAAAAGTAATAATAAAATAATAATAAAAGAGTAATACAAATCAAGATATAAGAATGATAAAGGCAATTAAAATGGAAAATTACAAAACTACTGAATAGCAAAATCAAAAAATTGTTTACTGAAATGAAATAAAACACTGGCAGGTCGTGTGAAGGTGGTCAGAAATTAAGAGTTTAAAGTGACTCAGTGACGCCAGTTCTCTGGTGCTGCTGGAGCTAAAAGCAGAAAGCTCTAGGAACCTGAAGGGTGATCCATTCACTTCAGGTGGTCCCATGGATGTTCAACAGAGTTCAAGTCTGGGGAATTAGGGGTCCAGGATAGTACTTGGAAGTTTTGGTCAGCTCTTCCAGCTCTTCTGTGGGACATTACTAGACATATGCCGTGTCTCAAAGTCTTGCTGGAAGATCTCATGGTGTACAAGATCTGCAAGGATGGATGAGTGGGTCCAGAGAATGTCACCGAAACATAAGAAGCTACAGCGAAAGTCACTGGGCTCCATTTGTAAGCATTGTTCCCAAATAATGGAGCCTATAATGTAGAGGCTGAGCTGAGAACACTACACAGCACAGGCATGAACCTTCATACTTCATAGAGTAATACTTGAGTGTTCATGAACAGCTTGGGCCATACTTAACAGCCTTATAAGCTCTATTACATGTAAATGATGCTTCATAACAGTGTTATATATATATGTATACTACATCGTGGTAAATACATGCAACACATAAAACTGCTTGTCTCTTCAGTCTCTTCAGTGTTGAACGCTGAGCTGAAGCTGCTCCATGGTGTCCGAGTGTTGGAGAAACTGTCCGGAGTGAAACGTACAGACTGCAGAGTTAAAGTTGTTCAGGATTCTGTTAAAGATGTTGGAAGTTCAGCAGCTGGTTTTGGGAATTCTCCGTTCCACCTTAAACGCTGCTGTGGTTCCATTCTGGCGTCTGTAGGAGCTGCAGTGTTTAAGGTGGAACATTAGATGAAGAATGTGGAGAAGAGGAACTTCAGGCTGGTTTAAAGATCAACATGGAGCTCTGACAGTTGGGTTGTTTGTTGAGAAGAAATGAAAAGTGGTGACATTCCCTTCACAGCCTGGAACTCTGGATTTCTCCACCACCGTTCTGGTTGCAGGTTGTTGTTGTTCTGAGTGCTGAACTCTCACTATTACACTATATAACAGTGTTATTACAGGTTTACAGTTCTGAGTACTGAACTCTCAGTATTACACTATATAACAGTGTTATTACAGGTTTACAGTTCTGAGTACTGAACTCTCAGTATTACACTATATAACAGCGTTATTACAGGTTTACAGTTCTGAGTACTGAACTCTCAGTATTACACTATATAACACTGTTATTACAGGTTTACAGTTCTGAGTGCTGAACTCTCACTATTACACTATATAACAGCGTTATTACAGGTTTACAGTTCTGAGTACTGAACTCTCACTATTACACTATATAACAGCGTTATTACAGGTTTACAGTTCTGAGTACTGAACTCTCACTATTATACTATATAACAGCGTACATACAGGTTTACACTCTGAGTACTGAACTCTCACTATTACACTATATAACAGCGTACATACAGGTTTACACTCTGAGTACTGAACTCTCACTATTACACTATATAACAGCGTTATTACAGGTTTACAGTTCTAAGTACTGAACTCTCACTATTACACTATATAACAGCGTTATTACAGGTTTACAGTTCTAAGTACTGAACTCTCACTATTACACTATATAACAGTGTTATTACAGGTTTACAGTTCTGAGTACTGAACTCTCACTATTACACAATATAACAGTGTTATTACAGGTTTACAGTTTTGAGTACTGAACTCTCACTATTACACTATATAACAGTGTTATTACAGGTTTACAGTTCTGAGTACTGAACTCTCACTATTACACTATATAACAGTGTTATTACAGGTTTACAGTTCTGAGTACTGAACTTTCACTATTACACTATATAACAGTGTTATTACAGGTTTACAGTTCTGAGTACTGAACTCTCACTATTACACTATATAAAAGCGTTATTACAGGTTTACAGTTCTGAGTACTGAACTCTCACTATTACACTATATAACAGTGTTATTACAGGTTTACAGTTCTGAGTACTGAACTCTCACTATTACACTATATAACAGTGTTATTACAGGTTTACAGTCTGTAGCACGTTTAAATGCACAAAGCTCCTTGTTTGTTTTGCACACTGTGTCTGTATGTGTCTGTATGTATCACACAGGCCAGCGTCCAGACTTTCTTTATCTGTTTTTGAGAGAAAGATGGTTAAACAGAAGAGAAACTGTTAAAGAGTGGAGCAGCGGGCGTCTCAGTGTGTCTCCTGCCTTAAAACGGTTAAACTACTGTTGTATTCTGATTTGACGCTTTGTTTATGGATCACAAACACATTATTGCTGCATTATTTCCGGTCTTGGTTTATCGTGTGCGGTGAATTTGATCAACAGTTCAGATCTCTGTGTCCTGATTGGCTGGGCAGCCTCTTCCTCCAGCTCTGTATTGTTGATATAAATTCTACATTATCTTCAGTAAATCTTATTATGCGGCGGATCTGATCAACATGTCAGGACTGTTTACCCCAGACTGGGCAGACTTTCTCTCCAGCATCACAGTGTTGATAAAACTCCTGCATTATCTTCAGTAAATGGTAAAATTCTGACCCGGTCAGAGTAAATAGACCGCGTTTGACCCACATTCATGGCAAGGCCCGAGTTTTCCGAGACTAAACAGAGCGGGAAGAAGGAAACATACGCGAGGCATCTTTCACGAGGCCTGTCGTGTCCAGAGCGTCTGAGCTGTTCATACTGAGCCCGGTTTGCTGATGTTATACTGTGTTAGCACTGACCACGCTCTCCAAACTGGAGACGGAATGAGAGAGCGATGCTGACAGAGACACTTTAAGGCCCAAGTTTGGGACCCAAACGACCAAAGATTCATACTAAAACATCAAAAACACTGCAATACAAAAGTTTTAGTCACCTGGGGACATTATTATATTTTGAAAGCTATTTTTTTCCAGACAGGAAGTTTTTATTTTCTCAGTAAAACAATTTTTATTGAAATATTCAAACAGTATTAATATAGTAATTAGAAATCACATACCATACTGGTCAAAAAACTACCTGTCAAACTTTTTAGAACCGTTCTAAAACATTTGATTGGTAGTGATTGAAAACTTGTGATTGGTAGTGATCTAAAACCTTTGTTTGGTAGTAATCTAAAACTTTTGATTGGTAGTGATTGAAAGCTTTTGATTGGTAGTGTTTTAAAAGTTGTGATTGGTAGTAATCTAAAACCTTTGATTGGTAGTAATCTAAAACCTTTGATTGGTAGTAATCTAAAACCTTTGATTGGTAGTTATCTAAAACTTTTGATTGGTAGTGTTTTAAAAGTTGTGATTGGTAGTAATCTAAAACTTTTGATTGGTAGTGAGTGAAAGCTTTTGATTGGTAGTGATCTAAAACATTTGATTGGAAGTGATATAAAACATTTGATTGGTAGTTATCTAAAACTTTTAATTGGTAGTGTTATAAAAGTTGTGATTGGTAGTAATCTAAAACCTTTAATTGGAAGTAATCTAAAACCTTTGATTGGTAGTTATCTAAAACATTTGATTGGTAGTGATCTAAAAGTTGCGATTCGTAGTTATCTAAAACTTGTGATTGGTAATAATCTAAAACTTGCGATTGGTAGTTATCTAAAACTTGTGATAGATAGTGATCTAAAACCTTTGATTGGTAGTAATGTAAAACTTGTGTTTGGTAGTGATCTAAAATGTTTGATTGGTAGTGATCTAAAACATTTGATTGGAAGTGATATAAAACATGTGATTGGTAGTGATATAAAACTTGCGATTCGTAGTTATCTAAAACTTGCGATTGGTAGTAATCTAAAACTTGCGATTGGTAGTTATCTAAAACTTGCGATTGATAGTGATCTAAAACTTGCGATTGGTAGTTATCTAAAACTTGCGATTGGTAGTTATCTAAAACTTGTGATAGATAGTGATCTAAAACCTTTGATTGGTAGTTATCTAAAACGTTTGATTGGTAGTTATCTAAAACGTTTGATTGGTAGTAATCTAAAACTTGCGATTGGTAGTTATCTAAAACTTGCGATTGGTAGTAATCTAAAACTTGCGATTGGTAGTAATCTAAAACTTGTGATAGATAGTGATCTAAAACTTGCGATTGGTAGTTATCTAAAACTTGTGATAGATAGTGATCTAAAACTTGCGATTGGTAGTAATCTAAAACTTGCGATTGGTAATTATCTAAAACCTTTGATTGGTAGTAATCTAAAACTTGCGATTGGTAGAGATCTAAAACTTGTGTTTGGTAGTGATCTAAAACTTGCGATAGGAAGTGATCTAAAACTTGCGATTGGTAGTGATCTAAAACTTGTGTTTGGTAGTGATCTAAAACTTGTGTTTGGTAGTTATCTAAAACTTGTGATAGATAGTGATCTAAAACCTTTGATTGGTAGTAATCTAAAACGTTTGATTGGTAGTTATCTAAAACTTTTGATTGGTAGTAATCTAAAACTTGTGATTGGTAGTAATCTAAAACTTGTGATTGGTAGTAATCTAAAACTTGTGATAGATAGTGATCTAAAACTTGCGATTGGTAGTAATCTAAAACTTGTGATTGGTAGTAATCTAAAACTTGTGATTGGTAGTAATCTAAAACTTGTGATAGATAGTGATCTAAAACTTTTGATTGGTAGTAATCTAAAACTTGTGATTGGTAGTAATCTAAAACTTGTGATTGGTAGTAATCTAAAACTTGTGATAGATAGTGATCTAAAACTTGTGATTGGTAGTAATCTAAAACTTGTGATTGGTAGTAATCTAAAACTTGTGATAGATAGTGATCTAAAACTTGCGATTGGTAGTAATCTAAAACTTGCGATAGATAGTGATCTAAAACTTGCGATTGGTAGTGATCTAAAACTTGCGATTGGTAGTTATCTAAAACTTGTGATTGGTAGTTATCTAAAACTTTTGATTGGTAGTGATTGAAAGCTTTTGATTGGTAGTGTTTTAAAAGTTGTGATTGGTAGTAATCTAAAACCTTTGATTGGTAGTAATCTAAAACCTTTGATTGGTAGTGATCTAAAACTTTTGATTGGAAGTGATATAAAACATTTGATTGGTAGTGATCTAAAAGTTGCGATTCGTAGATATCTAAAACTTGTGATTGGTAGTAATCTAAAACTTGCGATTGGTAGTTATCTAAAACTTGTGATAGATAGTGATCTAAAACCTTTGATTGGTAGTAATGTAAAACTTGTGTTTGGTAGTGATCTAAAATGTTTGATTGGTAGTGATCTAAAACATTTGATTGGAAGTGATATAAAACATGTGATTGGTAGTGATATAAAACTTGCGATTCGTAGTTATCTAAAACTTGCGATTGGTAGTAATCTAAAACTTGCGATTGGTAGTTATCTAAAACTTGCGATTGGTAGTTATCTAAAACTTGTGATAGATAGTGATCTAAAACCTTTGATTGGTAGTTATCTAAAACGTTTGATTGGTAGTTATCTAAAACGTTTGATTGGTAGTAATCTAAAACTTGCGATTGGTAGTTATCTAAAACTTGCGATTGGTAGTAATCTAAAACTTGCGATTGGTAGTAATCTAAAACTTGTGATAGATAGTGATCTAAAACTTGCGATTGGTAGTTATCTAAAACTTGTGATAGATAGTGATCTAAAACTTGCGATTGGTAGTAATCTAAAACTTGCGATTGGTAATTATCTAAAACCTTTGATTGGTAGTAATCTAAAACTTGCGATTGGTAGTAATCTAAAACTTGCGATTGGTAGAGATCTAAAACTTGTGTTTGGTAGTGACCTAAAACTTGCGATAGGAAGTGATCTAAAACTTGCGATTGGTAGTAATCTAAAACTTGTGTTTGGTAGTGATCTAAAACTTGTGTTTGGTAGTGATCTAAAACTTGTGTTTGGTAGTTATCTAAAACTTGTGATAGATAGTGATCTAAAACCTTTGATTGGTAGTAATCTAAAACGTTTGATTGGTCGTTATCTAAAACTTGTGATTGGTAGTAATCTAAAACTTGTGATTGGTAGTAATCTAAAACTTGTGATTGGTAGTAATCTAAAACTTGTGATAGATAGTGATCTAAAACTTGCGATTGGTAGTAATCTAAAACTTGTGATTGGTAGTTATCTAAAACCTTTGATTGGTAGTTATCTAAAACTTTTGATTGGTAGTAATCTAAAACTTGTGATTGGTAGTAATCTAAAACCTTTGATTGGTAGTAATCTAAAACGTTTGATTGGTAGTTATCTAAAACTTTTGATTGGTAGTAATCTAAAACTTGTGATTGGTAGTAATCTAAAACTTGTGATTGGTAGTTATCTAAAACTTGTGATAGATAGTGATCTAAAACTTGTGATTGGTAGTTATCTAAAACTTGTGATTGGTAGTTATCTAAAACTTGTGATAGATAGTGATCTAAAACCTTTGACTGGTAGTAATCTAAAACTTGCGATTGGTAGTAATCTAAAACTTGGGATTGGTATAGATCTAAAACTTGTGTTTGGTAGTGATCTAAAACTTGTGATAGATAGTGATCTAAAACTTGCGATTGATAGTAATCTAAAACTTGCGATTGGTAGTTATCTAAAACTTGTGATAGATAGTGATCTAAAACTTGTGATTGGTAGTTATCTAAAACTTGTGATTGGTAGTAATCTAAAACTTGTGATTGGTAGTAATCTAAAACTTGTGATAGATAGTGATCTAAAACTTGCGATTGATAGTAATCTAAAACTTGCGATTGGTAGTGATCTAAAACTTGTGATAGATAGTGATCTAAAACTTGTGATTGGTAGTTATCTAAAACTTGTGATTGGTAGTTATCTAAAACTTGTGATAGATAGTGATCTAAAACCTTTGACTGGTAGTAATCTAAAACTTGCGATTGGTAGTTATCTAAAACTTGGGATTGGTATAGATCTAAAACTTGCGATTGGAAGTGATCTAAAACTTGCGATTGGAAGTGATCTAAAACTTGGGATTGGTATAGATCTAAAACTTGCGATTGGAAGTGATCTAAAACTTGCGATTGGAAGTGATCTAAAACTTGTGTTTGGTAGTGATCTAAAACTTGCGATTGGAAGTGATCTAAAACTTGTGTTTGGTAGTGATCTAAAACTTTTGATTGATAGTTATCTAAAACTTGTGTTTGATAGTGATCTAAAACGTCTGATTGGTAGTGATCTAAAACTTTTCATTGGTTGTGTACATCAGTGTGTTTATTTAACTGTTTTCATTTAATCATTTCAGTCATGTTGTTTAGTTAGAACGCATTGGTACTTGAATTAATTGTACCCAAACTCTTATGCAGCATGTTGGAGATTAGACCCCCCACTGCATAGAACCATTTGCATGCTAAAATGTCTCTTTGCAGGATATAATGGTTCTTCAGATAGATAGAACATGGGTTCTACTGTTAGGTCATATCTAAAATGCTTCCTGTTTTTGTAGCATTGGTTGGTATGGTGTGTTACACTGCTGTACACTGGGGCTTGAATCCCTACCTGGGTAACCAGCTTACACTATACCAATAATAGTCTACCTTCACCTACCTGTGTACAGGTAAACTGTAACACTACCTTCACCTACCTGTGTACAGGTAAACTGTAACACTACCTTCACCTACCTGTGTACAGGTAAACTGTAACACTACCTTCACCCACCTGTGTACAGGTAAACTGTAACTCTACCTTCACCTACCTGTGTACAGGTAAACTGTAACTCTACCTTCACCTACCTGTGTACAGGTAAACTGTAACGCTACCTTCACCTACTTGTGTACAGTAAACTGTAACTCTACCTTCACCTACCTGTGTACAGGTAACCTGTAACTCTACCTTCACCTACCTGTGTACAGGTAAACTGTAACTCTACCTTCACCTACCTGTGTACAGGTAACCTGTAACTCTACCTTCACCTACCTGTGTACAGGTAAACTGTAACGCTACCTTCACCTACCTGTGTACAGATAAACTGTAACTCTACCTTCACCTACCTGTGTACAGGTAACCTGTAACTCTACCTTTACCTACCTGTGTACAGGTAAACTGTAACTCTACCTGTACCTGTATGTAACTACTTAAACTAACTTGGTGAGCTTGTAAAACTGACTGCTGGAGTTCAGAGACATTTTCTCTTGAAGTGGCTGAAAAGCTGGACGCGACCTCAGGGCTGTCATTACCCTCTGACCACAGAGCTGATGGAGAGCAGCCGATCTGACCCGCAGCCAATCTCCAGCTTTAACATTCCACAGTCCTCTCAAAACTCGCTTTCCCATCAGCCCCTGCTCTCAGGCAGACCTCTGTGTGCCAGATGAATCCTACTGTAAACAATCGAGCGCTTATTTTTTCAGCATGTTACGCTTCCCTCACGTTCCTGCCATCGTGATCGCTCGTCTCGGGGGGCGTTTTAACGAGCCGGCACGTTCAGTGGATGGGTAACGTTTATTTTAACAGAAACCCGTCCGCGTGGTCCCGGGCCGGGACACCATCTTAGGATTTAGGTACCATTTTCCTCCGCTCGCTCGCTTTCCTGCTAATTTAGGAAATATTGAAAGCTCAGCATTTACACACACACACTTCTATTTATCACCTTCAGCTGTTCTCATCGATCCTGCCTTTGTGCTCCGCAGGGATGAAGAATGTTCCCGAGAACATCCCAGTAGACACCACTCTGCTGGACCTGCAGAACAACAAGATCAGCGAGATCAGAGAGAATGACTTCAAAGGCCTCAAAGGGCTTCATGTGAGTTGACTTTCTTTCCCGGTTCCTCAAACAGGCTGTGCTTTAATTCTCCAAATTGGATCTTCAGAACCATGTTAAGCCAAAGTGCTCCACAATAGGCTGCGGAGATTTTGCTGCACCGCAGAAATGTGTGTTGTTAACCGTCCAGCCAAATTCACATGATTAAAAAACTGGCAGGTACATGAAGTTCAGTATTCTCAGTATTAAGTATCCTCGGCTCTGAACTGCTCACTCTCACGGGTCAAATACCTTCCAACCTGAAAACTGTGTGTTTGCTCTAGCAGTTTTAATGGACTTGTAAAGTCAGGGGCCGCAGCATTGGGGTGGGGGTAGGGAGGTAAACTTAGGACAAGGAATGGGAGACAGTATGTCACCCATCCACACCGTAGCCTGATTTTAGGTTAGTGAGTGTTTATTTTAAAGCTAGTAAATAGCCAAGCTAGTGCCAAACCAGCCAACATGTCCATGTGGGCCCCTTTTGGGGTTTATCTGGATTATATGGGTTTGTAGTGGCCTTGATTGGTGATATATGAACTCCAGTTGGGTTATAACTTTGGGTCCCAGTTGGGTTATAGCTTTCGGCCCTAGTTGGGTTATAACTTTGGGCCCCAGTTTGGTTATAACTTTGGGCACCAGTTGGGTTATAACTTTGGACCTCAGTTTGGTTATAACTTTGGGCCGTAGTTGGGTTATAACTTTGGGCCCCAGTTTGGTTATAACTTTGGGCACCAGTTGGGTTATAACTTTGGACCTCAGTTTGGTTATAACTTTGGGCACCAGTTGGGTTATAACTTTGGACCTCAGTTGGGTTATAACTTTGAGCACCAGTTGGGTTATAATTTTGGGCACCAGTTGGGTTATAACTTTGGACCCCAGTTTGGTTATAACTTTGGGCACCAGTTGGGTTATAACTTTGGACCTCAGTTGGGTTATAACTTTGAGCACCAGTTGGGTTATAACTTTGGACCTCAGTTGGGTTATAACTTTGAGCACCAGTTGGGTTATAACTTTGGGCACCAGTTGGGTTATAACTTTGGACCTCAGTTTGGTTATAACTTTGGGCACCAGTTGGGTTATAACTTTGGACCTCAGTTGGGTTATAACTTTGAGCACCAGTTGGGTTATAATTTTGGACCTCAGTTGGGTTATAACTTTGGGTTCCAGTTGGGTTATAACTTTGAGCACCAGTTGGGTTATAACTTTGGATCCCAGTTGGGTTATAACTTTGGACCTCAGTTGGGTTATAACTTTGGACCTCAGTTGGGTTATAACTTTGGGCACCAGTTGGGTTATAACTTTGGACCTCAGTTGGGTTATAACTTTGGACCTCAGTTGGGTTATAACTTTGGGTTCCAGTTGGGTTATAACTTTGAGCACCAGTTGGGTTATAACTTTGGGTCCCAGTTTGGTTATAAATTTGGACCTCAGTTGGGTTATAACTTTGGGCCTCAGTTGGGTTATAACTTTGGACCTCAGTTGGGTTATAACTTTGCAACCCATTTGTGTTATAACTCAGTTGGGTTATAACTTTGGGCAACAATTTGGTTATAACTTTAGACCTCAGTTGAGTTATGACTTTGGGCCACAATTAGACTAAGGTCATGGGTCCCAGTTGGGTCAGTCTATGGACCCTAGGTTGGCTACATATGTGGCCCTTGTTGGCTACTGCTGGAGATCCAGCTGGGTTACAGTTATGGGACCCAGTTAGGCTGCATTTGTGGGCCCAAAGTGGGTTATCATTGTGCTCTAGTGTTTATAACGTTATAGTATTTTAGAAGGGAGTTGTGCTAAGTACGGCTCCAGTGCATCCAGTCGTGATTTCAGATCCACCCAAAAGATTCTGAACACAAAAACAATGACACACACAAGTAGCCCAGTAGTCCAGAGTCCAGAGATTTTCCAACAGCTGTTTTCTTATGGAATGTGTTTACAAACAAATCTGTGGATCTACTTTGCACAGTCTTTAGTATAAATAAAACCAGATCAGCTTCTCAAAAGCGAAGGGAGCAAAAACCACCACTTTCCAAAAATGTTCCTGCACTAAAACACTTATCTCATCCACAGAAAATTCCAAACTAATCTGTTGTTGAAGACCGTTCGGTGGAGGAGTGATTACCACTCTGGCATGTTCCTGGAGGAAACGGATCAGACCATGTGTCTGCTGTCGGAATTTTGTCTTGGAATGGCGGAGTAGGTTTTATCTCAGGAAAACAATCGTATGAGTCACAAAACAACTCTGTAAATCAAAGCTGCAGCCCGGAGAAGGAAGAGAGTAAACGATAAATCTGTGATCAGCTAATACTTTTATACACAACATAACAAATCTTAAAAGAAAAGTTTACATCTGAGAATGTTTAGACCTTATTTTAAAGCTTTCCTCAAAATCGGTAATTCATAGTATTTGATTACGTCATTAAGAACAAGCTGCTGTTGAGCCACAGCTACATTTACATCCCTGCGTTATAGTTTAGTCGTGTATTGTTATCACTACAGCAGCCAGTCAATTAAAACCCAGACAATAGTTTTGTTTAGTATGCTTTAAATGAGCGTGAATCTCAGTATACTAGAGTTTTCAATGGTAGCGTATCTGTTTCATACTGGGACTGACGACGGGAGACTCCAGTACAGTGGTATCTTGTAGTGGTATCCACAAAAATGTATGAAAATGAAACAGATAAAACAAATAAAGTCAAGTTTATTTATATAGCGCTTTTTGCAATGTTGTCTCAAAGCAGCTTTACAGAGTTTTGAAAACAGACAGTTACAACATATACCCCCCAGTGAGCAAACCAGAGGAGACAGTGGTAAGAACACCTCCCTCAGACTGGAGGAAGAAACCTTGGGAGGAACCAGACTCACAAGTGGAGACCCGTCCTCCTCTGATCAAACAGTATCTACAGTTTAATAAACTAAACACCAAAGAAAAGAGTCTCTGTTTGAAATCTGGATAGCAAAACTTTAGCAGCTGCACAGGTAGAGGCAGTCTCTCACCGAGGCAGTCTCTGACTGAGGTAGTCTCTGACTGAGGCAGTCTCTGACTGAGGCAGGCTTTGACTGAGGCAGGCTTTGACTGAGGTAGTCTCTGACTGAGGTAGTCTCTGACTGAGGCAGTCTCTGACTGAGGCAGTCTCTGACTGAGGTAGTCTCTGACTGAGGCAGGCTCTGACTGAGTCTTTATGTAAAGTGGGCGTGAGCTGAAACAGTCCCATCCTATCTCAATGCTGGTGCATCTGGATGGTACAGTGATGTAACTGAGGGTGTAGCAGTAGACACAGATGGACAGGAGAGCTGGCTGGTGATGGTGGGGAGGAGGTCCTGATGGTCAGTCCTCCAACAGTGTTCAACAGGCAAAGCAGACAAAGCAAAAGTGTTTATTAATTATGGAACTGACCAATCATACGGCACTCTGACATTCTTCTTCTCCCTGTTTTGTAAGACATCTTGAAATACACCTTTCTCACGGTCAATGTGTCAAAATATATAATAATATATTATAAAAATATTTATCAAACTTCCACCTGCACCGTTTAACAGAGCAGTCGCTGCTTTTCAGTCCCCCATAAAAACAATCCTTTGGCTCCAGCGCAGTCAACAGTGGCTACGTTTACATGCACCCTGATAATCTGTTAATAATCAGACTAATAGCTCAATCGGAATAGAATACGTCCATGTAAACACCTCAATCCCAATAGACTAGTCTGATCCAGGTCATTCCGGATACAATTTCTATCTGATTGAAGGAGGTGGGTAATCCCGTAAATAATGTTTAATAGAAGAATAATAGCCACCTGTAAACGCCTGTATTCGATCACATTCCCAATCGGAACGTTTAAGTACGCTCTGCGCATGTACTGTAGCATCACAGAGGAAGTTTCAACATGGCGGGAGGTAGAGACTGGTCTTCAGAAGAGACACAGTTTATACTTCAAACCTTAAAATATTTAAAAACAGTTTCTCAGATCAGCGTATTACAAAGCTAAATTTCAGAGCGATACCAGAAACCTCAGGTAACATACCTCCGCTGGTCTCACTCTGACTGATCTCTCTGTGCTCGTTGTCATGGTAACGTTTACACCTAGTTGTACTCTACTCATGCACTTAAATTTGGCTCATCAGAGTGTTCAGGAGAGTGAGCAAATAAACACCTCCGTCTTGATCTAGAATCGGACTGAGTTCAATCGGATTAGAGAAAATCTCTGCATGTAAACGTAGCCAGTGAAGCAGTTGATTGTTGGTAGTTCCCCCAACATTGATCAGGACCCCCACAGGACCACCACAGAGCAGCTACTATTAGGGAGGTGGGTCATTCTCAGCACTGCAGTGACACTGACATGGTGGTGGTGTGTTAGTAGTGTGTGTTGTGCTGGTGTAAGTGGATCAGACACAGCAGTGCTGCTGCTGGAGTGTTTAAACACTGTGTCCACTCACTGTCCACTCTATTAGACACTCCTACTACTTGCTGGTCCACCTTGTAGATGTAAAGTCAGAGACAGTAGCTCATCTGCTGCTTTTGATTGGTGGGCGATTCTCAGTCCAGCAGTGACACTGAGGAGGTGTTTAAACACTCCAGCAGCAGCACTGCTGTGCCTGATCCACTCACACCAGCACAACACACACTAACACACCACCACCATATCAGTGTCACTGCAGTGCTGTGTCTGATCCACCTCTCTAATAGTATCTGCTCTGTGGTGGTCCTGTGGGGGTCCTGATCATTAAAGAACAGAGTAATAAAGTATACAGAGAATCAGATGAACTACAGTCTGTAAGTGGAGCTCCTGTAGGGTCAGTGGAGCTGATACAGTGGACAGTGAGTGGAGCTCCTGTATGGTCAGTGGAGCTGATACAGTGGACAGTGAGTGGACAGTGAGCTCTATCTGTACGCTAATAGCATCTTCTGGAGCACAATAAGTACAGGAGGCTGTCACAGGTCCAGCACTGTTTCTTACTTGCCCTGCGCGGAGTAACACATTCCCTGCATTTCTGCCTGTCTGGATACGTGTCAGCAGAAGTGGGTGGAGGGAGAAATCTTTCACGCTAGGTTTTGGAACAGGCTAACCCCCTGACGGCCTCACAAAGCCTGGAGCCGCTGGCCTCCAGCGGGATTTGAACCTGATCCGAAGAAAGAGTTGGAGAGCGGTCTGCGTTGCTGCGCTTGCCATGACTGTTTAATTAGCTCTATGAAAATAAATGGTCATTTTTATGAGCTGGAATGTTTGGAAGAGGCGCTGCCGCTAAGTATCAATCCCTTTTGTTTAGCTACACAAAGGACGGCCAAAGGTTTAACGGCTTAATTCCCACACTTAAGGCCCTCGTAGGTCTAAAAGAGAGATACAGGGTGGTTCAGATGTTCTCGAACTGATATAAGAATCCTGGTATAATGTCGGTTGTTTGACTGGGCAATGAAAACATTTGGGTACAACAATGAACCATGAAGAGGGTTTGGGCTAAATGTTGGTGGGCAAGTAGAGTTGATAGGGGCAGAGTTTCTAAACTGATTTAAGCAGTGGGTGAATGTCTGTTAGCATGTTAGCATGGCTAAAAAAGGTCCTTCAAAAATGCAGTGCAATCACTGAAAATGATTATTACCTCTTGCAAGGTTAAAAAAGATTTCACTGGTTAGTTCGTTTTGCTTGGGTCACTAAATTTAACCCAGACAGGAGGAATTTGCAGGTGTGTTTGAAGGGGGCGTCCCTTAGTTAGCACTAAAAGATCAACAAGTTTGTCCCTAAATGTGTTCACAAGGTGGTGTCCATCCAGACGACCCCCAAACCAGCAACTGCTACGGTACACCATTGGACATTCTTACATCTCTCCTCTTCACTCGGTCCAAAACCTCACAATCATTCCTTTCTTTTCTTCTCCTCCTGCAGGCTCTCATCTTGGTAAACAATAAGATCACCATCATTCACGCCAAGGCCTTTGCTCCCCTGGTCAATCTCGAGAGGCTTTACCTCTCCAAGAACCTGCTGAAGGATGTTCCCGCCAACATTCCCAAGAGCCTCCAGGAGCTGCGTATCCATGAGAACCAGATTAGCAAGATCAAGAAGGCTTCCTTCGCTGGCATGGCTCATGTCATCGTCATGGGTAAGTGTGGGGGCAGGGCCTAGACGAAGGCTAGTTCTTCTTCTCTGAAGGATCATCACCAGCTGTGACTCTATACAAAGCAGTATCATTACTGCGCTCTGTCAGTGACCCTCCCTGTTGAAGAATTTATTCTGAGACCCCATTCGGTCAACGTATCCATGTGACCCCCATATGGGTTTTATCTGGGCTGTATTGGTTTTACATGCACTTGTAGTGGCTTTTTGATTGGTGATACATGGACCCCAGCTGGGTTATAACCTTAAGCCCCAGTTGAGCTACAGTCATAGGTTCTGTTTGGGTCAGTTTGTGGGACCCAGTTAGACTACAGGAGTAGGCACCAGGTGGGTTACCATTATGGATCCCAGTTAGGCTGCCAGTGTGTGCCCCAGTTAAGCTACAGTTGTGGGCACCACATGAGTCAATATCATGGGGCCCATTTAGGATACATTTGTGGTCCCAGCAAGGTCACAGCTATTTCTGTTTTAATTGTGGGACCAGTGCATGATTGTTCACATGGGCCCCACTTGTAGCCCAGATTGGTCCCATAAGTGGCCCACATGGGCAAAAACACACACGGGGCCCATATGCAGCCAGTGGACAAATCTTTGTGTGCCCCAACTAAAGGAGACCCAATTGGCAGCCCATTTTTATCCCATATGGGGCCCATATGGACATACGGCTAGGCAGTTCTGCTATTAAGTGAACACTTACTGCCAAAATCTCTCTGAAGTGAACCTAAACTAGTGCACACTTATACAGAGATGTGATGAAGTGATATTGTTTGCACTGCCTCCAAAAACTAGTTCAAACGAATAGTATAGCGATCAATTTCTTCAGTTAGCTTTGTAGCTACAAGGCTAATGTTGTTAACAAACACTGAAAAAGTCATAAATCACCCAAATATTTTTTGTAAATACATCCACAAAACCACATACATGTTGTTGTTGTTGTTGAAATGAATGTAATGGACATGTAATGCAATGTAATCTGTAGTGTCCAGTGGTGCCAGCTGAATTATATTTTGATAGTACACACAAGATCCGGCCACCTGCTTCTAGGCTACCATTAGGTCAGAAACACACTTGCACATGCAGGGATGGCAACGCAGATGTTTCGAGCTACACAGCCAAGGTTATGCTCAAAAATGTGTCATGATGCAATTCATAAAGCAACACAAGCTGCATTCTGAGTGTTCCAGCAGGCCTGGCCAAGCTGTCATGTACTGCTAGTGTGTTTTCTCAACCGCTGCAGCAGACGAACAGGCGAGTCTCACACAGAAATAGTTATTTATATAAATATAAATGATACATTAGAGCCAGCAGAGCAGATTGTTCTCCTCTGCTGCCCACGTTTAGCTGTTGAGGCAGTTGGAATAACAGTAGTAGTATCTGTCCTCTATCGTCCCTTGAGTACTGAACGTTTCATGGTAATATAAATATGTATATGCATGAAGTATGTTTCTGGCCTTAATGCCTCCCCACCCCATGCCTGAATTAGCTAGCATGAGAGCATGAGAGCTAGCCGGCCATGCTAATAGCAGCCATCACCCTTTGGAATCCAAAGACACAACCTGCTGCTGTCCCAGGTTTATTTTCATGATAGTTTAATATTAAAAATGAACAAAAACATAAAAATATATGAACTGCGTGTACAGGATTACAGCTGCTGGCGCCAGTGGTGTGATGTCTGCAAAAGAAGGGGAAGTGAAAGTTGCTGCCCACATGTTCGGCCAATCTGATAAAGTTTTAGTCATTGTTTCACAGAACTACTCTGTCCAAAACCACATAGTTTGGCAAAAAAAATAATTGACCTAATTTTCCACTTATTATCATGTTTGGAGTCCAGATTTTGCTTTTATTGTTAAGAACTGGAGCCGCAGCTGGTCTTGACATCCCAGGGGCCCCTAAGCAGAAACGGGCCCTCCTTCCTGACCCTGTGAGCCAGTTACGCCTGTCCCCCAACAGTCACACCTGGGTCCCCAGTGCTCCCACTACAGTCCTTTCTTCTTTAAACCAGTTTACTCCATCAATCATTCTAGAAATAACTGGAGCTACACAGAACAGAGTGATACATAAACATCCATAAATAATCTATAATTATAAATAATCTATAAACTATATTAGAAAATGATAGATATTACTATAATTCATTTAATCAGCTGCATCACCAATTTGACCTTCACGTGCTGTGAAACACCCACATACACACACACTAACTAGTAAACGCACATACACTAGGGGGCAGTGAAACACCCACATACTAATGAACACACACACTAGAGGGCAGTAAACACCCATATATATACACACACCCACCCACTAGGGCCAGTAAAACACCCACATACACACATACTAGTGAACACACACACTAGAGGGCAGTAAAACACCCACATATACTTATATTAGTGAACACACACACTAAGGGGCAGTGAAACACCCATATATACATATATACTAGTGAACACACACACTAGAGGGCAGTAAAACACCCATATATGCATGCACACTAGTAAAGACACACACTAGGGGGCAGTAAAACACCCACATACACACACATACTAGTGAACACACACACTAGGGGGCAGTGAAACACCTACATACACACATATACTAGTGAACACACACTAGGGGTGGTGAAACATACACATATACTAGTAAACACACACAGTAGAGGGCAGTAAAACACCCATATATACACACTAGTGAACACACACACACTAGGGGGCAGTGAGACACCCACAGACACACATACTAGTGAACACACACACTAGGGGGCAGTAAAACACCCATATATACACGCACACTAGTAAACACACACACACTAGGGGGCAGTAAAACACCCATATATACACGCACACTAGTAAACACACACATTAGGGGGCAGTGAAACACCCACAGACACAGTCCAGCTGCAGTAAAACACTTGCCCAGAGTGGTGAGCAGCCCTATCCACAGTACCCAGGGAGCAGTTGGGAGTTTGGTGTCTTGCTCAAGGGCACTTCAGTCGTGTCCTGTTGGTCCGGAGGGTTTTGAATTGGTGACCTTCCGGTCATAAGGCCGGTTCCCCAACATCTAACCCACGACTGCCCCCTCAGCCCATTTTGGGGTCAGGATCATGAGTGTTTAACAGGCAGGTCCCTACTCAGGCTGGGTGGTAAGCGTTTAGGACCAATCAAACTTTCATACTGGGTCCTAAACGAGATCAACAGGTCTGCGTTACCATAGTGAAGACCTGGATACGGTTTGAGAAGCTAAGGAGATGTTTTGGCGATGTATTTTAAAGTGGCCTATTTGGGTGACTATTGGGTTTCATTGTTTGTTAGCAAAGCAAGTCTCGCTGCTTCAGTTCTAAAATAAAGAAGTGAAATCTGGACTCGGCCAGTCGGGACATATATGGGAAGCAGAAAGTTGTAGGTTTGAAGACCACGGATGCGGCTTGAGCAAACATTTTGCGGATATATGAACGGAAAGGAGTTGGAAGACTCCTAATTTCTAGTTTGTTATTAAAGTTAAGCTCCAGTTCTGAACTGAAGAAGCGGAACTTGGACGGGGGACATGTCTCGGCTGAGCCGGAGATGCTGCTCTGCCTCGTGGTTATTGGAGAGAGAGTCCAGCTGCATCTGTAAACTCAAGAATGTGTCTGAGCTTGTCCATGCTTGAGAGTGTTCTCTTGCATGCGTTGGCTTCAGAATAACTTGTGGGCCTCATCCATATGTATCTAGGCACCCAAGCACACCGAAACCTTGTTTTCCATTCGAGCTTGTTCAGCCGCGTGTGAAATGACCGTTCCACCGCCACTCTAGTGCCGTGACCCTCAGCATGAAGCACACCTGCACACGTCAGCTAATCGCAGGCCATTCCAGTTCCTCATTGCAGCCATGAATATTTACTAAAACACCACGTAAACAACATCTTCACCTGTTCCAGAGCTCGGCTCCAATCCGCTGACCTCTTCGGGGGTGGACGCAGGGGCTTTCTCCGACCTGAAGAGGGTCTCCTACATCCGCATCGCTGACACCAACATTACGGCCATCCCCAAAGGTAAGCAGATCACTTACATAGAACCTTATGAATCAGCTTCACTGACCATACAGGAGCTCCACTTACAGACTGTTCAGCTGATTCTCTGTATACTTTATTACTCTGTTCTTTAATAATCAGGACCCCCACAGGACCACCACAAAACAGCTACTATTAGGGGGTGGGTCATTCTCAGCACTGCAGTGACACTGACGTGGTGCTGGTGTGAGTGGATCAGACACAGCCGTGCTGCTGCTGGAGTGTTTAAACACTGTGTCCACTGTCCACTCTATTAGACACTCCTACTACTTGCTGGTCCACCTTGTAGATGTAAAGTCAGAGACAGTAGCTCATCTGCTGCTGCACAGTTTGTGTTCCTCTAGTCCTTCATCAGTGGACACAGGACTCCGCCCACAGGACACTGCCCACAGGATGCCGCCCACAGTCCAAAGAAACAGATGATGATGATGTCATGTACACCTGTTGGTAAAGCTGTATTGAATGGTCACCCCTAATCCCACTTCTGACACCAATGTAGCTTCATTAAGGGATCAGATGAGGTCACCTAATACAGCATCACCAACAGGTGAGGTCACCAAAAAACATAGACTCTGTGAACCAACCCACTTAACAGACTCCACATGTAAACACAAAACAGACACACACGACTAAACAAGCAAACAACAACAATAAACAGTCCTTGTTAATGGGGGGGGGGAGCGCGCCTACCATGAGCCTCCTTGATTGGTTTGCGTGTTGCCTAGTTTACTCAATGTATTTGACTGTGTTAACAGGTTACCACACCCATTCTTCTTCTTGTTGTCTGGCTGCTACAAAACTTCTTGTGTCTCAAACTCCTAGTGAGTGTGTAAGTAGTGAGTGTGTAAGTAGGCTGTCTAGGTAGTGAGTGTGTAAGTAGGCTGTCTAGGTAGCAGCTGTGTAAGTATCAGTGTTCTCTCCTCATCTCTCCTCATAAAACAGATTACTGAGACGCTCTAGTTAGAGAGAGACTGCGTCACGGCTTGTTCCCCCCACTGCAGCACGCCACCGGTGGTTTAGCTGGTTGCTAAGATACTGGCCAGCATCCAAAACAATAGCCCGAGGCTTAAAAATCCGCTAGCATAAATGCTAATGTCTGGAGTATAAAAGTGTAAATGGTGAAGGACTCGTTACAGAGTTGATAATAAAATACTGTTTTGTGTGATTATATGACCAGAAACACATTAAAACTCCAGAGAATCAAAATAACTCACATTTTAAAACCACTTCACTGCTCCTAGATTAGCCTGCTGTGCATCATGGGATTGTCTTAGCGGCTGAGGAAGCGTTCGATGCTTCTTTAAAATCAGGTCTAAATAAGGTTCCTCAGTAGACAGCATGTTTAAGGTATGTAAGAATTGGGACAGTCTACATGTCGTAAATGCTGCCTATGTAGGAGCTCACTAGGTTCTGAGACACACCCATAGTCTCATAACTGAAGTCATTTGTTTTGATGTTAGAGTCTGGCGTCCTCACTATCTCTGTTACTAACCTATTGCAGGTCTGCCCGGCTCTCTGTCGGAGCTTCATCTGGATGGGAACAAAATCTCCAAGGTCACCACCGACAGCCTGAAGGGCCTGAAGAACCTGGCCAAGTAAGAACCAGAGACTTCTTTTTATTTCCACCGGACAGGCTCGTCAGAGCGTATCAGACAGAGTGAACCGTGTATCTGACTTAATCTTGTGATAATTGTGAGCTTCATATGAAAATGATTAGGTTCAGGGGGTCTCGCCACGCTGCCGAGAAATCCCATGAAATTTAAATTACGATTCTGCTCAGTTCCTCCGGTTTATTTTGGAAAATGAAGAAAAGGCAGAAAATCGTGTTACTCCCATTTTCCATCGGCGCTGCCCAGTTCCACTGGCTGAATCAGTGCTCATGTAACCCTCCCGTACACGCGCTCTGCTAGACTCTTGGTGCTCGGCAGCTTTTCCCCTGATTAAGTACATAAAGGAGCGAAATGGAACTTCATGTCCTACTTAGAAGGAACCGTCTGGTCTTCAACAAGAGAAGCTCTATTATTGCTCTTGTTTACGTGTGTTCGTAGGCTGGGCCTGAGTCACAATGAGATCAGTGTTGTGGAGAACGGTTCCCTGGCCATGGTGCCTCACCTGAGGGAGCTCCATCTGGACAACAACGCTCTGACCGCTGTGCCTGCCGGCCTGCCAGAGCACAAGTACATCCAGGTGAGCTGTTGTACCCAAACAGACCTGCTTAAACATCTTTACCTTCAAATACATTCCCATCAATAGAGCACGTCTTCTGTCTGAACACAGATTTTAATACAGAGCTTATATATATGTATATTGATTGAGTGTTAGTGAGGTCAGGTACTGATGTTGAACATTGCTGTGAGGATTTGATTGAGTGTTAGTGAGGTCAGGTACTGATGTTGAACATTGCTGTGAGGATTTGATTGAGTGTTAGTGAGGTCAGGTACTGATGTACATTGCTGTGAGGATTTGATTGAGTGTTAGTGAGGTCAGGTACTGATGTTGTACATTGCTGTGAGGATTTGATTGAGTGTTAGTGAGGTCAGGTACTGATGTACATTGCTGTGAGGATTTGATTGAGTGATAGTGGGGTCAGGTACTGATGTACATTGCTGTGAGGATTTGATTGAGTGTTAGTAAGGGCAGGTACTGATGTTGTACATTGCTGTGAGGATTTGATTGAGTGTTAGTGAGGTCAGGTACTAATGTAGAACATTGCTGTGAGGATTTAAGGTTTTGAGGTACTGGTGTTAAAAATTGCTGTGAGGATTTGAGGTACTGATGTTGGACATTGCTGTGAGGATTTGATTGATGAGTAACCTGAACAAGCGCTGCGCTCTTTCTCTGCCACCAGGTGATCTACCTGCATTCCAACAAGATCGCTGCTGTTGGAACAGAAGATTTCTGCCCCCCGAGCTACAACACGAAGAAGGCCATGTACTCCGGCATCAGCCTGTTCAGCAACCCCGTGCCTTACTGGGAGGTGCAGCCGATCACCTTCCGCTGCGTCTTCGACCGCTCCGCCATTCAGCTGGGCAACTACAGGAAGAAGTAGAGGGTCCAATCAGAGTGCCTGATCACTGTTCTCGTCCCACCCCCTTTCCAACCGCACCTCGAGTGTGTAGCTCAGTTCGAATGTCATAAATAGGTTGACGCTCATTTAGCACCAACAATACCAGGAAACTTAAACAAAGCCCAAACGAAACTTAGCTAGCATGTAGTCACGCCACGCCCAACACTCTTTCCCATACATCCATATAGCCAGTGGGAAGTGAACAGGAATAATAATTAATAATGAGGTATTATATTTGGGAATATTAATAAAGGAAGCTATGACCACTTAGAATAACCAAGTGCACATACAAACACACACACAAATATATATATATATATATATATATATATATATATATATATATATATATAATTCCTTACATACTCATAGCCATTTGACTCAGCAGACTGGGATTAAATAAGGATTATTGTTTATATAAGAAGATCCACTCCTGGCCTCTCTGGATCTTTGGGACTTAAGCCATTCCCTAAACTGAACTCAGATGACTAGTCCGGCCTGCTGAGCGGGCAGTGAAGGGTCAACTCACGAACGAAAGCTGGGTGTGCTCACCTGTTATTAGCCGTAGTGTTCACAGCTCCGTTATCTCTCTCTTCACACAGCAGCCAATCGGATCGGGAGAAGCTGTATCTGTGTGTTTTCGTTTCCTCATTGTATCTCCTTTGTTTGTTCCATTGTAAACCCCACTGTCATGTACCATAGGGTAGAAGATGCAGCCACAAGGTGAACATAGCTCTTCAAGATATAGAATAAACTATATTGTCTTGTTAACGGAAGCAATTCCCAAAGACCTGTAGACGCTTGCTTTTTCAAACTGCTGGTGTACTGAGCGCCATGCTACATGCGTGTGTGTGTATTTCTCTCCTTTTCTCTTGTTCTTTTTTTTTCCTGTCGTTTATTTTTCCCCTCTTTAGTCTGAAGAGGAGCGGGAGGAGCGGGAGGACGTGGCCGGGCGTGTCCCCCTCTGTCTTGTTAGTGATTGTCTCATGTATAGAAGCTGTATATAAATGCTGTATAAAAGAAAATCTCCCTCTCTTTGCTTAAAGCACGAGCACTTACAGTAGCAGTTCAGACTTTTAATATATCAGCAATAAAGGTGACCCCTTTCTCGGGAAGGGGCTCGATGTCCAAACCAAATAAAGAGTCCAATCCAAAGACCTGCGCTCTCTGGGGGCTTCCACCACACAAGCACACCTGCCGCTGCTATGCTTTTGCATTTTGGGGTTTGCAGTTTATGAATGCTTGATAACCCCCCACCCACTCAGCCAACCCAACCACCTACACACTCACTCATCCACTCACTCACCCACCCAACACAGTCACATTCTTCTGTATGCAAGAATAACAAAAGCAATAATGGTTAATCGTAGGGCTGTCAAACTAATAAAACAGTTAATCATGATTATTCATGACTAATTTTGTGTAAATCGCCACAAACAATCACATTGTTGTGCACGGTTAGTCACGATTATTCACATTATGTGTGCAGTTAATCACGATTAATCACATTGTTGTGCATAGTTAGTCACGATTATTCACATTATGTGTGCAGTTAATCACAAGTAATCAAATTGTGTGCACAGTTAGTCTCGATTATTTACATTATGAGTGTAGTTAATCACGATTAATCAAACTGTGGGCACAGTTAATCATGATTATTCACATTATGTATGCAGTTAATCACGATTTATCAAGTTGTGCACAGTTAGTCACAATTATTCACATTATGTGTGCAGTTAATCACAAGTAATCAAATTGTGTGCACAGATAGTCTCGATTATTTACATTATGAGTGCAGTTAATCACTATTAATCAAACTGTGGGCACAGTTAATCATGATTATTCACATTATGTATGCAGTTAATCACGATTTATCACATTGTTGTGCACAGTTAGTCACAATTATTCACATTATGTGTGCAGTTAATCACAAGTAATCAAATTGTGTGCACAGTTAGTCTCGATTATTTACATTATGAGTGCAGTTAATCACGATTAATCAAACTGTGGGCACAGTTAATCATGATTATTCACATTATGTATGCAGTTAATCATGATTTATCACATTGTTGTGCACAGTTAGTCACGATTATTCACATTATGTGTGCAGTTAATCACAATTAATCAAATTGTGTGCGCAGTTAGTCTCAATTATTCACATTATGTGTGCAGTTATGTGTGCAGTTAATCACAATTAATCAAATTGTGTGCACAGTTAGTCTTGATTATTTACATTATGTGTGCAGTTAATCACAATTTATTAAATTATGTGCACAGTTAGTCCCGATTATTCAGATTATGTGTGCAGTTAATCACAAGTAATCAAATTGTGTGCACAGTTAGTCCCGATTATTCACATTATGTGTGCAGTTAATCACAAGTAATCAAATTGTGTGCACAGTTAGTCCCGATTATTCACATTATGTGTGCAGTTAATCACAAGTAATCAAAATGTGTGCAAAGTTAGTCCTGATTATTCACATTATGTGTGCAGTTAATCACAAGTAATCAAACTGTGTGCACAGTTAATCATGATTTTTCACATTATGTGTGCAGTTAATCTCAATTAATCAAATTGTGTGCACAGTTAATCACAGTTAAACACATTATGTGCAGAGTCAATCACGGCTACTCACATTGCTTTGTGTAGTTAATCGTGATTAATCGTATTATTCTGTGTGGTTAATCACGATAAACTGTGATGAATTGTAAGTAATCATGGTACATTGTAATGTTAAGTGTGATTAATCACATTATTTTGTGCAGCAAATCCCAATTATTCACAGTATTTGTGTAGTAAACCCAGATTAATCACACTCTGTGTGTAGTTTTGGGGTTAGTCACAATGAATCATACATTGCATGGTTAATTGTGATCTGCCACAGTATTCAGTGTAGTTAATCACATTCAAGCACAATATTATGTGTAGTGTATCATAATTCACCATGTTATTTGTGTATTTAATCACAATAAATTGCATTATTTTGCATGGAACAATCAAATTTTACCTACTTAGTTGTGCAGATAACCATGATTAATCACGTATTTGTATAGTTAATCACAATTGATCACACTATTTTGTGAAGCTGAATACTAAATTACATTGCAATCACATTTTGTGTAGTTAATTGTGATTATTTACATCATTTCATCTAGTTAACTGCAATTAATCGCAGTGTTTTTTGTGGTTCATCACAGTATTTTGTGCAGTTATTTGCACTTAATCACATTATTATGTGTAGTTGATCACAATTAATCACATATTTGTATAGTTAATCACAACCACTGTAAGGTGTAGTTAATCCTGATAAACTGCATATCATTTTGCATGATTAATTGTGATTAATCACAGCATCTCATGCAGGCAATTGCAATTCTTCACAGTATTTTATGTAGTTAATTACAATAAACTGCATTATTTTCTATAGTTAATTATAACTAATCACATTTTGCATAGTTATTTGTGTTCACTACAGTAATTGGTGTTATTTATTGAGATTAATCACATTTGTATTCACCCCAAGAAGAGATATATTTTATTTTTAAAAAGTATTTCCATAATTCATTAATTATTTTCATTGCAGGTGATTATTGGTATAGCCAAATAGCAGAATTTGAAATAACTTTGACTTTATCGAGAGAGACTTAAAGAAACTAATTTAAAACCAAAAAAGAAGAAAATTAGCGACTTTAATGATTGATAAGACTAATACACTAATAATGCATTCCTTTTTATACTATCTGTTCATTTTGAACAGGGAAGAAAAAAAGAAAAACTGATATAAAATAATATTGACTACAAAAAAGGGATGAACTCAGGGGCCCCTGGTGGTTTGGTGGCCCTATATGACAGCTTATAGCAAGATATAACCTTGTTTATGGGGACAGTAAGTGTTTGTAGTGGCTCTCAATTCAACAAAAAAAAATCTGTAATTTTTTCCATAAATGTGTTGCGTTTTGTACGTATAAGAGGTATAAGAAGCCACGTAGGGCCCTCAAGTCACAGAGAACACTAAGCCAAACAGTAAGAACTGACTGCTTATGGCTACAGTAAATATGGGTCCCTGAGATCGAAGGTGTAGGTCAGAGGTTCTCTGTGCAGTTTTTTGTTACCCAGAAAGTCGTGTCCAGGTCATTAGCTTGAGCTCCCCATCAAACAGTGCTACTAACACAGCAAGCATTATAATTATAAATTACAAGTATTAACAATGATATAAATAAAACCTGTTCATCGAAAATTTATTTTTAAATAATTTCATTTCAAATGAGGTTAATTGTGAACCTGGACACCAGGTTTCAACTGCAGAGTTCAGAGAATGTTTTGAGGATGTAACATGATGAAGGTCTTCGAGAACGTTATCCTGATTTACTAAAAATTCAAACTGAAAACATTGTTTTTGGATGTTTTAAAATGTTTTTAGAATCAAAAAGAGGTTCTAGCTGGGATTTCTGGAAAGTCTTTTTAAACACTCTCCTTTTCTCTACACGCTTGAAAGAATGCTAACAAACACATTGTGTGCACAGTTAGTCACAAATAAACACACTGTGTGCACAGTTAATCACAAATAAACACTGTGTGCACAATTAAACACACAGTGTGCACAGTTAATCACAAATAAACACTGTGTGCACAATTAAACACACAGTGTGCACAGTTAATCACAAATAAACACACTGTGTGCACAGTTAATCACAAATAAACACTGTGTGCACAGTTAGTCACACTTACACACACTGTGTGCACAACTAATCACAAATAAACACTGTGTGCACAGTTAGTCACACTTACACACACTGTGTGCACAATTAAACACACAGTGTGCACAGTTAAGCACAAATAAACATGCTGTGTGCACAATTAGTCACAATTACACACACTGTGTGCACAATTAAACACACAGAGTGCACAGTTAATCACAAATAAACACTGTGTGCCCAGTTAATCACAAATAAACACTGTGTGCACAGTTAGTCACAAATAAACACGTGCGTAGAGTTAATTACAAATAAACACTGTGTGCACAGTTAATCACAAATAAACACATGCGTAGAGTTAATTACAAATAAACACTGTTTGCACAGTTAATTACAAATAAACACTGTGTGCACAGTTAATCACAAATAAACATGTGCGTAGAGTTAATTACAAATAAACACTGTGTGCACAGTTAATCAGAATTACACACACTGTGTGCACAGTTAATCGCATGTGAACACATTGTGTGCACAGTTAATCACAGGTAAACACACTGTGCACAGTCAATCACAATTAAAAACAATGTGTGCACAGTTAATCATAACTAAACACATTGTGTGCAGAGTTAATCACAAATAAACATACTGTGTGCACAGTTAATCATAATTAAACACATAATGTGCACAGTTAATCACAATTAAACACACCGTGTGCACAGTCAATCATAATTAAACACACTGTGTGCACAGTTAATCACAAATAAACACTGTGTGCACAATTAAACACACAGTGTGCACAGTTAATCACAAATAAACACACTGTGTGCACAGTTAATCACAAATAAACACTGTGTGCACAGTTAGTCACACTTACACACACTGTGTGCACAACTAATCACAAATAAACACTGTGTGCACAGTTAGTCACACTTACACACACTGTGTGCACAATTAAACACACAGTGTGCACAGTTAAGCACAAATAAACATGCTGTGTGCACAATTAGTCACAATTACACAAACTGTGTGCACAATTAAACACACAGAGTGCACAGTTAATCAGAAATAAACACTGTGTGCCCAGTTAATCACAAATAAACACTGTGTGCACAGTTAGTCACAAATAAACACGTGCGTAGAGTTAATTACAAATAAACACTGTGTGCACAGTTAATCACAAATAAACACATGCGTAGAGTTAATTACAAATAAACACTGTGTGCACAGTTAATCAGAATTACACACACTGTGTGCACAGTTAATCGCATGTGAACACATTGTGTGCACAGTTAATCACAGGTAAACACACTGTGCACAGTCAATCACAATTAAAAACAATGTGTGCACAGTTAATCATAACTAAACACATTGTGTGCAGAGTTAATCACAAATAAACATACTGTGTGCACAGTTAATCATAATTAAACACATTATGTGCACAGTTAATCACAATTAAACACACCGTGTGCACAGTCAATCATAATTAAACACACTGTGTGCACAGTTAATCATAATTAAACACATTGTGTGCACAGTTAATCACAATTAAACACATTGTGTGCACAGTTAATTACAACTAAACACATTGTGTGCAGAGTTAATCACAAATAAACACACTGTGTGCACAGTTAATCACAATTAAACACACTGTGTTCACAGTTAATCATAACTAAACACATTGTGTGCACAGTTAATCACAGGTAAACACACTGTGCACAGTCAATCACAATTAAAAACAATGTGTGCACAGTTAATCATAACTAAACACATTGTGTGCAGAGTTAATCACAAATAAACATACTGTGTGCACAGTTAATCATAATTAAACACATTGTGTGCACAGTTAATCACAATTAAACACACCGTGTGCACAATTAATCATAATTAAACACACTGTGTGCACAGTTAATCATAATTAAACACATTGTGTGCACAGTTAATCACAATTAAACACACTGTGTGCAGGGTTAATCATAATTAAACACATTGTGTGCACAGTTAATCACAATTAAACACACTGTGTGCAGAGTTAATCATAATTAAACACATTGTGTGCAGAGTTAATCATAATTAAACACACTGTGTGCACAGTTAATCACAATTAAACACATTGTGTGCACAGTTAATTATAACAAAACACATTGTGTGCAGAGTTAATCACAATTAAACACACTGTGTGCAGAGTTAATCATAATTAAACACATTGTGTGCACAGTTAATTATAATTAAACACATTGTGTGCACAGTTAATCACAATTAAACACACTGTGTGCAGAGTTAATCATAATTAAACACACTGTGTGCACAGTTAATCACAATTAAACACATTGTGTGCAGAGTTAATTATAACTAAACACATTGTGTGCAGAGTTAATCACAAATAAACACACTGTGTGCACAGTTAATCACAATTAAACACACCGTGTTCACAGTTAATCATAACTAAACACATTGTGTGCACAGTTAATCACAAATAAACACACTGTGTGCACAGTTAATCACAACTAAACACACTGTGTGCACAGTTAATCACAAATAAACACACTGTGTGCACAGTTAATCACAACTAAACACACTGTGTGCACAGTTAATCACAAATAAACACATTGTGTGCACAGTTAATCACAGGTAAACACACTGTGCACAGTCAATCACAATTAAAAACAATGTGTGCACAGTTAATCATAACTAAACACATTGTGTGCAGAGGTAATCACAAATAAACATACTGTGTGCACAGTTAATCATTATTAATTGCTGTATTTGGAGCTGTTGCGTGTGATTAATCACATTTTTAGTGCGATAAATCACAGTTACTCAGTATTTGTGTTGTTAATGAAAACATTAATAGAATGTGCATACAATTCTCTGAAAATCATTCTAGCTGGGATTCTAGTTAGCGGTGAAGAGGAGGCGGGTCAGGAAACTGTCTGCGTGGGATGCTGCTGCTTTGTGTTCTGAAAATAAAAAGAAAAAAAGAATAAACGTCCTTCCTGGGGGTCACGAAGAGGTCAGTTTGATCTGTCTGTTCTTCAAAGAGAACGTGAGGTACACGACTGTGTTCAGAGCAGCTGAGCTGGTGTTGAGCTGTCGGTAGTGTGTTTGTAGCACTGCTGATAAATTCCGAGCTGATGTTATTGTGATTGCAGGAGCATTTCTATTGGTCCATTCATTATGAGACTTCTAAAGAATATAAAGAACAACTGTCGTGTTCACATGATGAACAGAAATGAATATACATAGTTTTTCTTGAACAGCGAAGACACCAGAGGTTCCTCACAGTATTTTGTGCAGTTATTTGCACTTAAGGGTCTTTCTGTTATCAGCCACCGTTTATCAGAGGAATAGGACCATATACAACAATAAATACACACATAAAATATAAATATATATAATATGACGAATAAAATTGTTTTATGTTTTATATTGTGTTTTATATTGTTTTAAAAAGTACAAGAGACTCAGAGAGACCAGACGAGTACGAGCGACTGTGAATCTGTGAAGTTCAGAGAAGAATTTAAAAACATTAAAGTGATTTAGTGTCGGAACTGATAGACGAGCGAGTTCATCTGAAAAACAGTTCAAGTTTCTTTTCTTTTATCAACAAACCACTTAACACTGAGCACAAACAGCAATCTGGTTATTCACTCCGACATCTGGACTTCTTCCTCTCTCTCTCTCTATCTCTCTCTTCCTCTCTCTCTCTATCTCTCTATCTCTCTCTTCCTCTCTCTCTCTCTATCTCTCTCTTCCTCTCTCTCTCTCTATCTCTCTATCTCTCTCTTCCTCTCTCTCTCTCTCTCTATCTCTCTCTTCCTCTCTCTCTCTCTCTCTTTCTCTCTCTATCTCTCTCTCTCTTTCCCTCTCTCTCCTTCTCTATCTCTCTCTCTCTCTCTCTCTCTCTCTCTATCTCTCTCCCTCTCTCTATCTCTCCCTCTCTCTCTGTATCTCTCTCTGTCCCTCTCTCTCTCTCTCTCTCTCTCTCTCTCTCTCTCTCTCTCTCTCCCTCTCTCTCCTTCTCTTGCTCTCCCTCTCTCTCTGTCTCTTTCCCTCTCTCTCTCTCCCTGTATCTCTCACTCTCTCCCTCTCACTCTCTCTCTCTCTCTTTCTCTCTCTCTCTGTATCTCTCTCCTTCTCTCTCTCTGTATCTCTCTCCTTCCCTCTCTCTCTGTCTCTCTCTCCCCCTCTCTCTCTTTCTCTTTCTCTCTCCCTCTCTTTCCCTTTCTCTCCCTCTCTCTCTCATTCCTCTCTCCCTTTCTCTCTTTTCCTCTATCTCTCCCCCTCTCTTACACATCTCTCTCCCCCCTCTCTCTCCCTTCTTCTCTGTTTCTTTCCCTATCTCTTCTATGTCTCTCTTGTTCTTTCACTCTCTCTTGCTTTCTTTTACTCTCTCTCTCTCTCTCTCTCTCTCTCTCTCATTCACTCTCTCTCTTTTCCTCTCCCCCTCTCTCACACTTTCTCTCTGTCCTCTCTATTCATCTCTCCATCTCTATCTCCTTTACTTGATTGCTCTCTCTTCTCTGATGCCCCCTTGTGGTTGAGGAGATGATGCTACTGAGGCAGAGCTTCGCCTCCTCTGCTTTGTACAGTAACATGAGAAATTAGCTCCTCCCCCAGAATCGAGAGAGATTTAGTGTATTAGTAAGTGTATATAAAGGAGAGACAGGGAGAGAGAGAGGGGGAGAGAGAGAAGGAGAGAGAGTAGAGGGAGAGAGAAGAAGAGAGAGAGGAGGAGAGAGAGAGAGAAGGAGAGAGAGAGGAGAAAGAGTTATGTAACTGATGCAGTTTGAATGCTGTGAAAGACTTTTCCTAACTCTCTCTCTCTCTCTCTCTCTCTCTCTCTCTCTCTCTCTCTCTCTCTCTCATTTTCCAACACTAAACTAATGAGAAAAAGCAGAAGAAGAAAAATACAACAAAGAAAATGAAAAAGAAAGAAGTAACAGAACATAACAGCTATATAAACGAATACAACGTCAGTTATTACATACCAGTAACTAACAGCAGTGCCGAGTGGAAGATACTCACAACATAGTAGTCTAATTTAAATCAAGTCATTATTATATTTAAAAATCAATTTGTTTCCAGACAGGAAGTTTTTATTTACTAAGTAAACACTTTATTATTAAATATTAATCAGTATTAATAGAGAAAGTAGTGCTTCTATACTTTATTATTAAATATTAATCAGTATTAATAGAGTAAGTAGAGGTTTTACACGTTATTATTAAATATTAATCAGTATTAATAGAGAAAGTAGTGCTTTTACACTTTATTATTAAACATCAAACAGTATTAATAGAGTAAGTAGTGCTTTTACACTTTATTATTAAACATCAAACAGTATTAATAGAGTAAGTAGTGCTTTTACACTTTATTATTAAATATTAATCAGTATTAATAGAGTAAGTAGTGCTTTTACACTTTATTATTAAATATTAATCAGTATTAATAGAGTAAGTAGAGCTTTTACACTTTATTATTAAATATTAATCAGTATTAATAGAGTAAGTAGAGCTTTTACACTTTATTATTAAATATTAATCAGTATTAATAGAGTAAGCAGAGCTTTTACACTTTATTATTAAATATTAATCAGTATTAATAGAGAAAGTAGAGCTTTTACACTTTATTATTAAATATTAATCAGTATTAATAGAGTAAGTAATGCTTTTACACTTTATTATTAAATATTAATCAGTATTAATAGAGTAAGTAGTGCTTTTCCATACGTCAGTGTGTTTATTTAACTCTTTCCAAGCTTCTCCTAAACAACCCAGTATTATTATCAGTTCTCATCTAATACCTGCTTTGACTGCTCAGTACTTCATTAAGATAAATCAAGATTTGCTGCTGAAGGAACTGAACACGTTCATACAATGTCTGGGGCGTCCAGGAGAAATCTGGAACCTAACTTTGTTCTTCAAACTGGATCAAGATCTGATCTACTTCTCTCACAATAACATATTCATGTTACTTTGTATTGTATGTCTGATTATTTACATCTGTTCTAATCAGATCCGTTGATCTATCTAGTGATGTTTGTTCACAGAAACTGGTTTGATATGAATTAAATTTGTGATCCCCAAATACTAGTGGAGTTTATTTACCAACTTAAAAAAAAGTTCAACATGTGAGGATGAGGAAGTAGAGCTGCTGCCCCAGTGCTGTGTTATAATCTCTGGTCAGTTGTGGTGAAGGTGCTGCTCCCGATTAGATCATTTAAGAACAGGCCTTCAATGAAAGAACAGTAAACACAGCGATGGCTGAAGCTCTCGGTGAGCGAGCACCACCGGTGAGAAACCTTTTCAGTAGCAACAACAGATTTGATAGAAATAGAAGCAGAACAAGAGAGAACACTGGAGCTGTTTCACCACTGGAGAGTGGTGAGAGAGTAACGAGTCTTCTAGACTGGTAAGGAGTGAAGACGCAGGAGGAGTGTTCTGGTGAAATGTTTCCCCCTAGTGTTTGGAGGATAAATTCAGCAGGTTGTGTAAGCTACTTTAAAATGCAAAAGGCAGCCAGCTGCCATGTGGTTGTTTACATTGTCTTTATCACTCTTACTATCACTATCACTCTCTATCACTATTACTATCACAATCACTCTCTATCACTATTACTATCACTATCAATCTAGTACTATCACTATCGCTATCTATCAATATCACTATCGCTAACTATCAATATCACAATTACTAACTTTCAGTCTCTATGCCTATTGCTGTTACTTTCAATCACTATTACTATTACTTTCAACCACTATTATTATCACTTTATATCACACTGCAACACTATTAATGTCACTATCACTATATCACAATTACTATAACAATCACTCTCTATCACTATTACTATAATAATCACTCTCTAGCACTATTAATGTCACTCTTGATCACTATCATTATCATTATTGCTATCACTATCACAAACACTATAACTATCTCTATTACTATCCTCATGTATTACCATTATTGGCACTTTTACTATCACTATCACCCTGTATCACTATTACTATCACTATTACTATTACTATCGCTGTTGATCACTATTACTATTACCCTATATCACTATTACTATTACTATCACTGTTGATCACTATCACCCTATATCACTATTACTATCACTATTACTATCACTATTGCTATTGATCACTACTACTATCACCATATATCATTATTACTATTACTATCGCTTTTGATCACTATTACTATCACCCTATATTACTATTACTATCACCATATATCACTATGACTATCACTATCACCCTATTTCACTATTACTGTCACTATTGCTATCTATGACTATTACTTTGACACTCTCAATGACTATTACTGTCACTATCACTATTACTGTCACTATCACAATTACTATAACTCTATCACTATCACTCTCTATCACTGTTATTATCACTGACTACCTGTAACTAATACAATCACTCTCTATGTATATTACTATCACTATATATCACTATTACTATTAATACCACAGTATCACTAGTACTATCACTTTTTTATCATTCTATATCAATATTAGTATCAGCATCACTATTCCTGCCACTATCACTTCTTATTTCTGTCTCTGATTTCTGATTTCTTCTATCTGGATGAGGCACCACATGCGGGAAGACCCTTATAGTGAGACCACAGCAGTGGAATCAACTGCTCTCCTGCTCGACGGTGGTGAAAACCTGTAGCCACGTGGACCCTTCCCGGGTGAGACCCCTGTTCTAAAGTGAACCTGAAGCTGTCGTTGAAGCCGAGCCGTGTTGGAGCATCAGCTGGGGATTACAGTGTGAATGAGTCTTGCGTCACCCGCCTGCACTCCAGCGTGGAGTGTCCTCTCAGTCACACTTTAACCAGCTTGCTGTCGGTTCCATTAAGAGCTTTTCCGCCTCACGCTGCGCTCCTGCTGCACATGTGCGACCATGTGCATGCGTCTGTGTGTGCATGCGTCGGGTGCGCGGGTGCTCAGGTGCGCGTGGATGAGCGTGTGATGTTCCTCCAGGTGAGAGTCTGTCGGCTGCGCAGCTTTACCAGCACATGTGTTGAGCTGCTGCTGTGTGTATATTCGGTTATCCCTCGTAAGAGTGCTCAGGTTATAGTCTGTATATAAATAAACAGTCTGTGCTGGAAGGTCTTCCAGGAGAACACAACTTCTCTAAATGCTCTTCACATTTGCTCTGAGCACTCGAGGTAGACAACAGACTACATACAGTATTAGCACAACATATACAGATCACAGTGTTTATTCATAAAACTGAGTAAATATTATAATCCAGATATTAATTAATAAATAACTTGACAAAGATCTGCTGTAATATAGATAATAAATAAATAAATGCTTTACAAACCAGTGATAAGGCCTTACATATGTTCAATACCAACACTATATGGGACTTTCAATTAAATATTTCAATTAAATTAATAAATGGAAACATATAATTGTGTGTTATCAACATCACAATGACAACTGATGTTATGTTTTCTAATGTCATGACACAGAAATAACATGCATAATAAATAAAAAAGACCCTAACATAGAACCCTGTGGGACTCCAGACGCAGTGTTGCTGTTAAGTGTTATAGTTGCTGTATATATTGAGATTAAATAAAACAAAATAAATAAATGGAAACTTGGGTGTCACCAGCAAACTATAAAAATTGATATCATGTTTCCTGATGATGTGACACAGGCCCTAACATAGAGCCCAGGGGGACTCCACAAGCAGTGTTACTGTTAGTGTTATAATTATTGTTCAATACCAACATTATATGGGACATTAAATGCAATAAAATAGATAAACGGAAGCATACAATTGTGTGTTACCAGTTATGAAAACTGATATTGTGTTTCCTGATGTCATGACCTAGAAATAACATGAATAACAAAAAAGCAAAGGCCTTAAAATAGAGCCCTGTGGGACTCCACAAGCAATGTTACTGTTAGTGTTCTACTAATTGTTCGATACCAACACTTTATGGGAAATTAAATAAAAGAAATAAAGAGAAACATGTAATTGTGTGACATCAGCATAGCTATGAAATTGATGTCACAGAAATAACATGCATAGTAAATAAAAAAGACCCTAACATAGAGCCCTGTGGGACTCCACAAGCAGTGTTGCTGTTAAGTGTTATAGTTGATGTATACATAGGAAATTAAATAAAACAAAATAAATAAATGGAAACTTGGGTGTCACCAGCAAACCATGAAAATTGATATCATGTTTCTTGATGATGTGACATAGAGATAACACAGGCCCTAACATAGAACTCCACAAGCAGTGTTACTGTTAAGTGTTATAGTTATTGTTATATAACAACATAATATGGGAAATTAAATGCAATAAAATAAATAAATGGAAGCATACAATTGTGTGTTACCAGCTATGAAAATGGATATTGTGTTTCGTAATGTCATGAGCCAGAAAAAACATGAATAATAAAAAAGCAAAGGCCTTAAAATAGAACCCTGTGGAACTCCACAAGCTGTTACTGTTAGTGTTATAGTTATTGTTCTATAACAACAATACATAGGACATAAATGATAACTGTGTATAATGTATAATTGTGTGTCACCAGCACAGGCATGAAAATTAAGTTTTCTGATATTATGACCTACAGGCAACGTGCATAATAAAAAAAAAATTAAAACAAAATTAAACAACAAAGGCTCTAAAAGTGAACCTTGTGGGACTCCATGAGCAGTGTTGTAGCCGGTTTGATATCTGATGTGGGAAGAATCGGTTAGTGTTTATGCAAATACTTTAGCAAGTGATAAAGTAATGGTTAGGCTATTGCTAGGCTATCTGCCTCATTACGTGCTGCTGTACACGCAGAGCCCAGTTTCCCTCTGTTTGGGTGATTATATGAAAAATAAAGATCTCTGAGTTTATGTGTGGTTGAACAGAAATCTCACTGTGTTTATACACACTTCATGATCTGATGACTGCAGAAAATCTGATCTATTCATGGTGTTTACATGCAGTTCAGTCATCAGACAGCGTGCAGTGTGCTCATGTTCTCCGCCTGTGAAAGATAGAGAGAGCTTTTGGGATGTACTGCTGTAATAAGCTCCATCGTTTGCTGTTCTGCTTCATGATGTCATCCAAGCAATGCTGAGCAAAACCCTCCGAAACATAACGAGTCTTTGTTTGATCTCGGCGGGCTCCGTTGTGGTTGTATAACCTGTGTGATTTGATTGCATAGATTACTGCAGCACTGACGCATGGACACGTTGGGAATGGGAACCACATGTGGTACCTAGCAGCTACAGTTCATCTCGAAGGCTGTATTTTATGAAGGGTTTTGACACGTGCTTGGACGACGACCAAACAAAGCCATGAAATGAGGCAGAATTTGAAATATTGACTTACAGGCTTTGCTACAACGCTGTCTAGGGTGGGCTCCTTCGGGGGCCTGCTCTAAAATGTACATTGTTTTCAATGCAGCAGGATCACAAAGGAATTTCTGTGCTTTAGAAAAAACGACCTTTCTGATCAAAATGTACTTTACTATCTTTATTTATCTATGTATCCATCCATCCATCTATTATCTGCCACTTAATCCCGCTAGTCGGAGTTACAGGGGGGCTGGAGCCAATCCCAGCGTCATTGGGCGAAGGCGGGGTACACCATGGACAGGTCGCCAGTCCACCACACGGCCAACACACACTCACATCTACTGGCAGTTTAGAGTGAGGATCCTAACATGCATGTGTTTGGACTGTGGGAGGAAACCGGAGTACCCGGAGGAACCCACTCAAACACAGAGAGACCATACACACTCCACACAGAACCACCCGGACCGGGAATCCAACCCAGATCATCTTACTGTGAGGAGACTGTGCTGACCACTACACCACCATACTGACCACCACATCACCATACTAACCACTACACCACCATACAAACCACTACACCACCATACTAACCACTACACCACCATACTAACCACTACACCACCATACTGACCACTACACCACCATACAAACCACTACACCACCGTACTAACCACTACACCACCGTACTAACCACTACACCACCATACTGACCACTACACCACCATACTAAACACTACACCACCATACTAACCACTACACCACCATACTAACCACTACACCACCGTACTGACCACTACACCACCATACTAACCACTACACCACCATACTAACCACTACACCACCATACTGACCACTACACCACCATACTAACCAATACACCACCGTACTAACCACTACACCACCGTACTAACCACTACACCACCGTACTGACCACTACACCACCGTACTAACCACTACACCACCGTACTAACCACTACACCACCGTACTGACCACTACACCACCGTACTAACCACTACACCACCATACTAACCACTACACCACCATACTAAACACTACACCACCATACTAACCACTACACCACCATACTAACCACTACACCACCGTACTGACCACTACACCACCATACTAACCACTACACCACCATACTAACCACTACACCACCATACTGACCACTACACCACCATACTAACCAATACACCACCATACTAACCACTACACCACCGTACTGACCACTACACCACCGTACTGACCACTACACCACCGTACTAACCACTACACCACCGTACTAACCACTACACCACTGTACTGACCACTACACCACCGTACTAACCACTACACCACCGTACTAACCACTACACCACCGTACTGACCACTACACCACCGTACTAACCACTACACCACCATACTAACCACTACACCACCATACTAACCACTACACCACCATACTGACCACTACACCACCATACTAACCACTACACCACCATACTGACCACTACACCACCATACTGACCACTACACCACCGTACTGACCACTACACCACCATACTGACCACTACACCACCATACTAACCTCTACACCACCATACTAACCACTACACCACTGTACTAACCACTACACCACCATACTAACCACTACACCACCGTACTAACCACTACACCACCATACTAACCACTACACCACCATACTAACCACTACACCACCATACTGACCACTACACCACCATACTAACCACTACACCACCATACTAACCACTACACCACCGTACTAACCACTACACCACCATACTAACCACTACACCACCATACTAACCACTACACCACCATACTAACCACTACACCACCATACTAACCACTACACCACCGTACTGACTACTACACCACCATACTGACCACTACACCACCATACTAACCACTACACCACCGGGCCCCCCATTATTTGTATATCTCTGGTATATATACAGAGGCTGCTTATTTTCTAAAGGACACACAGAAACATGTATACAGACTCCTTGACGTTGCACTTCTTCAGTCTTGTGGAGATTTTCCTGTAAGTGTGTAAAGCAGAAGAGTGATTGTTCGTTTGCAGCCTGAATGCAGTTCATTTAAACTGCAATTTCCACGCAGGCCAGACGCCCAAATATTTATGAGGTGACATGCTCGTAAAGCTTAACGAGAAACACAGCAGCATCGAGAGAATAAGTCAAGAATGTAGTTAGTTTTTCCCTCGTTTGGAGGGGCTATCAGAGAATGAGGTCATTGTGGAGGGAGATATAGGCAGTACCACGTAGACCCCACTCTGAAAACCTGTCAAGCTTTCACTCAAACCTGGAAACGAACCACGGGACGTTCTCAAAATCTGTAGTAAAACCTGTAGGTTACTTTTCAGATGCACCCAAATTTGTGACAGGCCTTCAAAGCTTATAGTGTGTTCCTTCCTTCCACTGAACTATATTCACCGTATTTCAATTATTACAGTGATCAACTCTGACCATTCCAGTGATCAACTCTGACCATTACAGTGATCAACTCTGACCATTCCAGTGATCAACTCTGACCATTACAGTGATCAACTCTGACCATTACAGTGATCAACTCTGTCCATTACAGTGATCAACTCTGACCATTACAGTGATCAACTCTGACTATTACAGTGATCAACTCTGAACATTACAGTGATCAACTTTGACCTTTACAGCGATCAACTTTGTCCATTACAGTCATTAACTATGACCATTACAGTGATCAATTCTGACCATTACAGTGATCAACTCTGACCTTTACAGTGATCAACTCTGACTATTACTGTGATCAACTCTGACCATTACAGTGATCAACTCTGACCATTACAGTGATCAACTCTGACAATTACAGTGATCAACTTTGATCATTACAGTGATCAACTCTGACTATTATAGTGATCAACTCTGACTATTACAGTGATCAACTCTGACCATTACAGTGATCAACTCTGACTATTATAGTGATCAACTCTGACTATTACAGTCATCAACTCTGACTATTACAGTCATCAACTCTGACTATTACAGTGATCAACTCTGACCATTACAGTGATCAACTCTGTCCATTACAGTGATCAACTCTGACTATTACAGTCATCAACTCTGACCATTACAGTGATCAACTCTGACCATTACAGTGATCAACTCTGACTATTACAGTGATCAACTCTGACTATTACAGTCATCAACTCTGACCATTACAGTGATCAACTCTATTACAGTCATCAACTCTGACCATTACAGTAATCAACTCTGACCATTACAGTGATCAACTCTGACTATTATAGTGATCAACTCTGACTATTCCAGTGATCAACTCTGAACATTACAGTGATCAACTCTGAACATTACAGTGATCAACTCTGACCATTACAGTGATCAACCTTGATCATTACAGTGATCAATTCTGACCATTACAGTGATCAACTCTGACCATTACAGTGATCAACTCTGATCATTACAGTGATCAACTCTGACCATTACAGTGATCAACTCTGACCATTACAGTGATCAACTTTGATCATTACAGTGATCAACTCTGACTATTATAGTGATCAACTCTGACTATTACAGTGATCAACTCTGACCATTACAGTGATCAACTCTGACTATTATAGTGATCAACTCTGACTATTACAGTCATCAACTCTGACTATTACAGCGATCAACTCTGACTATTACAGTGATCAACTCTGACCATTACAGTGATCAACTCTGACCATTCCAGTAATCAACTCTGACTATTACAGTGATCAACTATAAGCATTACAGTGATCAACTATAAGCATTACAGTGATCAACTCTGACCATTACAGTGATCAACTATAAGCATTACATTGACCAACTCTGTAACAAACACATGAATCAGTTGCTCTGAGACAGAAAAGCTGAACTGTAGTGAATATTTCTCTAAAGATAAGAAGTTACTTTAGTGTCTGTGGTTTTTTTTTGCGGAATTAATTTTTTTTTTCTCAGGTTCAACTTTTCACAGCACTCTATACACAAAGTACTCATAATAAACATAGTATTCTTTTAATATCAGTCATCTAATCCAGGGGGCCAACAGAGGAATACGACATTAGTGACCACCAAAATAAGGAGTAGAACAGTTAGCAGTTAATCCTAAACAATAACGTCACTCCTAATTTAAAGCACTTTCATTCGAATGGTCTCCATCCATGAGGCATCAGCAGTGTTTTGAATGGTTCGCTGCGATGATGTAAACCATATGCCGGCGGTATCTCTTGCACGGAAAAATCCAGAGCAACAGCTGAGCTACTGTTTTCCACCATCATCGGTAAGCCATCAGATGATGGAAGGACTTGTGAAATGCTATTTCTGAACGTCGGGCCCAGTAGACACTCTCACCACCACTTCCAGACTTTCCCATGAGCTCAAGCTGCTCATTTATTTATCTGTTTATTATTTCTTTCCTGCATTCACTGCACTAAATATCAAATCTCTGTGCAGCTGGGTATGCTGGGTATAAATGACTCCTTGTTTCTGGACTGAACGGGAATCCAAACAAAGAGGCTCTCGGGCTCATGGTACAGGTTACTTCCAAGCAGGCGTCTGGAAAGGCCTTATCCCGAGTTAGATTCCATGTGCCATACTTGTGCGGGTCTGGGGGAATGATTTGGATCGCTTCCCCGCTGGACGATCCAACAATGACGGAGTTGAAGAAGCAGTCAGGATTTGTCGTGAAGTGTTCAGGATCAGAGTCGACCTTTGGAAAGAAAACACTTCCATGACATTCCAAATCCATCACTGGGTCCTGCTTGGTGGAGGTGAAACCCACCACCTTGCCCCTTAAATGATCCTCCTCATTGTTCCTGGAGCCGAATCACGAACACAGCCTTCTCTAGATTTATTATTCCACTCCAGTTACATCACCTGGTTACAGTCTTCATAGGGTAGATGGGCACTCTCAGGCTATTTTCATGGTCTAACTTACAAAGATATTAAGTCTTTATCTGATCAATAAGTGTGTGTTCACCAGTAAGAACAGCAAATCTGATTAGAACAGATGTAAATAATCATACATACAATACAAAGTAACATGAATATGTTATTGTGAGAGAAGTAGATCAGATCTTGAGCTCCAGTTTGAAGAACAAAGTGTAGTCAAGTGGGCAAGAGACCTGAATGTGAACACTACCTGTCAGATGTTTAGAACACTCGTGTTTTAGTAATGTTTTAGTTTCCTGAAACAGTAGTGTTTATGTCCAAAAAATAAAACCACAGTGAGTTGGGTGGATGTTTTAAATTTAGCACCTTCAGCCATAGACGCAGGTCCTCTTCTTTGGAAGGCGGCCCCCCAACACTCTGATCTGAGAAGAAGTTTTTTTCTTCTTCCTATTACTGTGACTCCCTCTTACTGAACATGTTATGCTAGTCATTTTATATGTTTGTTGTCGTTTTGCTTGTAATCAGTATCAACGTATCCATGGGCGCCCCGGAAGTTCTAATACAAAGTAAACAAAGATGGCTGCCCCAGGACCGTCTCCTGCCTGCAGTTATTATGGGATTTATAGTTTAATCACCACATGCCAACACTGGTAGACCCCCAACAAGAGCACAGAGCTAACTTCTGATTAGACAACACTTCTTGGGAATTCATAAAAGTAAAAATTTAAGACTCGACCAAACTAAATTTAAGACCTTGGATGGAAATCTGGCCCTTTTTAAGTTTTTTTTAAGGACTTACATTTAAAGTTTCGCATATTAGACATTTTGAAGACCCTGTGGGAACCCTGGTATTTGTCATTCTGGTGACTCTGACATGTTTGTTAATATAAAAACCCACTTTTCAGACAAGAACTAAAGCTAAAGCTATTTTGAGCTAAAGATTTTTTGGTTATCGCAACTTTTGCTGGACTGAGGTTTTCATTTTACATACACAGACACTTACAAACTTAGAAAAAGAATACGTTCACTTATGTCTCGTCAACCCTGAGCTGCTGGAGGAAACAAGGTAGTCAGCCAAACGAATTCAGACAGTCGGGACGGTAAACAAATGTACGTGAGTGGACACAGCGCAGGCCGGCCAGCAGGACAGACGTTTCCATTTCTCACTTTTTTGGCTCTTCTAAGTTTCCACTTTTCATTACTTGCCCTTTTTAGAGAGACAGACCCAAAACACTGCCGCCGTCAGGTCAGTTGAGGGGCGAGGGAGGCATCAGCCTCTATCTATCTATCAGCTCATGGAGAAAATCACTGGCCAGTACTTTCCCGAGGCCCGTCATTATCGGTGGGAGAGGCTGTTTAAGCGGCTTGTTGCTGGATAGCAGGTGTTTAGGGAGTAGTATTGATTTAGAGCTGATAGACGTGCCTGTACACGTTGCAACTCCAGACTTGATCTGTTTCTTTCCAGGGAACGTTTTTGGATCTGACGTGTGAATCTTAAAGAGGAAATTCCACAGTTTTTTCACTTTCTGCATAATTCAGTGGTTCGGATGTAAACAAAGGCGCTTGCTGTAAACTAATTCATTATAGAGAAACTTTGGCCTGAAAGTTTGACTGGTAGTGTTCAAATCTGATTAAATGTGACACAGATCTGATTTATTTAGGGCTGTGTGGTTGCGCCAAATCCAACCTTATCAAATCAGATTTGAGATACTTTCAAATTTGGTCCTAGATATGTATTAGCAGCACCGGCACCATTTATAAATGGGAACTGTTAAAATAGCCAAACATGATTAAAGCATATGATCGGAAATTATCAATGAGTCTTGTGTAATGTCAACTTAGCCTTAGATAATTAATAATGTGGTGGTAATAGGAGCCTTCACTATATATATATATATATATATATATATATATATATATATATATATATATATATATATATATATATATATATATATACACTACTGCTCAAAAGTTTAGGATTTCATGCAATTTTCATGCAATTCATAAACAATATTGTTCATTTCACAATTAATGTAAGTGTATCAGATGATTTTAAAGAATATAAATGTTTGTATTAAAGTCTATTTTTGTATAGAGGCTTATTTTCCATATAGTCCTGTTATCAGCAATTCTCAGTCCTCTGTCTAAATCTCCTGGTACGACCACCAATCCAAGTTAAGGATGTTATTGGACTAATTGGTTGTTAGGACACTCTTGCTCAATTGTGATGCACAGCTGAAAAACATTCTACTAATAAGTGAGTATAAAAGGGAACAACATTCTAGGTTAGTTTAGTATCTGAAGATCAGTAGTTGATGGCTTGCTGACCGACTCACAATGACCAGAAAGAAACAACTTTCTTTAGAGACCCGTCAGTCCATTGTTGTGTTTAGGAAGAAGATACTCCATTAAAACAAGAACATTTCACTGTGATCCCAAACTTTTGAGCGGTAATGTGTATATCTAATCTATTTACAATTTAATACCTACATGTCTTTTAAGTTTCTATGAAATAGGAAAACCTGTATACTATACGGTTTCCTTGAGGGGTTTGTTTGCCTTTGAACACCCAGCATGTTTCCATCCACCATGAATGGATTGTTCAATGCGGAGGCCAAAATCTTTTTAAAACTATCATGTCAGGTAATGTATTCATAACCATTTGATTCAATAGCTTGGTGAAAGAGAAGATTTAGAGGCATCACACTCTCCAGACGTCTGGTTCCATTCACTACCACTGTTTCTTTAAAGGTGCAGCACATCGCAGAATAATCTGGAATAAACCATTTAAACCAAAGGAAACCATTTATCTCCATCTTCTTTTTTTTTTTATTGTTCTACATCATCTGAACATGACTCTGCTCTCCATCTCCTGTAGAAGTTTCCTGATAAGAACTGTAAATAATACTGGGTCGTATCTTGGAAAGCTTGGAAAGGATTAAATAAACACCCTGACATATGTAAAAGCACTTACTGCATTAATACTATTTTAATATCTAATAATAGTGTTTCACTGAGTAAATAAAAGCTTCTTTTATATATATATATATATATATATATATATATATATATATATATATATATATATATATATATTTACAGTGCTGTGCAATATATATATATATATATATATATATATATATATATATATATATATATATATATATATATATATATATATATATATATATATATTGCACAGCACTGTAAAAATATATATATATTGTATATAAATATATATATTGTATTTTTTATCCTGGTATTTAAGTACTGTAAGGCACGACGCCACCCCAGTGGTAAATGCAATGTGACAATAAACATGCTTTCATTTGATTTGATTGCGGTTCTCAATGCCGAGAGTGGCACAACCATGTATTAGGTTTAGGGAGGCATTTACGTTCACATGGGTGATACGGGCTTTAACCCCTTTAACCCCTTTAACCCCTTAAAGAGACAGCACCCACCGGCAGGCCCAAGTGTTAATACAAACAGTTTACACTGTAGTCTCTGTAATCACTGAGTAATGGGTCTTACCATGTCTAATGTCTGGGATTTAGCAAGGGGTTAGCAAATGCAGGAGAAATCAGATGAGTGGCGAATCAGGAGAAGCTTATAAGGGTTAATGATCTAAATTAGACTATATATATATTGTCGCTGTCCAATGAAAAAACAACGATTTTGTGTTTTCTACATCATTTGAACACACCAATGGCCATTTACATTGTGTAAATATTGCACAAAGATCGGACCCATAAAAATGCTCCAAAATAGCTTGGAAAAAATTCTGGTTCTGTTGACTTACCTTGAAAGTAATGTAAGTTTTTGGCCTTTGTTATAAAGTTGCTGTTTTGGAGAAACTTGTTTTTCATTGTGTGTATATATATATATATATATATATATATATAATTATTCATGAATACAAACTTCTATAACCTGAAAACAACCCAACCAGTTTACACTGTAGTCTTTGTAATCACTGAGTAATGGGTCTTACTATGTAAATGTCTGGGGTAATAAGAGGTTAGCAAATACAGGTGAAATCAGATCAGGGGCGTGTAAGGAGAAGCTTATAAAGGTTAATGATGAGAATTAGACCGTCTGGTCTGGTCGGGTTATGTGCTTTGTAACCAAATATTAGAGAAAACATCCCTTAATGGAGACAATTTGCTGTTTCTTTACACAAAACGAAGCTTTTCCGTGGACAAACTAACAGCCGGGTTTCCGTTCAGCTACTGCGGTTTAAGCTCAGCCTTAGAACTGGGTGTAAACACGGCCTGACAGTAAATGGGACACCTTGTACAGACAGTAATGCAGCCATGTCTGCGTGTGCGTTTGTATTTTCCTCTGCCATCTGGTTCGAGTTAAACCCTCCACCTCTCTCTAGGGCTCTGCGTTAGGCTATTCTTTGCTGGAAGGAGAAGATTCTTCTTCAGAAAGCTCTCCTCTGCTCAGATTTTCCCCCCAAGATAGAACTCTGTTAACTGATCGCAGATTTGCCCCAGCTTGCCACCGCCAGAAGGCCTGAAACTCTGGCCTACCTGAGAGCCCGTATACTTATCAGTGGATCTAAGATCAGATCTGTCTCGTCTGTATAATAAACAGCTGATCTCAGAGCAGCCGAGTAATACGACCTCTACACTGTGGTGCTGCTCTCCAAACCCTCAACTGCTAACAGATGGAGAAGGGGCTGACACAATAGGGCTTAAAGCAAAGAGCAGGCTGGTTGTTAGTTAAGTGATAGTTTAGTTATTCCCAGTGATGAATGGCTATTTCATGTGATCCAACCCATCTTTAACTGTTCTGTTGTCTGTTGAAGCTTGAATTTCATACGGCCATCTTGGATTTTCAACGATATTAAACGTGCAATGAGCTGCCATGTGTTTATTTTAGGCTAAATCCAGCAAATAGTCAGTGACTGTCCATTAAACTGTAGAGCAGAGGTCACTAATAGGTGGACCCAGACGTTGTCCAATGCGGACCCAAACAGATAAACAGATTAACTAACCCTAACCCAAGAATGATTTAATTCTGACAGTGTTTATTTCAAGTGGCGGAACTTTTCTTGTCTTTATGACAGGGGTATTTAATTAGAGTCAGTAAGGTCCACCTAGAGGAGATCTTCTCAGGCCAAGGTCCGGACCATCATCATTTCTAGCGTGTGTTCTGATTCAGTGGTGTATCTGTTTACTGAAGTAGTCTAGTATCAGCATCTTATACCATCAGATACTGAAACACCAACACACCACACATACCGTTCAGTATATTTCAGTATATTTACTGTTTAAATACTGAACTGAATGAATTATTTATAAACTAAAAATAAATGTTTTTTACTCACTTCAATAAAAATAAGAGCTACATTAAACAAACAGAACGCTTTTAAACAAAAGTGGATCTTAAAGTGTTTATTTATAGAGAAAGTAAATAAAACGTGCGTCTTCTTGTTAACTAGACGAGCAGGTCTGTTCCAGAACCGTTCCTGTTAAACACTCAGTTGTCTCTGTTCACTTTTCAGTTTTTAGAGCTCGTTATTCTCTCTGACTCGCTTTAGTCTCCGGCTGCTGCTCCTCGCTTCATACCTCGCCTGTGTGCACGCCGCACGCCCACTGTTGCCAACTCCTCCGTAATGAAAGTCGCTATTGGCCGCCCTAAAACACACTAGAAGTAGCTACATGACGTAATAGCCTAATTTGCATAATGCTCTAGTTGTGTGTGTTTGAAGGAATAACGTTGTGGAGAGTAAAAAGTGAGTAAAACACCCGAAATATGTTAGAACTACAAATAAACTCTGAATAAATGAACTTGGATTCTTTTTTTTTCTCACACTGGTCATACTAAAGAATTTCCCTCTGGGATCAATAAAGTATCTATCTAGACCCATTTATATTCACATCCTGCTCTGTAGATAGGGGGCGGGGTCAGCGGCGGCTTTAGGCATGCACTGTGAGTGTAGTGGATCATGGAGTGGTGAGGGTCTGCTGAGCACTGTGAGTGTAGTGGATCATGGAGTGGTGAGGGTCTGCTGAGCACTGTGAGTGTAGTGGGGTGGGGCTCACGGCAGCCCCCGCTGCTCGCTGAGGACAGTTACTGAAGATCATGTGTGTTCACCTCAGAGTCTCCAAAAGTCTCCAACAACACCAGAAAATGTCTAGATATGTCGCTGGTCGCTTTTTAAGAAAACAAGTCACTAGAGGGTCTGAAAAGTTGCTAAATATATGTGCACAGATCTGATTGGCTGAGGAGCTTCTTCGGTGATCTTACAGCACGTGATTGGTCTCTGAGTTTACTGCGCCGTAAAGCCCGTATACCGTAAAGACAAGAAAAGCTCAGAAAATGAAAAGAAATGAAATAATTCTCAATAGATTGTCAGTTTGGGTCCACCAAATATATACTGAAATATACTGAACGGTATGTGTGATGTGCTGGTGTTTCAGTAGTTGATGGTGTAAGATGCTGATACTAGACTACTTCAGTAAACAGGATATTAGAAGTGCAAGTACATTATTATTTACATAAAGTGTAAAACAGAAATGACTAACAATTTGAGGTTATTGTACATGTGGTGGTATATAAAAAAATATATAGAATGTAGGTGTACACAGAATGTGAAATAAGGGGGTGGTATATAAAATTATAGAACATAAATTACTATACATATATACAGTAAGGAGTGAAATGCAAAGATTGCACAGAGCAACATATGTTGAACAAGTTGTAACAGTGTAAGCAATAACTACAGATATAAACAGTGCAATGTGAACAGAATTGTGAATATAAATAGAACTGTACAGGTATGAAATTACAAAGAAGACAAAAACTAAGAAGTGCAAAAGTAATAGGACAGTGCAGTGAGTGCAATAATGAGGCTAAAGTGATGGTGTAGAGTTCAGCAGGGTCACAGCCTCAGGGAAGATATGCCACTGAATCATAACACAAGTTATAAATGATGAGGGTCCGGACCGGCCTGAGGACATCTCCTCTAACTGGACCTTATTGACTCTAATTAAACACAGCTGACATAGAGGATCAACAAAAAGCATGCAATTTGGTCAGGCGTACCCAAACTTTTGCACACCACTTGGGTGAAGGCCACTGATGAACCTCTTTTGGTTCAAGCCAAGAACCCTCTAGGAACCTTCGGTTTTAGGACTGGAAGCAACGAGAACAAATTGTTGGACCTTATGAATGTCAGCAAAAGATTGAAGTAAGAGTTGCCAGATTTTCTAGCAGCGACCACATGGTTTCAACAAATACACGAGCGTTCTTTGAAGCAACGTTCTGGCGCCGGACCAGACTCTTCCTAACATCTCAGCGCAGATAAAAGAACCAAAGAACACAGTCTGCGTCCTGCAGGCAGCGCAGAGGTCTACGCTAGCGAGCCCGAGGGTGTCGGGTGTCCAGACGTCTGGAGGAATGGGCTTTACGCTGACCACATGCGGAGAATAGACGGCGGAAGATGAAAGCACGGCGGCTGCTGATTTACACCCGCACATCTGCGGGGAGTTGGACGCGCTCGCGGCGGATGCCATGCTCCGCAGACGGTCAGAAGCGGCGGCGCTAGTCAACAGTCTTATGTAAGGGCGGTCTGGCCCGCTCTCGGCCCCCTTCTTGTCAATTTTTCCAAAAGCTTATTTACAACTGGAGCTCTACTGGTGCAGACCAGGCAGGCATTTGGCATCGCAGGTAGCCAAAATACCTTTTTGTCCACCCCCCAAACCCCATCCCCCCCACACTTTTTTTTTTTGACTTTCCACATTGTTCGGGAAACTAGGAATATTCTGTTGTAAGCATCTTTCACCAGGGAGCTGGCAGAGGCGTGGTCCTCCACAACAGCTTGTTTGTCTCACTCTGTAATTCAGAGTAAGTAGGCACGAGGAGGCGTGTGTACCGCACAGGTATATATACGTATTTTGCGGAGCCTCGGCCGCACCTGCGTTTTGTCATACCTTTAAACCCGCATGCCAGGGTTGCGCCGTCTGACCGCCTGCTGTTTTCCATCACTCTAGGCCACCGTGGTCTAACTGGGTGAGTCTCACATCTCCCTCCTCTCTTTCTCTCTCTCTCTCTCTCTCTCTCGCTCGCTCCCTCTCTCTCCCTCCCTCTCCCTCCCTCCCTCTCTTGTCCTCTCCAGAGACCTCGGGCCGTGCACATCTCCTCCTGCAGCCTGAAACAGAGGGACAGAGAGTAAAGGTAAGTTGGCTCCTACTCGTAGGGCGAAGAGTTCTGTTGGGAATCGTAAGGAATTGTCAGGAATTGTCGCCTCTTGCGAAGGTCTCGCTGAACTCTTGCCGTCTGGGAGCATGTCCACATCTGGTTCACTGTGTTTGAAGGAGGTCTGAAGAAAACTGCATCTGCTGTACTGTAAACGGAGTTGATTCATTTTACAAGGTGTCTGTACAGTCTTTGCACGAGGGTTGCAGCAGCAATGCATGTACCTTGGCTTGCTTTCTTTGCTTCTTTGAACAGATACATAAATACCTGTTTTGCATGCATTCAAATATGAAGGCGTGTGCTTTGCAACGTTGAAGATACTTTGATTTTGGGTCTCAAAGTGAGGGATTATAGTTTAGTCCATAGTCTGCACACGGTCTAAGAAAGTGGGGGCGCTTACACGTACAAATGGAATGCAATGTAATCTGAAGGGACTGTACGTTTGCAAGGTGGGGGACGATGATGTGTGCAGTAACCCGTAACCTGAGATCAACTTGGAGCTAACGTAGTCCATGACATACTTTACTTGTGGCCTGATTTGTTGACAGGGTTAACAGACTTTCCCTGAAAGTACCTTGTTCAAAGATGCTCAGCAGATTAGTTGTGTTTATGGATACCGTAGGATCCACGTCTTCCACTGTTTACGTCTAAGTAGGGCAGTCTTCATTAGTTGTAATGTCTGTCTGTCTCTCTCTCCCTTGCTTCCTTTCCGTCAGCTTATTTTGGTCTCAGCCGTGCAGCTATGTTCCCTCTTCGCTTCCTTCTCTTCGGCAGCCTGGCCAGCCTGTGCATCTGCCAGTACTACGACTATGACTACGGACCTGCGCCCCAGTCCGTGCCGTCCACACCTAACTGTGTCCAGGAGTGTGACTGCCCAATGAACTTCCCCACCGCCATGTACTGCAACGACCGTAACCTGAAGTTCGTCCCCATTGTCCCCACCGGAATCAAATACCTGTACCTGCAGAACAACCTGATAGAAGAGATCAAGGCAGGCGTTTTCGACAACGTCACCGACCTGCGCTGGCTCGTCCTCGACAACAACAACATCACCAGTGACAAGATCCAGTCAGGGACAATTGACAAGCTGGGCAGCCTGGAGAAGCTCTACTTCAGCCACAACAAGCTGACCAAGCCTCCTGGCCCTCTCTCCAAGTCCTTGGATGAGCTGAAGTTAATTGGCAACCGGCTCACCTCATTCCCCTCAGGCACGCTGTCTGGCATGGAGAACCTCACCTCTGTCCACCTTTCCAAGAACCAGCTGACCTCCGAGAGCATTGCTGGGGCCTTCAAAGGGCTGAAGTCCCTGATGTTGCTGGACGTGAGCGAGAACAAGCTGAAGAAGCTCCCATCGGGCATGCCCTCTTCCCTGCTGATGCTCTATGCTGACAACAACGACATCGACAGCATCCCCGGCGGTTACCTGGCCAAAGTGCCCGAACTACAGTACCTCCGTGTCTCCCACAACAAGCTGGTGGACTCGGGGATTCCAGCAGGCGTGTTCAACGTCTCCTCCCTCCTGGAGCTGGACCTGTCCTTCAACAAGCTTCAGTCCATCCCTGAGGTCAACGAAGCCCTCGAGCACCTATACCTGCAAGTCAACCAAATCAACAGTGAGTAGACGCCCCTCACCCTCTGTCTCTCTAGGTCTCTGTCTTGTCCTGATGTGCAACCGTGTTAACGGCTTATTTCCTCTTGCAGAGTTCGACCTGGGAAACATCTGCAAGTTCTCCTCACCTGTAAACTACTCCAAACTGAAGACCCTGCGTCTGGATGGAAACAACATCACCCACAGTAGCATGCCTGACGACACGTCCAACTGTCTCCGCCAGGCCTCCGAGATCATCTTTGACTAGGGACGCCTTGCCAGCACTCACCCCAGCCTTTCCTTGTCAACTCTCTCCCCGATTTGATCCAATCAAACGTCAGATTTGCCAAGTTACGCGCCCGTCCGTGGTTCCCGAGGATGACGTACCCTCGTACGGCGACATGACCGTGTAAACCCAAATGTACAGTCGGCATTAACAACGTATTTTGTACATGTTTGCTTGTGCCACAGCGAGAGAACTGTAGAGCACACTGAGATCTACATTCCAAGTCTTGAAATCCTCGGCACATAAAATAGGACAGTGTCTTGTACGAGGCACGCGTGTATTATTCATGTTATGTATTGCTAGCGTCTTAGCAAATAGAGGACACGTGTAGGCATCTCCTGTTTCCAAGCAAACACACACTTCCAGCATTCCAATCTCTAATATTTATACGGATCAAATCGCAATACATAGCCTCGTCTGCCCTGCAAGCTGTTGTATAGTTGTATCTTTGAGTTTTTCTTAGTTGCACCAGGACACCGTCACTCTACAGTTACTGTACCCGTCGCATTGATAAGCCTGCAGGTAAGGAATACGTTTCAAAATGCTGGTTGACAGTGTTGACATGTTATACCTGTATACTCTCTCCTTTGTGTTCGGAACCTATATCAGTTCGAGGCGTCGGCTATACTGCTCTGTGTTTCACATATCTAGAAAATACAGGCAGCGTCCTTGCATTAATTACTCCGCACTCGTTTTCCTCTCTGATGATGATGGCTGGATCAAACTGCTCAAGTGTATTTGTTACTGTGAACGGTGGCTACGCGGTTCGACGGAACTAAATTGTTACTCTACAAAACTGACCATGTTTATGCATTATTCAAATTTACTTGCATGCAATTCACAGCACATTGTTTATCGTTTTTATGCCATTGGTATGAAGTATTTCTACGTGAATGCATTGTCACAGTGTCGCGCTATGTTTGAAATAAGGTTTCAGAAACGTTGAGGATGTACTATGTTACAAGATGAGCAAACCTTGATTTGTTTGATTTGTTGTTTTTTTTATTGTGAATTTTAAGAGTAAATAAATAAATAAATTCCCAAAAATGGTGTGAACTTTAACCTTTAACCCAACCATACACACCCACACCAAAACACACATTATATATACTGTGCAAAAGTAGTGTATATATATATATATATATATATATATATATATATATATATATATTATATCATATCTTGAGCTCCAGTTTGAAGAACAAAGTTAGGTTCCAGATTTCTCCTGGACGCCCCAGACATTGTATGAATGTGTTCAGTTCCTTCAGCAGCAAATCTTGATTTAGCTTAATGAAGTACTGAGCAGTCAAAGCAGGTATTAGATGAGAACTGATAATAATACTGGGTTGCTTAGGAGAAGCTTGGAAAGGGTTAAATAAACACACTGACGTATGGAAAAGCACTACTTACTCTATTAATACTGTTTAATATTTAATAATAAAGTATTTACTAAGTAAATAAAAGATTTCAGTATATATTAATAATGTCCCCAAGTGGCTAAAGCTTTTGCACTGTACTGTATACTGTTTTGCACTGTAGTACTGTATTGAGAGCATGTATGGCTTAAATGATTAAAAAACAAATTAAAAATTTAAATCAAACTCAACTGAAAAAACTGAAATAAAAAAGGTAAACTAAAACTTAAACCAGACAAATTATAAGTAATGAAGTAAATAAATAAAAAGTAAAACAAGTGGAATCATTTTAATAATAAAAAGAGCTGAAAATTAAGATTTAATGATGTATGGAAAAAGCACTACTCTATTAATACTGTTTAATATTTAAATAATAAAGTGTTTACTGAGTAAATAAAAGATTCTAGTATATATTAATAATGCCCCCAAGTGGCTAAAGCTTTTGCACTGTACTGTATACTGTATTGCACTGTAGTACAGTATTGAGAGCATTTATAGCTTAAATGATTGAAAAAGAAATTGAAATCAAACTCAATTGAAAAAAGATAAAAGGTAATATATGAAATAAAAAAGGTAAACTAAAACTTAAACTAGTCAAATTATAAGTAATTAAGTAAATACATATAAGTAAAATAATTGGAATTGTTTTAATAATAAAAAGGAGCTGAAAATTAAAATAAGAATAATATGAATAATAGTAAATAAATAAATGAATGAATATAATCCAGTAATATAACAATATGTTGGGTTACCCCTACTGGCAATTGTCATCAGTCATCAGTCAATAGTCAACATTAGGTTTTGAGAAAGAAGGAGACTGTCTGGGTTAGAGAGCCACCCCACCCCCCACCCCTTAACCAGACATCACAGGTTAATACAATAAGTCATTGAAAAGTGTTAAAAATGTATTTATTACACATTTATTCAATTCTTCTGAAAATAAAACACATCTGCCTCAAAGTGGTGAAAAAAATCTGCGTTCTCAAAGCGGGCTCACATATTTTCATACCTTAGTCACGCCAATTACTTCCACTATGGATATCCAGCTGAGCAAAGTTGGGAAGGTCCTAATTTGCTCCGTCTCATGTTCTGGAATGATTTAAATATCATTCCATCAAATTAGCATAAAGCCTAATGTCTTCTTGTACTGCCAGAAAAATAAAACGTCTTCTGGCTTGTATTAGTGTGGGCTTGCATCGCACTTCATCTTTGATTAGCTTAGTCTAGATAATGTGGCTTGAGATTCAAAATCAGGTTTAGTGGTTCAGCGAATATTACAGACCACAACACAACAAGGTGAGTTCAGGATTCTGACGTGGGAATTCAGAAATACTGAACTTCTTCTGTTGTTAATTTACTCCTCTGTTTACTGGCATGTGGCAAGACCCAGTTTCCAGATGATTTGTGACAATCTGGAACAGAATTTCCAGAATCAACTTCAGTGGTTCCTAAATTATTGCCACTGCCGAGTCAGGAAAGTCCCACATTATTCGCCCGCCACCGTGCTTCAGAGTTGGGATGAGGTTTTGGTGATGGTTTCCAAACATATTTGGAGATGGGCAGTAATACGGATTTTCGGAGAGCAGTGGTTTCCTCCATGCTAACCTTCCACAGGGCTCTAAGTCTCAGGAACACTGGTAGGATTTGTTAGATCCAAACAGTCTGGGGAATGTTTTCGTGGCATTCTTTGAATCCATCCTTGCAGATCACGTATACCATACATGCTGATTGGATGGGATCTTCCAGCAAGACAATGAGACACGTCACACGGCCTGAAATGTCCCACACTGGTTGGAAGAGCTGACCAAGACTTCCAAAGTACTACCCTGGACCCCTAATTCCCCAGACTTGAACCCAATTGAGCATCCATTGGACCATCTGGATGGTGGTGGTGTTGGCTCTATGGATCCTCCTCCACGCTCCCTCCAGCAGCTGTGGGATGCACTGCAGTCAGCATGGCTCCAGATACCTGTGTCTCCTAGTCCATCTAGCTGCTGTCTGTGCTGCACATTGCGATCACTCTGGATATCCAGCTGGTGGTTGACTGGAGTAGCACTGCAGTGGAGAAATGAGAGTCTTGTTCCACATCTGTAAGTAAAGTATGTTTCATAGTTTTGATCCCGCTATTTATCTGTCTTAACATCAGTCACTGTAGCACAATGACAGCAGGAATCTCATCCGAGGCCACCAAGTGTCCCCTAAAGCCAGACATACACTCTGCGATTTAAGAAGTCTTGTGTTCCTCCCTCAGAAATCTTCTTGACTCGCTTGAGAGACTGTCTATAGGGGCAGTTGTTGGGACTATCTACTGATAGATAGATAACGGGATGATCATAACAAACCAGGTAACCAGATGTGCAGCATTCAAGGTCAATTGATTTTTTTAAATTTACACATAAATAAATGGTTAAGATATAGACAAAGTTAATTCAGAGTGGTTCAGTGTGAAAATCTGAGTTCTAGATACAGCCAGTACGGTTCACAGTGGTGGTGAATGGAACCAGACGTCCACCTCTAAAAGCTCCCTCACCGAAAGTTATTACAGTAGATGTTATAAATACACTGTCTGATTCTAAAAACGCTGGTTATGATAGTTTAGAGAAGATTTTGGCTCCATTTTTTTTGTGCCTTTCACTTCAACCCATTGATGGTGGAGGGATACATGTAGGATGCTGTGACCCAAAGTATAATGAATTATTTTCAGAATTTCAAGATGGTACTATAATCAATGTGACATACAAACATTTAAAAGACACGTGTAGGTTGACTGGTGGGTCAGATAGTAAGTAAATTTGTGTTGTAGATATGGAGACCCCTGGTTACCATCATCACCACCACTGTAAATACCATCTGAACCATTTCACACCAAACCCCACTCGGAATCTCTGTTTTTACACTGAATTCTGCAGAAAGACATAAAAAGTTTTGAACTATGACCTCTACATGTTTGTGAGGCAGGTCTGAGCCTGAGCTGTGTGAGAGCATGAGAAAGACAAGTTCTTGGTTGAGTTGAGAAAATGAGTTCAGCCTGAAACGTTGGCCCTTTGCATGTACGCCCGTTCTCTCAGATCAGATTTCTAAAGGAAGTGTCTTCTGTTGTGGTGCCCTGCGGTTCCTGAGGTTCAGTTAGTGAATACTAAGAGGAGGGGCGTCTGTACTGTTGGAGGAGAGGCTGCTGTTTGTTGAACTGCTCTTTGTGATTCATCAGGCTCACATGGAGAGCCAGGCAAGTCCAAATGGGTTATTAGCTAATTGGAGTAATGAGATTGTTCTGCTTGGTACAAACCACAAGCTCAGAACACTATGCCAATTACAACTACAGACTGTAGTTCATCTGATTCTCTTTATACTTTATTACTCTGTTCTTTAATGATCAGGACCCCCACAGGACCACCACAGAGGAGATATTATTAGGGAGGTGGATCATTCTCAGCACTACAGTGACACTGACATGTGGTCCACTCACTGTCCACTCTATTAGACACTCCTACTACTTGCTGGTCCACCTTGTAGATGTAAAGTCAGAGACAGTAGCTCATCTGCTGCTGCACAGTTTGTGTTCCTCTAGTCCTTCATCAGTGGACACAGGATCTCTGTAGCAGCAGTAACACTACACACACACAGCCGACTCTACACTAACCTCTGTAGCAGTAACACTACACACACACAGCCAACTCTATACTAACCTCTGTAGCAGTAACACTACACACACACAGCCGACTCTATACTAACCTCTGTAGCAGCAGTAACACTACACACACACAGCCGACTCTACACTAACCTTTGTAGCAGCAGTGACACTACACACACACAGCCGACTCTCCACTAACCTCTGTAGCAGCAGTAACACTACACACACACAGCCGACACTTCACTAACCTCTGTAGCAGTAACACTACACACACACAGCCGACTCTCCACTAACCTCTGTAGCAGTAACACTACACACACACAGCCGACTCTACACTAAGCTCTGTAGCAGCAGTGACACTACACACACACAGCCGACACTTCACTAACCTCTGTAGCAGTAACACTACACACACACAGCCGACTCTCCACTAACCTCTGTAGCAGTAACACTACACACACACAGCCGACTCTCCACTAACCTCTGTAGCAGCAGTAACACTACACACACACAGCCGACACTTCACTAACCTCTGTAGCAGTAACAATACACACACACAGCCGACTCTCCACTAACCTCTGTAGCAGTAACACTACACACACACAGCCGACTCTCCACTAACCTCTGTAGCAGCAGTAACACTACACACACACAGCCGACACTTCACTAACCTCTGTAGCAGTAACACTACACACACACAGCCGACTCTCCACTAACCTCTGTAGCAGTAACACTACACACACACAGCCGACTCTACACTAACCTCTGTAGCAGTAACACTACACACACACAGCCGACTCTCCACTAACCTCTGTAGCAGCCGACTCTACACTAAGCTCTGTAGCAGCAGTAACACTACACACACACAGCCGACTCTACACTAACCTCTGTAGCAGCAGTGACACTACACACACACAGCCGACTCTCCACTAACCTCTGTAGCAGTAACACTACACACACACAGCCGACTCTCCACTAACCTCTGTAGCAGTAACACTACACACACACAGCCGACTCTACACTAAGCTCTGTAGCAGCAGTGACACTACACACACACAGCCGACTCTCCACTAACCTCTGTAGCAGCAGTAACACTACACACACACAGCCGACACTTCACTAACCTCTGTAGCAGCAGTAACACTACACACACACAGCCGACTCTCCACTAAGCTCTGTAGCAGCAGTAACACTACACACACACAGCCGACTCTACACTAACCTCTGTAGCAGCAGTAACACTACACACACACAGCCGACTCTACACTAACCTCTGTAGCAGCGGTAACACTACACACACACAGCCGACTCTACACTAACCTCTGTAGCAGCGGTAACACTACACACACACAGCCGACTCTACACTAACCTCTGTAGCAGCGGTAACACTACACACACACAGCTGACTCTACACTAACCTCTGTAGCAGCAGTAACACTACACACACACACAGCTGACTCTACACTAACCTCTGTAGCAGCAGTAACACTACACACACACGGCCGACTCTCCACTAACTTCTGTAGCAGCGGTAACACTACACACACACAGCTGAATCTACACTAACCTCTGTAACAGTAACACTACACACACAGCCGACTATCCACTAACCTCTGTAGCAGCAGTAACACTACACACACACAGCCGACTCTCCACTAACCTTTGTAGCAGTAACACTACACACACAGCCGACTCTCCACTAACCTCTGTATCAGTAACACTACACACACACAGCTGACCCTACACTAACCTCTGTAGCAGTAACACTACACACACACAGCTGACTCTTCACTAACCTCTGTAGCAGTAACACTACACACACACAGCCGACTCTACACTAACCTCTGTAGCAGTAACACTACACACACACAGCCGACTCTACACTAACCTCTGTAGCAGTAACACTACACACACACACACAGCCGACTCTACACTAACCTCTGTAGCAGTAACACTACACACACACAGCCGACTCTACACTAACCTCTGTAGCAGTAACACTACACACACACAGCCGACTCTCCACTAACCTCTGTAGCAGTAACACTACACACACACAGCCGACTCTACACAAACCTCTGTAGCAGTAACACTACACACACACAGCCGACTCTACACTAACCTCTGTAGCAGCAGTAACACTACACACACACACAGCCGACTCTACACTAACCTCTGTAGCAGTAACACTACACACACACAGCCGACTGGGATTTGACCCAAAACCCTTCTTGCTTTGACGCAACAGCACTAACCAAAGTGCCACTTGCATAGCTTTAGCTGACTAAGCTAAATTAGCTCTCCTGGTATGTGTAACTAGCGTGCACTAACGTTTGCTGTGTGGAAGCCTCACATGTAGCGGGCATCACACTGATGGTTGGCAGCATTAGTTCAGCTCTAAGGTGGAGCAAACTCTGTAAGAACTTGCACCGCTGTTGGGAAGCAGCTATATATGGGCATGTTGGACCATTTGTGGGTCTGTGTGAGGTTAATGACTCACTTATATTCTGATTCATTCTAGTTTGGCTGTGCACTTTTCCTGGTGTGAGACGTTATTCGCAAGGCTCGTGCCACTGGTGCTCTCGGGGGTCCAAGGAGACGGCACAAGAAATGATGGAGCAGCTGAAGCCAGGTGAGTAAGGAAAAAAAAAAATCAGAATTTTAATGTCTATGTGAATCGCTGTGAATCGTTAGATTGTAATAGTCATTCTGTGCGATTGGTGGCCAAATAGTTTTGGTCAATTCACTTTTTTGCCAAGCCAAGACATAAGAGCTCAGATTTTCCCATCTAAGTTGTACTAATGTGAAACAGGTTGCCACGTCCTCTATAATCAAGTCTGATCTTTTTCTACAACAACAGCTCACATGACATTCAAATAAATAATGCAAATAAATTCCTTGGTCTTTTTACTGTTCCGGGGGGGCATCTCGCCCTTACCGGACCCTGTTAAGGATCACAGCTCGAAGTGGAAATTTTAAAAAGTGCTGGTTCTGTCCTTATTTACATGGTGGCGTATGTATCAGCCACTTTCAGCAAATCAATAATTATTAATTTTTTTTTACAGTGAATGAAATATATATCACTGATCTTCACAACATACACTTATTTATTAATTATTAATTGTATCATCTTTAATAATAATAATATGTAATAATTTAATAATGTTTTTGGAATTCTAGTTCTGGTCTGCCGTCACTGCGCTGCTGTGGTGTGACCTACAGGTGGAGGAGAAAAATACAAGAAACTGACAGAAAAACGACAGCAAAACTGGCTAGCAGCTAACGCTAACAGCTGAGGTAACACATTCACATAGATGTAACGTTCTAGAAAATTCTTAGAGTTTAGCACTAGCTAACACTAACAGCTGTGGTAATATATTAACAAAGATGTAACATTCTAGAACGTTCCTAGAGTTTAGCACTAGCTAACGCTAACAGCTGTGGTAATATATTAACAAAGATGTAACACTCTAGAACGTTCCTAGAGTTTAGCACTAGCTAACGCTAACAGATGTAATATATTAATAGAGACGTAATAATCCAGAAAGTTCTTGCTGCTTAGCGCTAGCTAACACTAATAGCTGAGGTAATATATTAACACAGATGTAATGTTCTAGAAAGTTATTGGGGTTTAGCGCTAGCTAACACTAACAGCTGAGGTAATATATCAACAGAGATGTAATGTTTTAGAAAGTTCTTAGATTTTAGCAATAGCTAACGCTAACAGATGTAACATATTAATAGAGATGTAATGTTCCAGGAAATTCTTGCTGCTTAGCACTAGCTAACGCTAACACCTGAGGAACTATAAAAACTATGTAATGTAATGTTCTAAAACGTTATTGGGTTTTGGCGCTAATTAATGCTAATAGCTGTGGTAATATATTAACAGAGATGTAATGTTCTAGAACGTTGCTAGAGTTTAGCACTAGCTAACGCTAACAAATGTAATATATTAATAGAGACGTAATGATCCAGAAAGTTCTTGCTGCTTAGCGCTAGCTAACACTAACAGCTGAGGTAATATATTAACAGAGATGTAATGTTCTAGAAAGTTATTGGGGTTTAGCGCTAGCTAACGCTAACAGCTGAGGTAATATATTAACAGACATGTAATGTTCTGGATAGTTATTTGGGTTTAACATTAGGTAATGCTAACCCCTGAGGTAATATATTAACAGAGATATAAAGTTCTAGATAGTTCATGGTGTTTAGCACTAGCTAACACTAACAGCTAAGTTTATATTATAAAAGAGATATACAGTTCTAGATAGTTCATGGTGTTTAGCACTAGCTAATGCTAACAACTGAGGTTATATAATAACAGAGAAATAAAGTTCTAGATAGTTCATGGTGTTTAGCACTAGCTAATGCTAACCGCTGAGGTTATATAATAACAGAGATATAAAGTTCTAGATAGTTCATGGTGTTTAGCACTAGCTAATGCTAACCGCTGAGGTTATATAATAACAGAGATATAAAGTTCTAGATAGTTCATGGTGTTTAGCACTAGCTAATGCTAACAGCTGAGGTTATATAATAACAGAGATATAAAGTTCTAGATAGTTCATAGTGTTTAGCACTAGCTAATGCTAACAGCTGAGGTTATATAATAACAGAGAAATAACGTTCTAGATAGTTCATGGTGTTTAGCACTAGCTAATGCTAACAGCTGAAGTTCTAGATAGTACTTGGTGTTGTTGGTGCTACAGGATCCACAGTAACATCAACACTGTTAGCTTGTTAGTTGAATGTCTGTGAGATGAACTTACAGGTAATACAGGTGAGAGTAAAATAAGAAAATATGCACTGGCATCAGGACACGCCCCCTGTGGAAGAGGGGGGCGGAGTCAACAGTGGCTCATTGACATTTAAAGGCACAGACACTCAAAGCAGCTGTACTGAACAGGACTGTTTACACGGGGGAAGAAGAAGCTGGGCTGCTACATCCCTGTGGTATTTTGACGAAAGCGTGTTGAGATATTTCGTTAAGACCCCAGAGAGACTGTTTTATATGGCATTCTCTTCTCTTTATGACCCTCTAATGCCTTAACTGCCCGAAGCTCATGTGACGGACCATTCTTCTTCTGTCACGCTTAATTTTACAAGTCTTCTCTCCATCTGTCTTTCCTTTTACTGCTGACCATCAACTCTAACAACATCTGTCCATCCATCTGTGACACCAGTTCCTACACCACAACCCCAGCAGCAAGCCTTTCAGTGCATCTGCTAAAATTACCAATACATAGTTCATGATCACCACCAGCAACCAGTAATGAGGTTAGTTTTTCAGATGGGTGGCAGGTATTTGGAAAACCAAGCTAACTTTAAGTTTTTTGTTGTTGTTTTGTTAAATTGACTTTGCTCATGCTTTTAACCCTTGTGCGATCTTAACATTCTGTTTACTCCCCTTGACCCGCCCTTCCAAAGCCCCAATTAAAAGCAGTTTAATTGAATTGTAAATCCAAAATTGATTTTGCAAGATGAAACAACCTGTTATTTATCAATTCAACTCAATGTAATTCATTTATTATCATGTATTTTTGTTACACAATACAAAAAGACAATCAGCAATGAACAGAGTTACACTTTGTTTTACCACAAACCAACAGTTTTCATTTATTCAGTAAAGGTTTATTATGCTATTATAATGTGAAGTAACTACTTCTGAATTAAGTGACAGTCAATAAACAGTTTATTCTTTTATATTTTTAGGAAGTGAAATAATTCTCTCATAACCTGTTTGGCAGTGAAACGTCTTCTCATGGCTTCAGCAAAGAACCAACTAGGGGTAGCTTTATACCCTCTATACTGAATTTTGTGGGTCACTTTTGACCCACAAGACAACACAAGGGTTAAGGATCCTCTGATTTAGTGATGAACTGCTGTTCACATGACTTTGTTTTGATCAGAATATATATATATATATATATATATATATATATATTACAAAAATATGGACAAATAAATTATTTAAACGTATCTATTCAATCTGTGTTGGAGTGTGAGGGGTTAAGTGGAAGCCTGTGAGTCTGTGTCTCCCCCTATAAGGACTGTGATGTCTCTGCAGAATGTTGGTGATTGGTGGTCCCGCTGTTCATGTACAGAGGGGGCCAGGCAGTTCTAATACAGCACCATACAAATTTCAAATCACAGTAAAACTGACCAATCATATCTTCCCTCTAAGTGGGCGGGCTTAACTGTATGATCCGCCCACTGTGGTGACGCTAGATGGAGAAAAAGCTAGCTAGCGCTAGGCTACCACCGCTAGCTAGTTTGCTGAGTCACGATGGAAGCCCATGTCGGAGCTGTGTGATATTCGTTTATCTATAAGGAGGAGCTTATTTTGATTAAGAAGTTGTCTATGTTGTACAGATGTTATTGTTTGTTGCATTTCTGTCGTCTCATTTGTTTCTTGACTTGCATTTTATTAGAAGAGGAAACGGGAGGAGGCGGGGGAGAGGGCCGAGAGCGGAGAGGGTCCCGGTTTGCTACTAATATATATATATTTTATACACTATATATATATATTTTTTTTATTAGACTCATAAACTACTATCACCCCAACATCTGGCTCTTTAGCCAAACACAGTTTAGTGCAGCTCCATACATGATGTCAGGACCCTCAACACATAGATGGGTAAGCAGAACCCAGCCTTATGTAATCAGTTCACATGAATGAATTATAGACATACGCATGGTTTGAGTAACACCACAGCAAAAGTAAGCATAAGGTTTATATTATCAAATGGCGAGAGAGTCAGTTTTTCCTTTTACTTGGTCTGGCTGCTACTGTGCGCTCTAGCCAAAGCTAAAGCTATAGTCCAGTCGCTGTGGTGCACCAAATAAGAGTCCACACTAATCATGTCTGATCACTCTGTGATTATAGGGCTGCCAGTTAGTCATATGTCCTGATTACGTTCCAAACATCTGAAGTGTTCCAGCTCAGTTTTACAGAGAGAACATTTCCTTCTGCTGACTGCAGAGAATAGAAACTCTCCCAGTTTTCCATACGGAGCAGCTCTCCAACACGTTCACTCACTTGATGACTTGATGGTATGTTCATTCTTCTACTGTGTTTCAAAGTAAGAGATGAAGTTTGGCTTTACTCTAACATTTCTCCACTGATCTACAGAGCCTTATAGATCAGATATATTAAATGTTCTCCTGATTTTTCAAAGACTACAGTAAAAAGTCATGTGTAGCTGGAGAGGAAGCTTAACACCCTATAATCCTGTAAAGCTTGAGATCAGTTACTCTTATTTTCACTTTGCAGTTGCAGCACCCTAAATTTCTCAGCAGACCTCCATTGTGGATAAGTGTCTCTGCTAGACTGCCTAGGGTGCGCCCAAGTAGGATGCAAATGTGCAAGATTCGAGGGTCTGTATCTCTGGTCCCCTGAAAGCTAGTAATGCGAGCCATGGCTTGTTTGAAAGGGCACATTACGATGTACTGTCCACAGGTCACTTGTTGCAAAGCCTTTCTTGCTCCTGTGGTTTTATTTATGATATTGATCTGCGGTTAGTCAATGTCGACTTAACTCTTAACACTTAACTGTGGAAGGTCATGCAATCTCCCATTTGAAAGTGGCTCCTCTATCGCCCTAAAAACTTTCATGCTTTCTTGATGCTAGTAAATACTTTAACATATTAACATAAATAAACAGCACCCGTCACTGCATCTACAAAGCAAGATAGGACTGTACTATGTACAGCCGAAGCCAACCCTCACCATTGTCCTGCAACCCCTGTCAACCCCTCAGTTAGTGTGATTACTGGGGGACCTACTCAGCAGTGTAGTGTAGTGTTAATGCTGAAACATATTTCCAAGTTTTGGGAGCTACATACGCTGCCTTCTAGATGCCGTCTTTTTCAGGGATGTCCAAGAAACATTCTGCGTGTGATACAACAGCAAGGAGGTACATTTACATTTACAGAAAGATACTAAAAAGATAAAATTAATAGCTAATGATGTTGTGTATTCCAATGAGCTGCAGTGTTGTTCCTGTTGTGAAGTGCAGCTCATGTTGGATTACACTGATGTACAAAGTTTGGGATCACAGTGAAATGTTCTTGTTTTAATGGAGTATCTTCTTCCTTAACACAACAATGGACTGACGGGTCTCTAAAGAAAGTTGTTTCTTTCTGCTCATTGTGAGTCGGTCAGCAAGACATCAACTGCTGATCTTCAGATACTAAACTAACCTAGAACGTTGTTCCCTTTTATACTCACTTATTAGTAGAATGTTTTTCAGCTGTGATCACAATTGAGCAAGAGTGTCCTAGCAACCAATTAGTCCAATAACATCCTTAACTTGGATTGGTGGCCGTACCAGGAGATTTAGACTGAAAATTGCTGATAATAGGACTATATGCAAAATAAGCCTCTATACAAAAATAGACTTTAATACAAACATTTTTATTCTTTAAAAATCATCTGATACACTTACATTCATTGTGAAATGAACAATATTGTTTGTGAATTGCATAAAAATTGCATGAAATGAAATTCTAAAGTGATTCTAAACTTTTGAGCGGTAATGTAAATGCCTGACGTTTCAAATATTCAATCATAAATCTGGCAATTTCAGAATTTTTAATTCCTGTACAAATGGGATAGTTCTACTTATGTACTTAATGGACTATATATGTAGATCAGACCAGTCTAATTCCCCAAAAAACTTGCCATGCTTTTCCATCATATGGGGTATAGGTACCTCCACATCACAAGAAGCTTCTTCAGCACATGTTATCAATGAGCTAGTTTTTGAGGACAGGAGTCCATTAGGAGACAGTGGAAATACTGGAGGTGCACAACCTTCACCACCTACTTAAAGCCTCCACCTCCTCCTATTTTTACATTTTTCGTCCCGACATGTCGGTGCAATGCCATTCCATGCTCCCCAGCCATACATGGCCAAGCCCATGGTCATGATGGACAGCAAGAGTTAAACGTCTCCACGCCACCTGTGACTCCTAAGAGCATAGGGCTGCGGTGGAGCACAGCCCCCTTCCATCTCCACACTAGCTCCTACACGTTCTACCCCCAAAAGAGAACAAGGAGTGAAAAAAGTGCTGGGCTGGCAATAAGTAGCCACGGCACGCTCCAAAGGAGTCACACACATCTCCGTATCACACACACACACACTCTCCTGAACACACATCTACACACCCACTTTTCCTAGCTGGACCAGCTGTGAGGGGTACAGCCTGGAGGGAATAGCACTAACAACAATACAAATCTAATAAGGCTGTCTTCTCATGCGTGGACGAGACAGAGAGAGGCTGTGAGAGAGCAGAGTGGACCGGTAGCAGAAGCCTCGAGACAGGGCGACCAGTCCCGGCCCCGCATCCACGGACAGAGCCAGCACCTCCGCCCGGCCGAGCTCGGCTAATCTTCACGTCGGAAGGAAGCAGGTGATGCGTTTTACCTTATTATTTTTGTTTTGTGGATTGGTTTACCTTGTTTTTGTGGTGGGCCTTCAAATTCTGCTTAATGGACATCCCTGAAGAGGTTCCCAACAGGGTTCTTTGATGCCATTCCATGACAGTTCCTCAGAGAACTATGTGTGCCTATGAGCATGAGGAACCGTTTGGGAACCTCCACTTGATGAGGCCATTCTTCTAGAAGTGCACGACCAAGCCGAGAACCTCTGACCTCTAATTTAAATGCTTTAGGAGAGCCGTGACTTTGGGTTCTTCAAATTTCAGTTAGAGGAACATTGATGGTGGGATATCTTGGCATAGCATTGTTTGGGGTCAGCAGATGTACTTGGTCAGCAATCTGATCTTAGAACTAAAGATCTAAGATCCCTAACCCTAACTCTAACCTTAACCCTAACCCTAACCCTAACCCTACCTGCAAACAGGTAAGCAAGGAGTGTCATTCATGCAAGGCAATGTTGCTGCTACTGTAAGAGGCAGTCGAGCTCTTAGTAAGTAGAAGCTGGAGAAGGTGCTCCTCAAGCTGGGGCTCCTTGCTGAAAGCAAGAAAGAGATGGGCAGAGAAACCCAGACCACAGCTGTCGACCAGAACTGAGCCCAAAAGCTGAGCTAGCACAGAACCACGTTATTACCATAGCTGGCCAAGACACAAGGTCCCATCCAGGAAATGAATCTGATAGGGTTGCTGGGGCATGTGGTTCCTCTTAGATGGTACATGCAAAAGCCAGCGCTCGAATTTTTTGTCACTGAAAACATTGTGAGTCAGCGCTTTCTTCCAAGCCTTCAGCATTTCAAAGCTTTGAAAGCTCAGACACGCGTCAGATTCACGGCACTAGTCTGAAGTTCATGGTGCAAATCCTGAAGTTTAATTGCATTTTCTTCTTTTCGTAACCACATGACCCCCCCGGGCTAACTCGTAACAGCATCTGAATCCACTTTTTGGAGCTTTATGGGGACATTTAACAAAGATGCTTACAAATTTCCAGCCCTGAACGTTTGCTAAGCGCAGAGGAGCCGATACCCAGGACGCAGAAAGACATCTGTGCATGAGAGTGTTACTCCAAACAGATGTGGATTCCATTGTGGAGGCTTATCCAACCACGCCTTTCTGAAACTAGCTGAAACTGTCAGTTCAGCACAGAATCCTTCTAGGCATTGCTTAAGAGTAAGGAGTGGTACAATAACATAAAAGCTGGATTAAGAAGCTTCAGTCACAAATCGTATCGTTTCTTGACCACCAAAAAGGACCAGGACCCACTGGTGGGCCTTAAAAAGTCACTGCACACTTCTATAGCTCAAAAATGACCACACTTGAATAAATAATAAGTCTTAAACCCTGTCGGGACGGGATTAGTTCTGCATGGGGAGGTGGAGGAATGTAATTGAACTGCAGAATGCCTGTAGAACGTATGGCCGATTTGCGTGGGAATGCAAGGAACTCAGCATAAGCGTCTGAGATGGGAGGAGCTACTCCATTTACACACTGACGTTACCTCAAAAACAACCTGCCTGAGTGTCTCTGCTGGACTGAGAACAGTCCACCAACCAGCCAATACCATCCCGTGACCACTGATACAGTAGAGGGTGGTAATCAACCTTATAACCCACTTATATCAATAACAAAACCTTAGTTAGAAAATTAGCAGCTACAAGTTCATAACATGTATGTAGACTATTGGTCACACAGTAGCTTACCTAAAGCTGCAGGAGCGTCTGAGGGTCCTTTAGCTCGTCTTCTGGATTTAAGTGCTGGATCTCATACAACACCTGAGATTTGCCCCAGACTTGAACGCCCCAAGACCCCATATATACGAAACTACGTGCATCCATACTTAAGAAAACAGGAAAAACGTATTCTCCACAGGATGTGATGTAATATTTACACCCTGGTTGTTGACAGGGGACTAATATAACCCGAGGGTATCATTGAGGTTATTATTCTTTAGTAGGGGGCAGTGAAACACACACATATACACACACTAGTGAACACACACATACTAATGGGCCAGTGAAAAACCCACATACATACACACACACACACTAGGGGCCAGTGAAACACCCACATACACACACACTAGTAAACACACACCAGGGGCAGTGAAACACCCACTTACACACACACACACACTAGTGAACGCACACACCAGGGGCAGTGAAACACACATATACACACACTAGTATATGCACACACCAGGGGCCAGTGAAACACCCACTTACACACACACACACACACTAGTAAACACACTAGGAGTCAGGGAAATACCCACATACACACACACATGCACACACACTAGTGAACACATACACACACTAAGGGGCAGTGAAACACACACATATACACACACTAGTGAACACACACATACTAATGGGCCAGTGAAAAACCCACATACATACACACACACACATTAGGGGCCAGTGAAACACCTACATACACACACACTAGTAAACACACACTAGGGGCAGTGAAACACCCACTTACACACACACACACACACACACACACACACACACTAGTGAACGCACACACCAGGGGCAATGAAACACACATATACACACACTAGTAAACACACACTAGGGGCAGTGAAACACCCACTTACACACACACACACACACACACACACTAGTGAACGCACACACCAGGGGCAATGAAACACACATATACACACACTAGTATATGCACACACCAGGGGCCAGTGAAACACCCACTTACACACACACACACACACACTAGTAAACACACTAGGAGTCAGGGAAATACCCACATACACACACACATGCACACACACTAGTGAACACATACACACACTAAGGGGCAGTGAAACACCCACCCACACACACACACACACACACACACCAAGGAGTGGGGAAATAAACACTAGTGAACAAACACTAGGGGCCAGTGAAACACTCACATACACACACACACACTAGTAAACATACACATTAGGGGGCAGTGAAACACCCACTTATACACACTAGTGAACACACACACTAGGGGTCAGGGAAATACCCACACAAACACACATGCACACACTAGTGAACACACACAAACACGCACACACTAGTAAACATATACACTAGGGGCCAGTGAAACACCCACATACACACACACACACTAATGAACACACACACTAGAGGTCAGGGAAATACCCACACACACAAACACGCACACACTAGAGGCAGTAAAATGCACACACATTAGTGAACACACACACTAGGGAACAGTGAACACAGTTGTCCGGCATGGTGGGCAGCTCTATCGACAGTACAACGGGGAGCAGTTGGGATTTGAGTGTGTTGTGCAAGGGCACTACAGTCGTGTCCTGGTGATTCAGGGGATCTAACCGCCGACCTCCAGGTCTCAAGGCTGGTTCCCCAACATCCAGCTCCCAGCTGTCGCCATGACTCTCATTAAAATCTATAGGCTGTGCAGGGGCTTGTTAACTACGCTGCGTGTTCTCTGTTGGCCCTCGAAACAGAAACAGAGTTTGTAAGCGTGAGAGTTTCTTCAGATTTCCTGTTGATAAAGGGTTTTAGATCGCTCTGTGGGATTAGGTGGCTGTTTACACCATTAGAATGGTTACAGCATCCACCGCCTCTGCTGTCTTGCAGGACCATCCTAGACAGTAGATGCTGGATAATGGTTTTAGATTGTGGTTAATCGCGGATTAGGATCCTGCCGAGGCCCTGAGAAGCTGGTTACATGGGATTAACACGGCATTGTGCTTAAAAGGAAATGAGAACAATCCAATGACGGAATTAGATTTGCACAGAGCCGTCCATCACCCTGTCCCACCGCAGGTCAGGGTGATCCCAGACTGATGTGGATGAAACCGGCTGTGATGACATTAACGGTTCCTAATGGGCTCTCGACTTGAACCTCACAGAACATTGACATAACCAATAGACAATCACGGTAGATATCATGTGCCTGTCATGAGAGCTTTTTAGCATGTATGAAATGTTATATTTAAAATGCAGGACATGTTTATTTACTCATCAAATACAGTATAGTTGTAGTAATACAGTATATTAATAGAGTAAGTAGTGCTTTTCCATACGTCAGTGTGTTTATTTACCTCTTTCCAAGCTTCTCCTAAACAACCCAGTATTATTTACAGTTATCATCTAATACCTGCTTTGACTGCTCAGTACTTCATTAAGATAAATCAAGATTTGCTGCTGAAGGAACTGAACACATTCATACAATGTCTGGGGCGTCCAGGAGAAATCTGGAACCTAACTTTGTTCTTCAAACTGGAGCTCAAGATCTGATCTACTTCTCTCACAATAACAGATTTATGTTACTTTGTATTGTATGTCTGATTATTTACATCTGTTCTAATCAGATCTGCTGTTCTTACTGGTGAACACACTCTTATTGACCAGATAAACACTTTTACACTATCAGCTTAGGGGTCTCAGAGTTTTACATAGTGGTTTATATCTGTTTTAAGTGCTGTTTTAAAACTGTACAAGAACTGAGATCATCTCATCTCATTGTACAGAAAAGACGACACAGGGAGTTCACAGCCTCTTACACGGAGCTGCCCACTGTGAGGAATGTGTTGAAAGAGGTTTGGAGTGACAGAGTTGAGCCACTTCTATCTACCTGTTCAGTATCAATCACTTCATATACATTTAATCTAACTCACGACTACAAACATCTTTCACAGAGAACCTACAAACTATGTTTTAGAAGAACGGCAGCGTTTAGCTGAGCTTCATATACGCAGCATAGTCAAGATTCCCAACTGGAATTCCAACTTCCAACAATTCCAACAATTCTGAACTTGGTGGTCTGTAACGTAACGTCTCCTCGTCTGCAGCACTTCAGTTCCAGACAGCCGACAAACTCCCAACAGCTAAGAGCCTCTCGTTACTCATACAGTGGGCGGAGCCTCTCTCTGTTCACAATCAATCAGCGATACACATTAGTGAACACACACACTAGGCACTCGTAAAACACCCACGTACACACACACACACTAGGGGGCAGTGAAACACACATACACACACACTAATGAACAAACACACTGGGGGCAGTAAAACACCCGCACACACACACACACTAGTAAACAAACACACTAGGCGAGGGTAAACACCCATGTACACACACACTTGTGAAAACACACGCACTAGGGGGCAGTGAAACACCCACATACACACACACTAGTGAACACACACACACTAGGGGGCAGTAAAACACCCACATACACACACACACTAGTGAACACACACACTGGGGGGCCGTAAAACACCCACATACACACACACTAGTAAACACACACACACTAGGCGACGGTAAACACCCATGTACACACACACTTTTGAACACACACACACACACTAGGGGGCAGTGAAACACCCACATACACACACACACTAGGGGGCAGTGAAACACACACATACACACACACTAATGAACAAACACACTGGGGGGCGGTAAAACACACACATACACACACACTAGTAAACACACACACTAGGTGATGGTAAACACCCATGTACACACACACTTTTGAACACACACACACACTAGGGGGCAGTGAAACACCCACATACACACACACTAGTGAACACACACACACTAGGAGGCAGTGAAACACCCACATACACACACACTAGTGAACACACACACTGGGGGGCAGTAAAACACCCACATACACACACACTAGTGAACACGACTGAAACACTCACTTACACACACACACTAGTAAATACACACACTAGGGAGCATGACAGACCCACATACACACACACTAGGGGACAGTGAGCACATTTGCCCGGAGTGGTGGGCAAGCCAATACACAGTACCCAGGAAGCAGTTGGGGGTCTTGCTCAAGGGCACTTCAGTTGTGTCCTGTCAGTTCAGGGGATCAAAGCAGTGACATTCAGGCTGGTTCCCCAACGTCCTGCTCATGACTGCCCTCTGGATGGGCAATTATTATTATCACATATAAAACCAAATTAATAAACATTTCACTTCAGCTGGTCAGTAACTCTTTACTTGAACTAATAGAGGCATAAACATTACACTGCAGATCTCATACACTGTCATAAGCTGATATATATATATATGCAACTGTACAAAAGTCCGAGGCCCTTAAACTTATTGTAAGTGAAGTAGATCAGATCTTGAGCTCCAGTTTGAACAACAAGGTTAGGTTCCAGATTTCTCCTGGACGCCCCAGACATTGTATGAATGTGTTCAGTTCCTTCAGCAGCAAATCTTGATTTATCTTCATGAAGTACTGAGCAGTCAAAGCAGGAATTAGATGAGAACTGATAATAATACTGGGTTGTTTAGGAGAAGCTTGGAAAGAGTTAAATAAACACACTGACGTATGTAAAACACTACTTACTCTATTAATACTGATTAATATTTAATAACAAAGTGGAAAAGCTCTACTTACTCTATTAATACTGATTAATATTTAATAATAAAGTGTAAAAGCACTACTTACTCTATTAATACTGATTAATATTTAATAATAAAGTGTAAAATTACTACTTACTCTATTAATACTGATTAATATTTAATAATAAAGTGTAAAATCTCTACTTACTCTATTAATACTGTTTCATATTTAATAATAAAGTGTTTACTGAGTAAATAAAAACTTTCTGTCTGGAATAAATAGCTTTTATATATAATAATGTTCACCAGTGACTCAAACTTATATCGCTGTTCACAGAAGTTTTTTTTTGTCAATTTTTATTTTTCTACATCCTTTAAACACAGCAGCTGCTCTTTATATCCTGTGAAAGGTTCAGGATGAATGGACCAATAGAAATGCTCCAAAATCTCTTACATTGAAAGTAAAGAAGGTTTTTGTCTTTTCCTGTACAGTAATGTGTTATTTTGGGCAGCAGTGTTTGTCTCGCCCTGTTTGGTCATTGACTGGGATAGAACGGGGTCACGGCGTCTGCCCTGAGACTCCTTGCGTGCCCCCCGCTGTGCGACGGAGACATGCGTTTGTGCTGGAGATGAAAACAAGAAACAGGTGGCAATGTAAGGGTAGAGAGGAGGATGAAGGGTGTGGTGGAGTGTGGAGGCGCATGGCCTCATTATAACTGGGCCACGGCCCAAGTCCTCTGGTGCCACTCTGACACGCCAGCTTAGACACAATCCTGCATCACGGGATTATGACCCCTGATCTCGGGAGGCTGTGATTGGCTGGGAAGGTGTCTAGTGTGTGTGTCTGTGGAGGGATCATTCAGGGCCACCAACACTACAAATACGAGCGGGGATGGATGCAGGAGCACAGCGCTGGACCACCGCTGCACATTCCCAGGCTTGAAGAGGTGCTTACCGTTGGCGAACAGGTGAGGTGCAGTGTGGATGGAGGAAGATCTGAGGGGCGTTTGATGGTGGCTTTGTTGTAGCCTCAGCCTTTAGAGCATATCAGTCCAAACTCTCTGCTGGCTGGTCAGTCTGGAGCTCACTCTGGCAGGGTAGGTAGGTGGAGCTGGCTATTTGACATCATTACCAGGTGTCCAGCTCCTCTCTTTGATCTCTTACTGCTTGTGGAGAATCTAGATCAGCGAGAATGAGCTCCACACGTGTGGTAGAAGCTCATGATTCCAGACTGTAAATCACTGCCAGATGAGAGAACTGTGGAAAGGTGGACGTCTGAAGATGTACAGCTGTTCTGCAAAACTTGATTTGTGCTTAAATAACATATTTTGTTTTTTTTGTTAAAGGATTGTAAGTTTGTGTGTTGAATTTAGCAATTATTATCAATGGATTATTTTCAATCAGTGATCATTTTTGTTAAAACTATTGATTGACAGCCTGTTTTCACTATAAAAACAAGATAAAAAGATTTACGACAAACTGTCAGTGAATAAACATTATTTTTAAACTTCTTGATCCAATACGATGTAATTTATAGGATAATTTTAACTTTGTTGCAACGGAAAACAAAAACAAGTGAAAATGTGACATTAGTTAGAAACATATAAAAACTTCAGCTAATGTTATTTTACCATTTTCTACCAAAGTTCAAATGTTTTACTGAATTTTATGTCTATGAATTTTTTTAAAGCTGTAAATATTGTTGGTTTAAATATGTACTGCAGTAACAGCATAGCTAGTCTAAAATTACACTAAATGTATGTTTTAATTTAGTTCACCAAAACTAGACTAAAATGTTTTTAGCGTTGTCAACTAAAACTAGATTTTAGCAATAATTAAATGACTGAAATTAACTACAAATTATATATTTTAGTCTAAAACTAAATTAAAGCTATCAAAATTAACAATTAGTTACTTGTATAATGAACCCAACTTTTGCACATGACTGTGTATTGATATCTTGTATTGATATCTTTAAAAAATAATGCCCACATTTGTTGACTTTTGCTTTTTACTTGACCTGTTCAACATAACACAAGACACTGAAACGTATTCAATGTCTACGAAGGCTTAGTAGGTAGATAGAACGTTTGTATTCTCTTGACAAGTGGACCCAGTGGTGACCCCATTATATCAGATGCAACGCATTGAATTGAGTTGCATTGAGTTGGTCACAGATATACACTGTGGGTCTGTTCCAGTGTCCCACCAAAGATGTGCTAATATGTTTTAGACCTGGGGTTTCGATTACCTACGACTTAAGCCTTGAAAAGACCCCTAAATAAATGGTTTTATTACCCCGTCTGAAAAAGTCAACACATCCCTCAATCTCAAGAATCACTGTCTGTAGTCAGATTATTATATAAGCTTCTATTGTCTACAGGAGCTGGAAGGGAATCAGATGCAACTAGTGGTTGCCACATAGTTCCCATCATCACTACCCAGATTAGTGATGACTCTGTTTTTGGAACTATTATGATTCCATCATGTTGACATTATAGTTTCTATGTGCTTGATTAGATTAGTGGGATAGCCAGGCAATTGCATAACGTGGGCTACTAGGTTTGACCACTTGTGTGGAGTCTCATGAAACGTTGTTTGATTGCTGGCTGGACATGCTGGCTTATAAACTCCGACTTTACTTGCTTGGCTTGCTGATGGGATTTGCTTCCAGCTCTGATGTCACCAACGTATGAATGGAAGGGATGATGATGTCATTCTCGATGCTGTTAAAGTTGACCTGGCGTTTAAAGAGGATTAGCTCATTGCAGGAAGCTGGAAGAACATCAGTTCTTCTTCAGCAAGTTTGCACAGGGTCACTACATGCCTATTTTGAAGATGCAGGGTATGCGGTGTGGACTAAGCTTGTTGATATTCTGTGGACTAGATGTGATACAAGAACGATTTGCAATAGAATCTGTAAACAGGTAAATAAACAATAGTGGACAATCCTTGTTTTAACCTAGGACTACCCAAGCCTGAGAAAGCAGTGTATAAAGACGTTGAACTAAAGTGTAGCTTATTGTCGTGTTTCAACAGGCTGAGCTTCAACATGGAGATCTTCTTCACTGCCGTCCTGTTGCTTGCAGCCTCGGTGAGTTCTCAGGAGATGCCATATGAGCACCTGCTGTCCCAGCTGCAGTTGTGTCCCAAGGAGTGCCGCTGCCCTCCAAACTTTCCCAACGCCGTCTACTGTGACAACAGGAGTTTGAAGTACATCCCAGAGATCCCTCCTTTCACCTGGTACCTGTACCTGCAAAACAACGTCATTGACGTGCTTTCTGCCAACGCCCTCCGTAACGCCACACAGCTCAAGTGGATCAACCTCAGCCGCAACAAGATCTCAAACGAGGGTGTGGAGGAGGAAGCCCTCAAAGCCATGTCCAGTCTGGTGCACTTCTACATGGATGACAACCTGCTGACCTCTGTACCATCCCCTCTCCCACCGAAGCTGGAGCAGCTGCGTCTCTCCAGGAACAAGATCTCAAAGATCCCAGCCGGGGTCTTTTCCGGGATGGACCGCCTCAGCCTGTTAGATCTTCAGGGGAACAAACTACAGGATGATGCCGTGACTGAAGTCAGCCTTAAAGGCCTAAGTAATCTGGTTCAGATCAACCTGGCAAAGAACCAGTTGAACAACATGCCTCCCAGTCTGCCCCCCACCACCGCACAGCTCTACCTGGATGGCAACAACATCGAGAAGATCCCTGATGAATATTTCAAAGGGCTTCCCAAGATAGCTTTCCTAAGGCTTAATCGCAACAAGCTAGGCAATGGAGCATTCCCAAGGAATGTCTTCAACATCTCCACCATGCTGGACCTGCAACTTTCCTACAACCATCTCACAGAGGTTCCATTTATTCCCCCCAACCTTGAGCATCTTCACCTGGACCACAACAAAATCAAGAGTGAGTGTACTTGACCTTTGTATGTATATTACTCAACTGTTGACAAGGAACTTTAAAATGTTCTAAGGTAACTAGTGGTATCCCACCCCTTCCCCTTTTTATGTTTTCCTGGTAAGGCACACACCCTTAAATTCAGAAGGGGCTCGTTATTAGCTGATTAGTTGGTTTAGGTGTATTGGGAGCAGGGAAAACCTCCTAGGAACCACTGGGTGATAACAATTTTCCCACCCAAAGGCACCAAGAGATTCCTGACTACTGAAAAGATAATTAGCTCTACCAGACCCCTAAAATGGGCTGCCCAGCAGCAGATCTCCAATCTTATCCACAAAGGATTGATGGTGATTCCAACAAAGCTGAAGCACACCTGTTCTACTTGTTTGATAAATGTCTCTCAGTCTTCAAACATATGAGGTGCTCCTGCTTGGTTGGAAAACCTGAAGCCACATTCCTGTGGACTTGATTGGTGACCCACATCCCATAGGAATGGTTCTCCTATGAGTGGAACGTCACAAGCACTCCTAATATGATTAGTGTAGACTTGTAGACAACCAGCTAAACTGGATCTTCACTCTCTTAACTGCAGGTGTGAATGGCACCGACGTATGCCCAGTGTCCGCTGCCGCACTCGATGACTACTTCGAGGAGAGAGGTCCTCGACTCCGCTACCTCCGCCTTGACGGCAACGAGATCAAGCCCCCCATCTCCAGAGAGCTGATGGTCTGCTTCCGTCTTCTCAGGGCCGTAGTCATATAAACCTAACTGCGAACCAAGGACTCAACACTAAAGGTCCAGAACAAAATACACTAGTGAAAACGCAATAGTGAACGATTTCCAGTGAAAGCCAACTTGTGACCTGAGATCAGATTCTCTCTTGATAGTTCTTGCACTTGTGCACAGTAGACAGACAAGCTGAGGGTGCTAGGAGATGCAGTTTGTAGACAGTTTCCGATGTGACTTCACTGTAAAAACCTCAGTGCCTTCTTTTATTCTTCAGATCAAAGTTCAGTCTAATGTGGTTCTAGTTATTGTCGTCAGGGGGCTCTTTGTGTGATGCACTTTCGCTTTGCCTGTACTTCTCAATGACGCTTCTTTAGGGAACCCTTTTGTAAACAAGGACGAGCCTCCCCACACTGTGAATGAAGATTCTAGTATCTTAAACTGGGACGGGTTTCTTAAACCATTAAGAAGCAAATGTGGTTCCGTAAAGTTGGGTTGCGCCAACAAGAATTCAGTTAAACAGGGCTAACCCAAGACTTGTTAATCTAGGTTTTATTTGAAATTGAGTGGTGTTGCACCACTTAATCTTAAACATCTGCGATTAAAACTGGAACCTGCCACAATTCGAATTGTCCACCATGATGGATATTAAATGAAAACCAGGGCAGAGTTATGTCAGAAACAGTTCTCACACGCGAAGAACAAATACAGACATTTAAACAGTCTATTATTAGACTCTGAGAGGGTCGGCGTCACCAGGGGGCGCTGTTTACACAGAACTCTTATAATATACTGAACATGTTATTGAGTAAGCAGCAAATCAAAGTAGCAGTTTTACTGTAAAGGCGCAACAATTACTTAAATCTAAATAAGTCCAACACTGAACATTATTAGAGTGGCCATTTAGCCTGTTAGCTAATGCTAGCTGTCTGCCAAGCTGTTTATCCCCGATCAACTAGTTTAGAAAATCTTCAAACTGTTTACTTCTATTTGTAAAAGTGCAATAGTGAAATCCTGCTGCTGTGTTTATAGCGCCCCCTTGTGGATACAATCGATGTAGCAGGTTTTCAGAGATTTTTTCATCATAGTTTGTAAATTTAAACCACCAATGTTGGAAGTTTAAAGCCTTGAATGAGATTTAAGTCTAAGTTTAAAACTAGGTCTAAGGTTTGGTGCAACAGGATACCTAGATAAAACTAATCCAAGTTTAAGCTTGTTACTGCAACCCACTTTAAAGACAAAGCTAAAGTGGTTCTAACAATGACATCACTCAAAGAACCCTTTGTGGCACATTTTTTAAGAATATGAGTATTTTGAATATTCTGAACTTCACTTAAAGCTGAACTATGTAAGAGTCATCAGATTCGTCCACCTGGGGAAGGGGACCGAAGCACAGTTGTAAAATGTTGTTCTGCAATTTGCATGCAGTTCCACACTTCAGCCAGAGGGGTCTCCAAATCCCCAAAGCTTACACAGTGCAGCTTTAAGCCAGCATTATTATTTTGTTTTCCAGTTATCAGTAAAGGCAGGTGATCGGATCGCCATCGAGTCATCTCAGCACACTTTGCTGCATCCCGTTCTAGTTATATAGTAAGTTCAGTCACAGAGTACTACTGTGTCGGACAGCGGTTCTTGTATTTGTTATGCAGCCAAAGATATGCATCCGTTTTTATGTGATTTATTTTATATGTATATAAATATTTAGTTTAAGCTGCATGACTTACTGTCACAACACTGCTGTGGCATCAAAAGCAAACAGTTTTCTATTCAGTCACCTGTATAACCACTAGAGGGAGTTATTTCATAGTGAGTTCGGTTCGATTCCATATGTCATATAACATAACGCATCTTTTAACTTCCTTTTTTTTAACCTGTGAATCTATTTTTACAGTTTTCTGGAGAGTTTATTTTTATTTCACTCCCTTCGTACATCACAGTTCATGTTACCGATCATTCCTTCCTATAAATATCATATTCTGTTAAAGTCCAGTCTACGCTGCATAGCATTTTATGCTAAGATAATGGTCTAGAATGCGAATCCACGGCTCCTGGGGTTCTAATTACTGAGGACATAAACACACAGATGCAAAAGGCTGCGTGATTATTAAAGGTGCTTCACAAACTCTTTGCTGTGTAGTTAAGGTAGTGATGTGCTTATAACTGTAATTATGATGTTTCCTTAATAAACACTCGTGTGAATGTTCACGTCTCGCACAAAAGGAATCAATGTCCTCGTTTCTTTTTGTTTTTTTACGCTGCACATCTACAAGTGAAAAAGAAATGTGATAAAAATCCTATGTATCTTTTATTTTATGACCTATTCAGATTGTATAACGTAGTGGAAGTACTAAAAATAGATGTTTTGATGTTCTCCAGACTTGATTAAACGGTTCTGTTATTCAGCACTTCATTGTGAGGCGGCCTCTTTTATTAAACGTGTGTTATAGACCTGTTTTTAATTAAACATATACAGGGCTCAACATACACCCCAACTGATTTGTCAGAGAATCTTTAGTGACCTTTCAGAATCTTGGTGTTCGGTGGGACACTATACTACAAAATACTCCCACAACTGTGGGCTATCGGTTACAAGCAATGATTTGCACACAAGTGATTCAAGAACAAATTTATTCAAGATCATGTTGCAAAAATTAGTACACTCCAGTGAAAGCCTTAGGAACAAAGAGCTACTCATCCTCAACCCATTTGGGTCTGAATCCATCCTTGCACATCACATACACTATACTTGCTTATTGGGATCTTCCAGCAAGACAATGCGAGACAACACACGACTAGAAATGTCCCACGTTGGCTGTAAGAGGTGACCAACACTTCCAAATACTAGCCTGGACCCCTAATTCCTTAGACTTGAACCCTAATTGAGCATCTGTGGGACCACCTGGATGGTGGTGTTGTCTCTATGGATCCTCCTCCACGCTCCCTCCAGCAGCTGTGGGATGCACTGCAGTCAGCATGATACCTCCAGATACCTGTGACCTCCTACCAGGACCTTACTGAGTCTTCCAGTCCGTCTAGCTGTAATATTCTCACACTACAATATTCTAGTTAACAAGAATTCAACCACAGGAGGGTCCACTTATTCATTAAGCAGGTGTCCAGCAGACAGGTGACTATAAAAGGGTGTTACTTAACAAAGAAAACCTGCTCCCATTTCATGCTATGCTGTCAGCAATGGCACCACATAGACAAGAAATGTCACGAGACCTCCATCCATCCATTATCTGCCACTTTATCCCACTAGCTGGGGTTGGAGGGGTGCCGGAGCCAATCCCAGCGTCATCAGACGAAGACGGGGTACACCATGGACAGGTCACCAGTCCATCACATGACCAACATTCACTCACACACTCACACCTACGGGCAGTTTCGAGTGAGGATTCTAACATGCATGTGTTTGGACTGTGAAACCCACTCAAGCACGGAGAGAACATCCACAGGACCACAACAAGTTGGTATGTCTGCAAGAGTGGACACAGTGTTTAAACACTACAGCAGCACTGCTGTGTCTGATCCACTTACACCAGCACAACACACACTAACACACCACGTCAGTGTCACTGCAGTGCTGAGAATGATCCACCTCCCTAATAGTATCTGCTCTGTGGTGGTCCTGTGGGGGTCCTGATCATTAAAGAACAGAGTAATAAAGTATACAGAGAATCAGATGAACCACAGTCTGTAAGTGGAGCTCCTGTATGGTCAGTGGAGCTGATACAGTGGACAGTGAGTGGAGGTCCTGTATGGTCAGTGGAGCTGATACAATGGACAGTGAGTGGAGGTCCTGTATGGTCAGTGGAGCTGATACAGTGGACAGTGAGTGGAGGTCCTGTATGGTCAGTGGAGCTGATACAGTGGACAGTGAGTGGAGCTCCTGTATGGTCAGTGGAGCTGATACAGTGGACAGTGAGTGGAGGTCCTGTATGGTCAGTGGAGCTGATACAGTGGACAGTGAGTGGAGCTCCTGTATGGTCAGTGGAGCTGATACAGTGGACAGTGAGTGGAGGTCCTGTATGGTCAGTGGAGCTGATACAGTGGACAGTGAGTGGAGGTCCTGTATGGTCAGTGGAGCTGATACAGTGGACAGTGAGTGGAGGTCCTGTCTGGTCAGTGGAGCTGATGCAGTGGACATATATACATATATATATATATATATATATATACACCAGCGCCTTCATTAGGTACACATATTTGTTTCTTGAACTGTCAGGACCACCACAGAGCAGAATGGGTCATTCTCAGCACTGCAGTGACACTGACATGGTGTGTTAGTGTGTGTTGTGCTGGTGAAAGTGGATCAGACACAGCAGTGCTGCTGCTGTAGTGTTTAAACACTGTGTCCACTCACTGTCCACTCTATTAGACACTCCTACTACTTGCTGGTCCACCTTGTAGATGTAAAGTCAGAGACCGTAGCTCATAATGTTAGTGCATTAGCTGTGTGGGAGCAAATAGTGTAGTGCAGGGGTATTTAATTAGAATTCAATAAGGTCCACCTAGAGGAGATTTCCTCAGGCCGGCCGGTCTGGAGCAGTCCGGACCTCTTGTATTCCTCCACTCTCTGTCTTGTTCAGTGAGAGAAGTGAGCTCTTGGTTGTCCAACCAGGACTTGGGCTGAAATTGTGTTAGGAACGTTGACTTTTTTTTAGAGCACGCCATCTGACTCGCTTTATTCTCCGACTGCTGTATCTTGCCTGTGTGTGCGCCGCACTCCTGAATATGCACAGATCTGATTGGCTGAGGAGCGTGTTTGATTTTACATGCACGCGATTGGTCTGTAAGGCTACTGCGCCGCAAAGCCCGTATACCGTAAAGCCAAGAAAAGTTCCGCCACTTAAAATAAACACCGCCAGAATTAAATAGTTCTCAGTAGATTCTCAGTTTGGGTCCGTATTGGACAACGTCTGGGTCCGGATCCGGACCGCAGTCCGCCTATTAGTGACCCCTGGTGTAGTGCATCACTCTGACTGTACAATCAGTATTAGCTTGCCAGCTAATCAGCTAATTTGGCTTGTACTTCAATAATGGCATGGTGTGGACCTTTAAACTGATTACTGCATCTACTTACATGACGTATAACTTTCAACTAAAGTTTCATGATCGTTACACACCCAGGACGTAGCTCCAGCTCTGAAATAAAGAATGACCCATTCATTTCTTTATCAGCGTTTAAACGGGCCTCTTTTATTGAACTTGTCAGGGCCTTGTTGAGTGTGAAGGACCTTTTCAGCAGATAGAAGTAGGCGTCTACAGATTCCTTCATTCGAAATGAAGCACTTTTCTCACATATGATGTTAATGAACCTTCTACACAGTCGATTCACATTATTATGACCAGAGTGACCACTGTGTGCAGCCCAAACAGCAGCTGGACGGACTGGGAGACTCAGTAAGGTCCTGGTAGGTGGTCACAGGTATCTGGAGGTATCATGCTGACTGCAGTGCATCCCACAGCTGCTGGAGGGAGCGTTGGGGAGGATCCAGAGAGCCAACACCACCATCCATGTGGTGCCACAGATGCTCAGTTCAAGTCTAGGGAATTAGGGGTCCAGGGTAGTACTTGGAAGTCTTGGTCAGCTCTTACAGCCAGTGTGGGACATTTCTAGTCATGGGACGTGTCTCATTATCTTGCTGGAAGATCCCAATCAGCATGTATGGTGTATGTGATCTGCAAGGATGGATTCAGACCCAAATCGATTGAGAGGGTCTCCACATGGATGAGCGGGTCCAATGCTAGGACAACGTTCCCCAAACTCTCAGTAGGACATATAATATGATATGACTCCACTGTGCAAGCTTGCAGTGTGGCCGAGTGTAGCTGAAATGTGGGGGGCTAACAGAGAAAAGTGGTCCAACAAAGGCGGTTTGTGTGGGCTCGGTTTCAGGGGCGCGAGAGAAAGAGAAACAGAGAGAACGAGGGAGAGGTCTCGACCTGCAAAACAAGCGAGGAGGAAGCCGACACACGAGAGCTTGTCAGATATTTCCTGGCAGTGAGCTCGTGCTTTGTCTGAGCGCCGCATCTCTCGGCACAGCGGACAGCGGCGGCGGGCCCGGTGCGCGCGCGCTGGCGCGGAGGCCTTCCTCCAGGCGGAGACTTCCTCCAGGGCTAACAGAGGAGCTTCACAGAGGGCCCATTGTGCGCGGTGGCCCCGCGGAGCGCTCACATGAAAGCGGCTCTCGCCTCGCTTTCACCTCAGGAAAGGGGAAGACAAATATCTCATGCTTAAGTCCGATTAAGTTATGCGTCCCCAGATAAACGGCGAGGAGGACAGGAAGCGTCCGCGGGGGAGAGGGTCTCTGTTTCCGCAGCAGGTTCTTCCTTTGTGCTGGGGTCTTAATGCTGGCGCTGCTGCCGGTGGGCAGGCTGCTCCTGCAGATGTGACCAAAACCAATCTTTCCCCTGCGCTCGCTCTCAGTGCCTACCTTCACGAGCACACGGCAGGTAGAGCACCAGGCGTGCGCACACACACGCTCACACATCAGCACCCTCCACCATCACCCCCCCCCCCTCAAACACACACACACACGCACACACATACACACTATAACACAACGATACACAAACACACACATATACCCACACTCCCCTTCTCAAAGGTGCCCTGAGCGAGACGTTACATTGGCCAGGCCCACCAGCCCTGTGCATGTCCACGCTGAGGAGACGGACCATTCGGGACAGCAGCAGACGGAGGTAAGCTCTCTGTGGACTCCTTTATACTAAATAATATAATTTTATACAGATAGAAGACAATACGACTCACTCTAGTTGCCTATATCTATATCTGTCTATCTATCTATCTTTTTATTTATCTATATATAGATATAAATAGATATCTCTCTTTCTATATATATATATATATATATATATATATATATATATATATATATATATATTTATATAAGTAGATGGATATTGCTTGTGTTCAGATCTGAGGAAGAATGATATGCATCATATTTATTCATTCTGTTTCTGTGATTTTGTATTTTTGCCTCATTTTTGTTGCAAATATTAATAATAATTAATATGCTGCCCAGTTTTCACATCTACTGGTCTTCTATGTGTTTTAACACCGCGGGCTCTCGATTGCATGATAATAACAGCATGCAAATGTCCTGCAGACTGGAGCTTAGCGCCAAGCTCCATAGCATTTTATGGTGATTTCAGTCATTACAGTCGTTAGTAATAACATGTGCATGTACTATTTAGTTATTTCCTTGCAAGGCAGGACAGTCGAACGCTCCGAACGTATCAATATTCCATGCAAGTTGAAATTGCTGGCCCACAAATTGTGAAATGAATGAATATGTGGAATGCTTAGCGCGCGGCCAAGGAAAACATAGGGGCGCGCACACGCGCTCCTGCACACTGCACACACTGATGGGAGCGCATAAAAGCCCAGCTCTGTGTGAAGCATAGTCCCTCTTTCAGAATCTCCCTGCTGACTTCGAAGTCAGGCTCTGGCCACAGGACAGCCTCACTGAGAGCTCGTTTCCCCTCGCACCTCTGTCTGCACGCGTCCTCAATGGAGCTCTGTGAATTCTCGCATTTCTCCCGGAGCGTCCTGCAGAACCTGAATGTAAATATGAACGCATAGGATGCAGCAGCTTCACGCTAAAAATAGTTAAAATAGTCTTCAAGAACTTAACAGAAAGAAGTGTGTGTGAGTGTGTGTGCGAGTGTGTGTGTGTGTGTGTGTGTGAGTGTGCAAGTGTGTGTGTGTGTGTGTGTGAGACTTCTCCCCTCAGCCGTAACTCACTGCCATCCTGTCCACAAACCCTGGTGGAATTTCGAGTGTGAGCGCTGACACAGATTTGGACAGATGCTAATAAAGAAGCTCTGTCAGAGCCTTCTCTCTCGCCCGACTCTCTCTCCGTCTCACCCTGAGGACCAGAACCTCGTCCACAGTGTTTCTTTCTGCTCTCTGTCTCTTCTCCCCTCACTCGCTTGCCCTCCGCTCAGCTCAGAGCTTGTGCTTAGACTCTGATGTTTGCTTTGCCCTGATGCCCCTGACCTTCACAGCTCATGATAAAAACCTAGAACCCATACGGAATGTCTGGGTCACTAAAGGGTCCATATCCCACGTTTATTTCTCTGTAACCAAAACAGCCACCATTCATTTCTATATGACCAGTTTCCTTCCTTTCCATATCCCTTAGAGTTAAACTACCACTTTTTACTACTTTTCATTTAAGAGCCACTCCGGGCTGAAAGAGTTCTTATAGGCCAGTGAAGTCATACATCATCCTGTATTGCACGCTGTGCCCATATTAGGAACTCGATATTTATCTCTAGAATAAATTAATGGGGTTTCCTAGAATATCGTCATCTGAATAATGAATAAAAATGTTTTTCGCCCGTACATCACTGGATCTTATAAATAACAAGGGTGCTAATGAGTCGTAATATTGCTACATGTGATCAGGTTGGTATTGCTAAGCTACAGGAAAGTAAGACTTGTTGAAACGTCTCACGATAGCACATGCTTATAGGTAGCTAGATATTTTCATGTAGGAAGCAGTGAAGTAAGAAGTAGTAAACTGAGTCTGAACTGAATTAACACTTTACAAATGATGACCAGAAGAGTATTAAAACCACTTTCACAGCAGTGAAGCTGGGTCAGCTTTGTAGGGTTACCAAAATGGCAAAGCGTGCTGGTTTGCCAGTCTAATGAAATGAATGCACGTAGTGTAGTGATATTCATATTGTAGTATAGTATAGTACAGCATAGTATAATGCTGGTATAATATTTGAGTATAGTGTAGTACAGTATTTGGTATTGTATATAATAAAGTATAGTGTAGTACTGATATAATGTTTACTATAGTAGTATAGCATAGTATTTGTATAGTGAATAGTATAGTAAAGTACAGAATAGGTATATAGTATAGAATAGTGTAGGTGTAGTGTATAATGTAGTGTATGATAGTATTGTATTGGTATGGTGTATGGTGCAGAATATAGTGTAGTGGGTTACACTACTGGAAGACTGGGGTTCAACTCCCCACCTGGTTAACCACCTTACACTAAACCAATAAGAGTCCTTGGGTAAGACCACTAACACTACCTTCACCTACCTGTGTACAGGTAAACTGTAACACTATCTTCACCTACCTGTGTACAGGTAAACTGTAACACTATCTTCACCTGCCTGTTTACAGGTAAACTGTGACACTATCTTCACCTGCCTGTGTACAGGTAAACTGTAACACTATCTTCACCTACCTGTGTACAGGTAAACTGTAACACTATCTTCACCTGCCTGTTTACAGGTAAACTGTAACACTATCTTCACCTGCCTGTGTACAGGTAAACTGTAACACTATCTTCACCTACCTGTGTACAGGTAAACTGTAACACTATCTTCACCTACCTGTTTACAGGTAAACTATAAGCCATCCTGATAAGACAATCTACCAATTCATAGAATGAGTTCATAGAATCCTGGTTTTCACAGGAGGATTTATGTCTCAGAGGGAGAAATTCCTTGTAGATCTCGAGAATTCCTTGTAAGACATAAGAGCATAACGGTAACTACAGCATGCAGACATGACTGGTCTATAACTTTAGTGTGAAGAGGCCGGGGCTGAACTACTGTAGGCTGAATAGGTTGATATAAGTTAAGGTATAACAATGTTTACATATGAGTTTCACCTGTTACTGTTAGGAGTCTAGCACTGGGACTGTTATTGGTGTGTGGTGTATATTAGTGTGGCGTGCTTGCCTGTGTTATTGGTTGAACTGGAGATGAGGACGTTATCCAGTGGAAAGAACTCACAGTGAACCCTGAGCCGCTCAGGTACTGTTAGTAATGTTTACTTTCTGAATAGTGAACATATTGGATATTTTTCTCTCTGAGAACTGTAGAATATTAGAGTTGCAATCATCTTCCCAACTGGGCTGTACAGCACATTCACTAGTTCACTATTTTGTTTGCTGGTATGCTGGACATAGACTTGCTGTCTGACCACTTAAACCAGCACCAGACCGGCATAAACCAGTAATGCATTTACCCACACAGTACACACTACTATACTATACACACTACTTTACTATACACCCTACTATACTATACACACTACTATACTATATACACACACCTACACTATACACAATACTATACTATACACACTACTATACTATACACACCATTATACTATACACACTACTTTACTATACACACTACTATACTATACACACTACTGTACTATATACACACCTATACTATACACACTACTTTACTATACACACTACTATACTATACACACTACTTTACTATACACACTACTTTACTATACACACTACTATACTATACACACTACTTTACTATACACACTACTTTACTATACACACCATTATACTATACACACTACTATACTATATACACACCTATACTATACACACTACTTTACTATACACACTACTTTACTATATACACTACTTTACTATACACACTACTATACTATACACACTACTTTACTATACACACTACTATACTATACACACTACTATACTATATACACACACCTACACTATACACAATACTATACTATACACACTACTATACTATACACACACCTATACTATACACACTACTTTACTATACACACTACTATACTATACACACTACTTTACTATACACACTACTATACTATACAAATTACTATACTATACACACTACTTTACTATACACACTACTTTACTATACACACTACTATACTATACACACACCTATACTATACACACTACTATACTATACACACACCTATACTATACACACTACTTTACTATACACACACCTATACTATACACACTACTTTACTATACACACTACTATACTATACAAATTACTATACTATACACACACCTATACTATACACACTACTTTACTATACACACCACTATACTATACACGCTACTATACTATACACACAACTATAATATACTATTTTTTAAAGATTACAACTTAAGTTTCTTGTGATTTTAAGATAATAAAAGCTTGTTTCATGAAATCACAACTTGTTTGTCTTGTGGACAAGATAGCAAAAGTGGTTATCTCAAGATTACAACTTTTTTGTGATTTCAAGATAAAAAAGAGATTACAATTTAAGATTACAACTTATTCACAAGAAAACAAAAGGTGTTTTCTTGAGATTAAAACAAAAACTAAAGTTTTGTTATGACCTCAAGGTAACAAGAGTTTATTTTATAAAATCACAATTTATATTTTGTGACCTCCAGATAACAAAAGTTGTTTTCTCGAGATCATTGTTATCTCAAGATATAAAAGAGACCTCTGGGCCTCTCTGGACTTCTTTATTTCACTTTTTTAATATCCATTCCATTCTTCGTTCCTGCACCTTCATAGTAATGAATGAATAACTGAGATTCAGTATCCAAGTTGTAGTGCTAAAAAGAGTCCGACCTATGAACTCTGAACTTTGCAACACAACAAAGCTAACATTGAGAGCATTGCTGATTGCTGGGCTTATACTGTGATGGAATTCCGGGCCTGGGAAGCCGGCACGGCCTTGTATTACAGCTCTTCTGGCTGTCGGCACCTTGCTAATGAGTACTGACATTCTCTATCCTGGGAGAAGTATGCAAAAGCCTGAAAGCAATTTAAGATCTAGGAAATAAGCGAATCCACACAACGATCCGTACCACATTTGTGCTGTGCTTCTGCCATCACGCTGAACTGGCTCAACAGAACGAAAGCCTAAAAAATAGCCTCTTATTAACAGGAACAAAGAGACAGACATCTTTTTCTCCTGTACGAGGGCGGCTGGCGTTCATGAGCCCGAGATGAAGATTTCGGAGAGGTTTATTTAAGATGGCTTGCGTAGCCGCCAAATAAAGCAACCCTCGTCTGGCTCGTTGGCGAAGACTCTCTTGGCCTTTGCTCGCTTTTACTAAGGCTCAGGTCACAGAGTGCAACGTCTGTGGAGCTCCTTATACTTACTGTCGCTGTCCAAAGTAAAACAAGTATCTCCAAAATGGCCACTTTACAGGAGAGGCCTTCTCTCCAGATTTTTTTCCAAGCTATTTTGGAGCATTTCTATTGGTCCATTCATCATGAAATTCTCACGCAATGTAAACGGCAGCTGCTACTTTCGAGTAATACATAAAAATAAAATCAACCAAAAATGGAGATTTCTTAGGACAGCGACGATTTACAAAACACTGTGCACAATACGCACTATGGGACATTATTATATGTAAAAAGCTATTTGTTTCCAGACAGGGAGCTTTTATTTACATTATTATTAAATATTAATCAGTATTAATAGAGTAAGTAGAGCTTTTACACTTTATTATTAAATATTAATCAGTATTAATAAAGTAAGTAGTGCTTTTACACTTTATTATTAAATATTAATCAGTATTAATACAGTAAGTAGAGCTTTTATACTTTATTATTAAATATTAATCAATATTAATAGAGTAAGTAGTGCTCTTACACTTTATTATTAAATATTAATCAGTATTAATAGAGTAAGTAGAGCTTTTACACTTTATTATTAAATATTAATCCGTATTAATAGAGTAAGTAGAGCTTTTCCATACGTCAGTGTGTTTATTTAACTATTTCCAAGCTTCTCCTAAACAACCCAGTATTATTATCAGTTCTCATCTAATACCTGCTTTGACTGCTCAGTACTTCATTAAGCTAAATCAAGATTTGCTGCTGAAGGAACTGAACACATTCATACAATGTCTGGGGCGTCCAGGAGAAATCTGGAACCTAACTTTGTTCTTCAAACTGGAGCTCAAGATCTGATCTACTTCTCTCACAATAACATATTCATGTTACTTTGTATTGTATGTATGATTATTTACACCTGTTCTAATCAGATCTGCTGTTCTTACTGGTGAACACACACTTACTGATCAGCTTAGGGGCCTCAGGCTTTTACACGGTTACACGGTAGTGTGCATCAGGTATTAATAACTGTATTGATACCAAACATCAGGAAATGCACTTTATGAATGTGTTAGATGAATAAATTAAAATGTTAAACTTTGTGCAAACCACTATTTGATATGGTTGTGAGACTGTAAATCATCACTGTTTCATTTTTTTTGCTCAAACCCACACTTCTAAATATTAGTGGAGAATAAAAGATTGTAGTAGATACGGAACGTGTAAAACACTGTACGAGTAAGAAATGGCTCGAGTAAACATTTCAAATAATCTCAGAGTTTAAAGGGTTAAAACATTCTGAATGTTCTGAATGCTTAAAAAAAAAATCCAGATGTATAATATGACACAAAACAAAACACATAAATGCAAAATGGTATTTATTATTATTATTATTATTATTATTATTATTATTATTAGTAGTAGTAGTAGTAGTAGTAGTAGTAGTAGTAGTAGTAGTATTATACCCCATAACTCATTGTAGTCTCTTTCACACAGGTGGATGATGATGATGCCTGGCCGATTGCTCCTGGGACTCCTGGTCCTGAATGTGGTTCTGGCCTCTCCCACAAGACGCGCCCGGCAAGCGGAACTAGACAACTATGATGTGGATCTGGAAACGTTGGACCACGAAAACATTGAATATTACGACGAGCTGATTGATGAACCTGAGGTGGGAAAGTGAACATGCCCTGAGGTCACATACCAATAGACATTTTTATTTATGGAAAAAAAAATGTTGTAAATCAAAATTATCTTTCCATTTAATACCAGCTATCGCTAACAGTCTGCAATGTTCTAGATAGATCTTGCTGTTTAGCACAAACTAACACTGACAGCTGAGGTAATATATTAACAGAGATTTGATGTTCTAGATAGTTTTTGGTGTTAGAGTTTAGCACTTGCTAACACTAACAGCTGAGGTAATATATTAACAGAGATTTGATGTTCTAGATAGTTCTTGGTGTTAGAGTTTAGCACTTGCTAACACTAACAGCTGAGGTACTATATTAACAGAGATTTGATGTTCTAGACAGTTCTTGGTGTTAGAGTTTAGCACTTGCTAACACTAACAGCTGAGGTACTATATTAACAGAGATTTGATGTTCTAGACAGTTCTTGGTGTTAGAGTTTAGCACTTGCTAACACTAACATCTGAGGTACTATATTAACAGAGATTTGATGTTCTAGATAGGGTTTGGTGTTTAGCACTAGCTAATGCTTACAGCTAAGGTAATATGCTAAAAAAGACATAATGTTCTAGTTATTGGCATTAAGCACTAGCTAAAACTAACAGCTGGGGTGAGTTTACAGAGATTTAATGTTCTATTAAGTTCTTGACACAGAGATAGAATGTTCTAGATAGTTCTTGGTGTTAAGCACTAACAAATGCTAACAGATGAGGTAATATATTAACAGAGATATAATGTTCTAGACCGTTCTTGTTGTTTTGGTCCTATGTGAATAGACCCATTTACAACAAATATATTAACTTTCCATTTAGTACCAGCTAACACTGACAATTGAGGTCATATATTAACAGAGATGTAATGTTCTAGACAGTTATTGGTGTTTAGCACAAGCTAATGCAAACAGTTGAGGTAATATATTAACAGATATGTAATGTTCTAGACAGTTCCTTATGTTTGTCACAAGCTAATGCTAACAGCTGAGGTAATACATTAACAGATATATAATGTTCTAGAAGGTTCTTGGCTTGTAGCACAAGCTAACGCTAACAGCTAAGGTAATATATTACCTTAGATGTAATGTTATAGATAGTTCTTGCTGTTTAGCACTAGCTAACACTAACAGTTGAGATAATATATTAATGGAGATGTAATGTTTTAGAAAATCCTTGGCATTTAGCACTTACTAATGCTAATAGCTGTGGTAATATATTAACAGAGATATAATGTTCTAGATAGTTTCTGGTGTTTAGCTCTAGCTAACACTAACAGTTGAGATAATATATTAACGGAGATGTAATGTTTTAGATAATTCTTGCCATTCAGCCCTAACTAATGCTAATAGCTGAGGTAATATATTAACGGAGATATTATGTTCTTGCTGTTTAGCTCTAGCTAACGCTAACAGCTAATGTAAGATATTAACGGAAATTTAATTTTCTAGAAAGTTCTAGGAGTTTAGCACCAGCTAATGCTAACAGCTCAGGTCATATATTGACTGAGATGTAATGTTGTAGAAAGTTGTTGGTGTTTAGCACTAGCTTATGCTAATAGCTGAGGTAATATATTAATGGAGATATAATGTTCTAGATAATACTTGGTGTTAAGCACTAACTGATACTAACAGATGTGATAATATATTAATGGAAAAGTAATGTTCTAGATAGTTCTTGGTGTTAAGCACTAACTAATGCAAACAGATGAGGAAATATATTAATGTTCTATATAGTTATTGGTATTTAACACTATCTAATGATAACAGCTGAGGTTAGCTAATGTTCTAGATAGTTCTTGCTCTTACTTGTAATGCCTTGATGTTTGAAGGCATCTCACCATCTTCTTCTTTGCAAAAACTGGTCTCAGTCAAAATGGCTATGGTCCTCCGTACTGAACTATGTGATCAGAAAAAAACAACTTAGGGGTTAACGAGACGAGGGTCTGGTTACGGGAGTGACAGTATATAAGCAGCGTACGGGGGTGAGGACTGTGTGTACCCAGCAACCTCAGATTTCTAGGTGTGAGATCCAGGCAGTGCTGCCAAACTGAATATGTGCTTGAAACATGCAATGAATGTCTGAACCCTGTATATTATTAAGCATCAGTCTAGTTTCTAATGGATAGCTAGTCCTCCACTGGTCAGCTGAGGACCGGTTGCAAAGCAATAAACAGAGGGCAAGTAATGCAGATGATTGACCGGCCAGTAAATTGAAGCCTTCTATATAAAGCCATGGAGCTAAATGTTGATCTCAACTCATTCCAAAGTGTTATATTCTCCTCCTGATTCATGTTTAAAGGAGCTGGTTTGTCACAAAATACAACGTAGTTCGTTTTCTTCTCTGTGTAAATGTAGTTATTCTGTCAGGAGATGCTTAACGTTCCAAGTTTGCTGCTAGTGATGAAAGTAAAAAAAGAAAAAGCTGAAATAGACGTTGGTCAGCCACAAAGAATAGCTTTATTGGCATTATAGCTGCTATGCAAGCAAATTGCAGGCTCCAGTATGTGTTGGCTGATCTAGCAGATATGGGAAAACGTTTATGTTGAAATTTGTAAATGGGATTTTCCATCAATCTGTTCAAGAAAGTTTTTCGTAAATATTCACAATTTAGTTGGAATGTAAACAAAGTGATTCTGAGTGGGTTTTAGTGTGAAATGGTTCAAATAAATAGTTGTTCACAGTGGTGGTGATGGGAACCAGGGATCTCCAGGTCTAGAACTTATTTACTATCAAATCCAGAACCTACATGTGTGTTTATATGGATTATTATCTGGAAAATCTGAATATACAGCATCCTGATTGTACAATAAATGGAATTAAATACATTTTAAGACAAAACTTTATGATAGAGCAACATCTCAGACATCAGACAGTGTATTAATAACCATTTACTATAATAGCTTTCTGTGAAGAAGCTTTTAGAGGTGGACGTACAGAACAGTATCTAAAATAGAATGTTTCACACCGAACCTCTCTGAACAATCAGATAACTGACATGTGGGCTTATTCCAACAGACATCAATTGCTATAGTGTTTACAGTGGTGGTGATGGGAACCAGGGGTCTCCATGTCTACAATGCAAATATACACATTGTATTTACTATGAAACCCACCAGTGAACCTACAATGAGTTACTATGAACATTGATGAATGATGGTAAAATCTTAAATATCTTAAAATAATAACTGTTATAGGGTCTGTATCTCTGTATCTAGTATTTAAACAAGGAGCTGCCGGGTAATGTGACCAAGGGGTCTCGTGCAGGGCTGCAGCAATCCTTAACTTACCAAATATGGCTCCTATTCTGTTTGTCACTCATAAGATCGCAGGTTCAGCTAAGCTAGTTGATCAAATATTTGGCCTGAAAATTCTTCCGATGCTTTAAGAAATGTCATGAAACACTTTCAGGTTACTGGACCTTCATGAATCTTTATCAGTATTTCATTACATTGAGCATTACATTTCAGATGTAATTTAGTTACGTTTAAAAGGGAATGTATAGCTTTTATCTTCCATCTCTCCAAGTGTTCTTCCAATATCTTGGATTGGTTCCTTTGTGCAATTCCTCAGACTGTTGTGATGTTCCACTGGAAACTTCCTCTGTAAGGAATTTGTAAGATGTAGACAGTGTCTTTTAGACTCTTCTTGTTTTGGTCCATTGAGTTTTCTGTTGACAGCTTTAAGCAGAGCTATGTTTGGCAACCATTGCATTCTTTCCATTGGCAACTCTCTAAGTCTGGAACCTGGAAAAAGGTTTGGTTTATACAGGATCATCCAACTTGTCAGTTTTCAGGACAAAAAAAAAGCTTTAATGTTTTCTCTTACAGTCCCTAAAGTTCTGGGTATTAACCAGTACAGTCCAGGCCATGATATCCAGCAACATATAAGCTGCTTACCCAAAAACAACCAATAACACATACGACATAAAACAGAATAAACAATAATCAACAGCAAACGGTTTTACCCACTGTTTAAAGAATGTAACAACATCCATTCAGACGGTCCAACATGAATACAAGCTTATGGGTTTAGGTGGTATGTAACCTGAGTGTGATCTTGGACTCTAATCTTTGTTTGATCCTGCATGTAAACACAGTCACTAAAGTAGCTTCTGATCATCTAAGAAATATTCACGAAAGTTCAACTTCATGTGTTTGTTACAGAGTTGATCACTGTAATAGTCAGAGTTAATCACTGTAATGGTCAGAGTTGATCACTGTAATGGTCAGAGTTGATCACTGTAATGGTCAGAGTTGATCACTAATGATCAGAGTTGATCACTGTAATGGTCAGAGTTGATCACTGTAATGGTCAGAATTGATCACTAATGATCAGAGTTGATCACTGTAATGGTCAGAGTTGATCGTTGTAATGGTCAGAGTTGATCGTTGTAATGGTCAGAGTTGATCACTGTAATAGACAGAGTTGATCGCTGTAATGATCAGAGTTGATCACTGTAATGGTCAGAGTTGATCGTTGTAATGGTCAGAGTTGATCACTGTAATGGTCAGAGTTGATCGCTGTAATAGTCAGAGTTGATCACTGTAATGGTCAGAGTTGATCACTGTAGAAGACAGAGTTGATCACTGTAATGATCAGAGTTGATCACTGTAATGGTCAGAGTTGATCGTTGTAATGGTCAGAGTTGATCACTGTAATGGTCAGAGTTGATCACTGTAATAGACAGAGTTGATCACTGTAATGGTCAGAGTTGATTACTGTAGAAGACAGAGTTGATCACTGTAATGGTCAGAGTTGATCACTGTAATGGTCAGAGTTGATCGCTGTAATGGTCAGAGTTGATCGCTGTCATGGGCAGAGCTGATCGCTGTCATGGGCAGAGTTGATCACTGTAATGATCAGAGTTGATCGCTGTAATGGTCAGAGTTGATCACTGTAATGGTCAGAGTTGATCACTGTAATGATCAGAGTTGATCACTGTAATGGTCAGAGTTGATCACTGTAATGGTCAGAGTTGATCGCTGTAATGGTCAGAGTTGATCACTGTAACGGTCAGAGTTGATCACTGTAATGGTCAGAGTTGATCACTGTAATGATCAGAGTTGATCGCTGTAATGATCAGAGTTGATCACTGTAATGGTCAGAGTTGATCACTGTAATGATCAGAGTTGATCACTGTAATGATCAGAGTTGATCGCTGTAATGGTCAGAGTTAATCACTGTAATGGTCAGAGTTAATCACTGTAATGGTCAGAGTTGATCGCTGTAATGATCAGAGTTGATCGCTGTAATGGTCAGAGTTAATCACTGTAATGATCAGAGTTGATCGCTGTAATGATCAGAGTTGATCACTGTAATGGTCAGAGTTGATCACTGTAATGATCAGAGTTGATCGCTGTAATGATCAGAGTTGATCACTGTAAGGGTCAGAGTTGATCGCTGTAATGGTCAGAGTTAATAACTGTAATGGTCAGAGTTGATCACTGTAATGGTCTCCTGCTGGAGTTCCAAAGAAAACAATCAAACTGCACCAGAACACAGCAGATTAGATCCATGGCTGGATTACTGACCGGGCCAGTGGGGCCAGCGCCCAGGGGACCTTGAGGTCAAAACATTTAGCAATGCCCATCAACATTTATGATACAATATATTTTTATTTCTGAGGGCCCTCCATTGTAAGGATCCTCTGACATTTCATAACTTTGACCCCAGGGCCTCTTGGGGCCCCTAGCCTTGTTTTTGGGCCCCCTAGCCGTGCTTTTGGGCCCTAGCCATGCTTTTGGGGGCTCTAGCCATGCTTTTGCACCCTAGCCAGGCTTTTGGGCCCTAGCTATGCTTTTGGGAGCCCTAGCCATGCTTTTGCGCCCTAGCTATGCTTTTGGGAGCCCTAGCCATGCTTTTGCGCCCTAGCCATGCTTTTGGGGGCCCTAGCCATGCTTTTGGGGGCCCTAGCCATGCTTTTGGGCTCCTTATGAAAATGGACAAGGGGTTGTGGCACTGCTCGACTTCGACTTCTGGCAATACGGGGGCCTAGGAAAGAGGGGGGCATAATTTTAGAGGGCCCTGGCTATTAGAGCCCCTACCAGGGAGCCCTAGAGAAGAGCAGGGCAAACCATTAGAGGGCCCTTGATCACGAGGGGCGCGGGTTTGGGGGGGGGGGGGTGGTGGGGGGGTATCCCTGGGCAACTCTTGGATCCTAACAAACACTAAACAGAGCTCAGGACCGAAATTATATATAATACAATCATATCTATCAGAGAATGTGGTGTGAAATCAATAAAATAAGTAGTATAAAATAGACAGTACACATACAATCTCTGACTATAATATAATATAATATAATATAATATAATATAATATAATATAATATAATATAATATAATATGAAAGACATGCAATGGCAGTCTCAAAATAAAATTTTCTTGTGATGGCCATATTCATGAAATCATTTCTAATAATAGCATTTGCCCAGCACCCTCCTTTTCTACAGCCTGACAGGCAAATAAACACCCGTACATAACTGTCACTATGTGCTACTGAGCTGACTATATAATCATCCACAGTTAGGCTGAGTAACCGGCCTTAGTGAAGTCCTTCATGCAGAGCAGGATAATAACCACGTTTAAACTACTCTTCCTGTCCAGTTACTTAATCTCAGCACACAGTTGTGACAGAAGCAGATCAGAAAAGCTGAAACATGTAGATTTTAATAAAGAACCACTGACAGAAAGAAACAAACACACACTATAAACTGAACACATCACACACTGACAGACACAACGGCATGCTCTGGAGCAGCTGCGTGGGCTTCAGGAGGCCTGTGAAACAGTGGAGCAGTCCCTATCAATCAAATCCTCACAGCAGTGGTCAGCATCAGTACCTGACCTCACTAATACTCAATCAAATCCTCACAGCAGTGGTCAGCATCAGTACCTGAACTCACTAATACTCAATCACATCCTCACAGCAATGTTCATCAGTACCTGACTTCACCAACCAAAAATCTTTTCAGTACAGTCAAAATGCCTTCCAGTATAACCCAAACTCTGCCCAATACAACCAAAACACCTCCCTGTTTAACCATAACCCATCCCAGTACAATCAAAACTCTTCCCAGTACAACCAAAACTCTTCCCAGTACAACCTAAACCCCTCCCAGTATGACCAAAACTCCTCCCGATAGAAACATAACCCCTTAATGTTCAACCAAAACCCCTCCCTGTTCAACCAAAACTCTTCCCAGTACATCCAAAACCCCTCCCTGTTCAACCAAAACTCTTCCCAGTTCAACCAAAATCTCCTCCAGTATGACCAAAGACCCTCCTGGTACAACCAAAGCCTCTCCCGGTACGACCAAAACCCCTCCCAGTATGACCAAAACCCCTTAGTGTTCAACCAAACCCATCCCAGTACAACCAAAACCCCTGAATGTTCAACCAAAACTCTTCCCAGTACAACCAAAATCCCTCCCAGTACAACTCCTACCTGTTCAACCAAAATGATCTGTGTCTGTGAAATGGTAACATGGTTAACAGTGATATAGACCGACACGACTGTACAATCAGGATATATAGATAAACGATCTGAGTTCTGATTGGCTGCTCTATACAGTGATTTATTTAAAAAAAACCTTTTTATAAAGTTTTAAAAACTTCAGTCGAAGTGGGCGGAGCTAAACTGCTGTAGCCTGAATAAATACACTAAGTCTGGCTGTTGTGACATCACAAAAACAATTAAATCAAAATCTTAACTTCCAAATAATTTTCTTTTTCTTTTTTCTACAAACAAGTGAGGAAATTTCAGTTTTCCATGTTTCAGTTTCTCAGCTACACAGAGCTCACACACTTTCCCTTCAACTGTACAACAACAAAGAAACTAAAACTGTTCCTTCTGCCTCTGCCAGCAGCGTTCTTCAGCTCCGGCCGGGCAGGAACCGTGTAAAATTCAGGTTTGGACGGGAACGTTTTTCTTTTCTTTTTTTTTTAAATACAACAAAGTCATCCGGTTTATTTTCTTTAGCGGAGGAATGGAGGCCAGGACTGTGTTTGAGAGTTTCAGAGCGAGACAGTATTTAAAACTAATCCTGAAGAGGCCAGGAGCCAGAACCCCATCCTGATGTGAAGGACATGTAGCTCAACGTGCTCCACACTGTTACGACAAGCAGCAGCCACTCACTTTCAGCACACACCGTTCGGGAGACGGGAATGAGCTTGTTTGCTAATGCAAATGTATGTAAATGAGGCTCCGAGTGTGTGTTTGGAGGAGAAGTCTTAAGTCTCACCTCCACCTCCAGATGTTCGGAACAAAAAGCACTCATAAAAGCTGGAACCTAAAGGGGAAGCGGGTGTTCAGGGGGCTCCTGACTGCTGGAATGTAGTGAGAGTTGAAGAAGGAGATCTTCTCTCTCCACAGTGAGGCTGTTTCAATCGCTGCTCCAGGCAGAGTAGCCGAGAACTCTCTTAAAAATATAAACACCACGAACAGTTGTTTGTGTAGCTATGGAAGAATCACTTTCTTAAATTAAAAACTTTTAAAACAAAGAAGCAAACCTCCAATAGTATCTCAAACTTTAAATAAAATACACTTTTCTGTCATTTAAAAAACAGATAAACTAAAAACAAGTAAAACTAAAGCTACATTTAGAAATTTACTTTAAAATTAAATCTGAATTAATAGTACACTTTAACACTACAGCGAAATTTAGTATTACACTTTAAAACCAAATTTAAATTTAGAAGTATATATTTAAACTAAAGCTAAATTTAGTAGTATATTTTAAAACTAAAACTACATTTAGGAGTATATATATATTTTTTCTTTTAGTAGTATACTTTCACTAAAGCTAGACTAAGAAGTATACTTTAACACTAAAATTAAATTTAGCAGCGTACTTTAACAATAAAGCTAAATTTGGTAGTACACTTTTTTACCTTAAAATAAACTCAGCAGTATACTTTCACACTAAAGCTAAGTTTAGTAGTATACTTTAACAATATAGCTAAACTTAATATTATACTTTAAAATTAAAGCTAATTTTGTAGTATATTTTCACAGTAAATCTACATTTAGAAGTATACTTTTGAACAAAAGCTAAATTTAGAAGTATACTTTAAAACTTAATCTAAATTTAGAAGTATACTTTAAAACTTAATCTAGATTTAGAAATATACTTTAAAATGAAGATAAATTTAGTATTACACTTTAAAGCCAAAGGTAAATGTAATATTACACTTTAACACTTAAGCTAAATTTAGTAGTATACTGCAACACTAAAGCTAAATGTAGTATTACACTTTAAAACTAAAGCTAAATTTAGTAGTATAATTTATACTAAAGATAAATTTGTTAGCATTTAGAAATACACTTTAAAACTAAATCTGAATTAGTAGTACATTTTAACACTAAAGCAAAATTTAGTATCACACTTTAAAACTAAAGCTAGGTTTAGTAGTATACTTATATAGTAATGCCACTTTTAGAAGTATATTTTTAAACTAAAGCTAAATTTAATTGTCTACTTTAACTCAAAGCTAAATTTAGTAGTATATTTTAAAACTAAAGCTACATTTATCATTACACTTTAAAACTAAAGTTAAAATAAGTAGTATACTTAAAACTAAAAATACTTTTCTAAGTATATTTTAAAAATAAAGCAACATTTTTTTAAAGCTAAACCAAAAATCGGAACTCCACTAAACCCACAGATTTGTTAAGTAAGTAAATTAGCATGTGCAGACACTGTAAATACACAGAACAGTGTGAGTTACAGCCTGCCCATAGAGAATGAATAGGATGAAAAAGTGCACGCCAATCTACTGAACAACTGATTGACCGACAGACACCGTTTCACATACACTGACCCGGGACGGACCCCCCACCACGACTACAGTGTTGGTTTGACCCGCACTCGTCTGACCCGGGACGGACCCCCCACCACGACTACAGTGTTGGTTTGACCCGCACTCGTCTGTTTGTCGTTTTTTCCATCCCTCTTTTTTCACCATACAGTCCCATTCATTTTCAGTCACAACCAAACGTTATAGTTTCATCAAACCTACAGCCTCCAAACTGCCAGTACTCACTCAGAACAGATCCCCAAACACACTGACCCTCACTCCTCTACCTATCGTTTATTCATCCCTCGTTCCATCCTGCGTTTCCTTCAGGAAATGCACTTTTCTAGTTGTTACATGATGTTGTTTTAAATCAATCAATCAATCAGTTAATCAACCTTAATTTTCACTCAGGAGTACATTGAGGGAGACCCTCATTTACAATGTCGCTGAGCACTACAATTGCTAAATAAAAAGGGATTGAAAATAAATTTTAATTAGGAGTAAGACAAAAATAAAAAATAAGTCAATAAAAGTAGATAGAAATATTGTAGTAAAATATAAAATAGTAAAAGAAATAATAATAAAAAATAATAAAAGTAATAATAAAATAATAATAATAATAATAATAATAAAGGGGCAGCACTCTAAACTGCCCAATAGTGTGAGTGCGTGAGTGAGTGTGTGTTGACCATGCGATGGACTGGCGAACTGTCCATGGTGTAGCCCGCCTTCACATGATGACGCTGGGATTGGCTCCAGCCCCCCTGTGACCCCAACTAGCGGGATTAAGCGACAGATAATGGATGGATGGATGGATGGGTTATAATAATAAAGAAATAAAAATGAAGATAAAAGAATGGTAAAAGGAAATTGAAAGGAGAATATATAAATAAATTAATTAAATTAAGAGTTTTAAGTGACTCAGTGACTCCAGCGAGCTGAGCTTTAGTGTTTCCTGCAGTGACGTCCAGCTCGCTGGTGCTGCTGGAGCTAAAAGCAGATTTTCCCAGTTCAGTAAAAGCTCTAGGAACGTGAAGAGTGATTCAAGCACTGGAGTAAGTTCTGTAATTTGTACTATTCTCAGTGAACATTGTTGTGAAATACAATGGCATATGGAGTGAGTGTGTGTTGGCCATGCGATGGACTTGCGAACTGTCCATGGTGTACCCCACCTTCGTAATAAAAATCCAGATAAAAGAATGGTAAAAGGAAATTAAAATGAGAATAAATAAATAAGTAAATAAATAAATAAATAAACAACTGAATATCAGATTCATAAAACTGTTAATTAAAACTAAAATGAAATAAAACACTGGCAGATTTTCCCAGTTCAGTAAAAACTCTAGGAACCTGAAGCGTGATCCAGTCACTGGAGCGAGTTCCGTAATTCGTACTATTCTCAGTGAACATTGTTGTGACATACGATGGCATACGGCCAGAAAGTGATTTAATATTCAAAAATATCGTTCTAATCCAGACTGCAACAACTCCTTTACATTCACTCGCCTATTTAACCCACAGAGGTTTGGCTCCGCCCACTCATGTTGAAGTTATAAGGAGTGTTTCCGCCTGGACTGCTTTACGACTGTGCAGCATGTTAGGCAGCCAATCAGAATCATTGTGCGTCGTTGAGGCTCGGTGACTAAACGCAGCCTGAAATGGTGGAAAATGGTCATAAATGAATTACGGCTGTTTTTGGTGCATAAAACCACAAAAACATTCTAAACGGGTCTCGAGAGAAAAGCATAAACGAGAGGGAGAATGTAGGACGTGGGCTCTTTGAGCGCTCCTCAGCACTGGAACCAAAACGCTGACAAAGGCTTTGACTCATACTGACCAGGCGCATTGTTTCACAGAGCGCTCGCTCGGAAGACTTCGTGGAGACCTCAGCTCGGCACCAGTGGGTTTCGTTGCTTTCCCAAGCAGCACTAAGGATTATATTAGATTAGGTCTGATAGTTTAGTATGTGTTGGCCCCAACGCGTTAAACTTCTTTAGCCGGTCTTTATGCTCCTCGCTTCCCCCTCGGCCGTGGGTGTTTGCTTTTGGGGTGGTTTGGGGGGGGCTCCAGTGGTCAGGTGGTGGGGTACAGCGAGCATACACTGTGCAGACCCTCTCAAAGGCCGTCCTTGTTGTCAGTGTCAGTAAAGCCGAGCTACAGTTATGCCCTTTAAACGACCATTAGCAGAAATCACACTTAACCCTGACCGGCGAGGGTGCCGTGTGGTCACTCTCTATGTCCCTTCTATAGGCGGGTAATGTGACCTCGTAGTCGTTTCGGTGCAGTTCACTCCACGAGAGCTGCTCACGACTTCTCTGTGGAAAGTATGCAGGGATTTCTCTGCTACCATGTATGTCTTGGTTCCACAAGGACCATTCACACGGCAGAGGCAGCCTCTCGGCTGTGGGAGTGAGTTTATGCATTCCCAGCTCAGAATGTGGGTTCATGGCACCACTCTCTGGTTTGTGGTGGAACTGCTGGACAGAAGTGAGGGTCAGGTTACCAGTTCACCCTGCAGGGCTTTCTTCCTCACTGGCTGGATTAACCTGCTCATTATTTTGAAGTTTAATAAGATGTTTAATAAAGTAGCTACAATGAAGTTGATATAGATATTTGAGATATTTCAGATTGTTTAACCCAAAGCATTGATGGACACAATAATAATAATAATAATAATAATAATAAAAAAATAAAAAAATAAAAATAATAATAATAATAATAATAAGCTGAATAAACAGGCAGGGTGTGACATAACCTCTGCTATTGGTTGGTATAGTATACTGTGGTCTGAGGGGTCAAAGGTTTGGCGTTTTTTGGCTTTCAACTTGATGCACAGAAGTTTATCTGGTTTCACTGAATATTTACATAACAATCCTCGCAATTTCAAGTTAAAGTACAACTAACAGGTTCTATTTACTGTTTAACATATTAGGGACATAATATATATATATATGTATGTATATAAAGTTTTTGGTCTCTCCTTCACCTACTGGTGTACAGGTAAACTGACTAACTCCACCTTCACCTAAACACAGGTAAACTGTAACACTACCTTCACCTACCTGTGTACAGGTAAACTGTAACTCTACCTTCACCTACCTGTGTACAGGTAAACTATAACACTACCTTCACCTACCTGTGTACAGATAAACTGTAACTCTACCTTCACCTACCTGTGTACAGGTAAACTGAAACTCTACCTTCACCTACCTGTGTACAGGTAAACTGTAACACTACCTTCACCTACCTGTGTACAGGTAAACTGAAACTCTACCTTCACCTACCTGTGTACAGGTAACCAGCCTATTAATACAGTATTAATACATTATGACAGATGTAAATCCAGAACTGTATTAATACTAATACTGTTTTGCTGAGTAAATATATAACTGACTGGTAGTGTATATATAATAATACTGTATATATATATATATATATATATACCATTGTTAATACCTAGTGTTTATCTAATCAGTACCTATGTACTGATGTGGTTTATGGTTTATGTTTAAAGACTATTAGTTTTAAATAATGTGCCTGGGTTCTAAGACTTGTGCACAGGGCTGTATATGCAGCTAACATGTGAGAGTCTGAAGAACTTGCTGGAAACAGACCAAACACCTGGTTATTCACATCTCAGGGTGGAGGGGCTGAATGACGCCCCACCCTGCTCACACCTCTCTAGTAGTCGTTTAGAAGTGTGAACACGCCCCTGAGGTTGTACTCGCTTGATGGGACAGTCAGACTTTTCACATGTAAACTGGGTCTTGATGTCGAGGGCGTGTCCCAGCATTCCATGCTGAACGGCCAACAAAGACACCCCATTTAAAAATGCATGGATTTCAGGATGAAACTGTCCTGCTGTGTGTTTTTACAGGTTTAAAGTAATGTAGCTAATAGAGACGTCCAGGAAACTAAGCTCACAGCATCAGCCCTGCAGGGAATTCCAGCTGTAATCCTTATTTTGAGACAGAACATACGCACAGCTCATTAATTCATATCTTTATCTGATCAATAAGTGTGTGTTCACCAGTAAGATCAGCAGATCTGATTAGAAAAGATGTAAATAATCAGACATACAATACAAAGTAACATGAGTATGTTATTGTGAGAGAAGTAGATCAGATCTTGATCCAGTTTGAAGAACAAAGTTAGGTTCCAGATTTCTCCTGGACGCCCCAGACATTGTATGAATGTGTTCAGTTCTTGATTTATCTTAATGAAGTACTGAGCAGTCAAAGCAGGTATTAGATGAGAACTGATAATAATACTGGGTTGTTTAGGAGAAGCTTGGAAAGAGTTAAATAAACACACTGACGTATGAAAAAGCACTACTCACTCTATTAATACTGATTAATATTTAATAATAAAGTGTAAAAGCACTACTTACTCTATTAATACTGATTAATATTTAATAATAAAGTGTAAAATCTCTACTTACTCTATTAATACTGTTTCATATTTAATAATAAAGTGTAAAAGCACTACTTACTCTATTAATACTGATTAATATTTAATAATAAAGTGTAAAATCTCTACTTACTCTATTAATACTGATTAATATTTAATAATAAAGTGTAAAAGCTCTAATTACTTTATTAATACTGATTAAAATTTAATAATACAGTGTTTTAATGCGTAAATAAAAACTTCCTGTCTGGAAAAAATAGCTTTTTAAAATATAATAATGTTCCCAAGTGACTAAAAGTTGTTCATGTTCTGTAAGTTAATGTGTCTATGTAGAACTTACTTTTGTGCACATTTTATTGTTGTATATCTGTTTATATATATATATATATATATATATATATATATATATATATATATATATATATATATATATATATATATTTTTTTTTTTTTTTTTTTTTTTTTTTTTTTTTTTTTGCTGTCCAATGAAAAAAAATAGGTATCTCCAAAATGACAACTTTACAGGGTTGGGCGATATGGGAAAAAATCTTATCACGATAATTTTTTTCATATCAGTTGATATCGATATATATCACGATATAAATCAAATCACTATTTCCTTTTTAAGTGAGATATGAAGGTATCAACATTTAATTTTTTTCTTAAATTGTTTTTTATATTCAGACAAATGTACTATAGAACATTACACAACTATATTAACCACACACACACACACACACACATATATATATATATATATATATATATATATATATATATATATATATATATATATATCTATATGTGTGTGTGTGTGTATGTGTGTGTGTGTAATTCAGTTGTGTAATGTTGTGTACATGGGGCAGTATTAGTATGAACAGTATTCACACAGACACTGTTAAGCAGGCTGTTTCTGGCCCTTTAAGTTCTGAGGAAAGGACTCGTAGTGGTGAGTCGACTCTTTATCGGCTCAAATGGTGAGTTGGTTTAGCGATTCTGTTTCGGTAGAAAAAAAGTTTCCCTGCTCGGGATTTTGGATTATAAAGTCAACTTTGTCTCAGCGGTCTCACTCGAACTCATACAGTAAACATGTTCATGTTTATCGATTACGAAATTACGTCGATTAGGTGGAAAGCATGGATTTATCCGGAGCGCGAGCTGCAGCTACAAACAATCTCTCACCTACATCTAAAGCTGAGGGAGTGTTTCACACAGAAACACAACAGTGAGGTGCTCTGTCAGCTCTGCACAACACAACTGTACAGCTGCTACACACCAGCACTCGAAGCTCAAACACCCTGTAGCGCTTTATCAACACAGCAGCAGGACAGCACCTGTTTACTAGTTGTTCTTATCTTAGCAGATTATTTTAAGATTATTAACACGTGTAACATGTTTCTTTCAGTAGTATTTAACGTTTTCTGTTGTCGTTTTCTCTTATTTTATTCTCTCTGCTTGACTGTGGTGTCTGCAGTAACTTATTACTAGCGTGTATGTTAAGCTGCCGCTACATCTACACTCTGCACTGTGAGCTTCAACCAAACACGAAGTGGCTGGAACTCCAGTTCAGCCACCTGATTGGTTTGTGGCGGTGCTATTCTCATTCTCATTGGCTGTTCGTGTTGTCTCTCAAAACACGGACGGAACTTAATTCTATCGACTTTCTATCGACTAAGTCTTATCGTTCTATCGAGGAAATGTTATTTCGCGATAATTATCGTTATCGTTTTATCGCCCAGCCCTACTTTCAATGTATGTCAATGGAACTAGAAATGTTTCCTACGTTTCTATTGGTCCATTAATCGTTCACGGCAGCTGCTTCATTCAAATGATGTGGAAAAATACAATGCCGTCACTGAACCCTGGAGCAGTGGACATGTGTTACAAATCAGGCTTCTCTATCTGGCAGTCTGATGGAGGAGTCTGGGTTTGGAGAACACCAGGAGAACATTACCTGACTGTAACTTTGACTGTTGTTGGGGTTGTTAATGCTATGGGGTTGTTGTTCAGGGTTAGCTGAGAGCCCCTCAGATCCAGTGAAGGGAAATCTTAGTGCATCAAAAATTTTGGACTACTGTATGCTTCCAACTTTGTGGGAACTGTTGTGGTTAGTAAGGTGGTGTAGTGGTCAGTACGGTGGTGTAGTGGTCAGTACGGTGGTGTAGTGGTTAGTATGGTGGTGTAGTGGTCAGTACGGTGGTGTAATGGTTAGTACGGTGGTGTAGTGGTTAGTATGGTGAGTATCGGTGGTGTAGTGGTTAGTACCGGTGGTTGTAGTGTTAGTAGGTGGGTGTAGTGGTTAGTCGGTGTGTAGTGGTTAGTATGGTGGTGTAGTGGGTTAGTAGGTGGTGAGTGATTAGTATGGTGGTGTAGTGGTTAGTACGGTGGTGTAGTGGTTAGTATGTGTGGTGTAGTGGTTAGTACAGTGGTGTAGTGGTTAGTATGGTGGTGTAGTGGTTAGTACGGTGGTGTAGTGGTTAGTATGGTGGTGTAGTGGTCAGTATGGTGGTGTAATGGTTAGTACGGTGGTATAGTGGTTAGTATGGTGGTGTAGTGGTTAGTATGGTGGTGTAGTGGTTAGTACGGTGGTGTAGTGGTTAGTATGGTGGTGTAGTGGTTAGTATGGTGGTGTAGTGGTCAGTATGGTGGTGTAGTGGTTAGCTATGGGTGGTGTGGTGGGTTAGTATGGTGGTGTAGTGGTTAGTATGGTGGTGTAGGGTCAGTACGGTGGTGTAGTGGTTAGTATGGTGGTGTAGTGGTTAGTATGTTGGTGTAGTGGTCAGTATGGTGGTTGTAGTGGTTAGTATGGTGGTGTAGTGGTCAGTATGGTGGTGTAGTGGTTTAGTATGGTGGTGTAGTGGTCAGTATGTTGGTGTAGTGGTTAGTATGGTGGTGTAGTGGTTAGTATGGTGGTGTTGTGGTCAGCTATGGTGGTGTAGTGGTAGTGTGGTGGTGTAGTGGTTAGTATGGTTGGTGTAGTGGTTAGTACGGTGGTGTAGTGGTCAGTAACGGTGGTGTAGTGGTTAGTGATGGTGGACTGTAGTGGTCAGTACGGTGGTGTAGTGGTTAGTATGGTGGTGTAGTGGTTAGTATGGTGGTGTAGTGGTCAGTACGGTGGTGTAGTGGTTAGTATGGTGGTGTAGTGGTTAAGTATGGTGGTGTACGTGGTCAGTACATGGTGGTGTAGTGGTTAGTGTGGTGGCTGTAGTGGTCTAGTATGGTGGTGTAGTGGTTAGTACGGTGGTGTAGTGGTCAGTACGGTGGCTGTAGTGGTTAGTATGGTGGTGTAGTGGTCAGTACTGTGGTTGTAGTGGTTAGTATGGTGGTGTAGTGGTTAGTATGGTGGTACTGTAGTGGTCAGTACGGTGGTGTAGTGGTTAGTATGGTGGTGTAGTGGGTTAGTATGGTGGTGTAGTGGTCAGCTATGGCTGGTGTAGTGTGTCAGTATGTGGTGTAGTCGTTAGTATGGTGGTGTGTGGTTAGTATGGTGGTGTAGTGGTTAGTATGGTGGTGTAGTGGTTAGTATGGGGTGTACCCTCAGGTGGTCAGTATATGAGCTGGTGTAGTGGTCAGTATGGTGTGTAGTGGTTAGTATGGTGGTGTAGTGGTTAGTATGGTGGTGTAGTGGTTAGTATGGTGGTGTAGTGGTTAGTACGGTGGTGTAGTGGTTAGTATGGTGTTGTAGTGGTTAGTATGGTGGTGTAGTGGTTAGTATGGTGGTGTAGTGGTCAGTATGGTGGTTTAGTGGTCAGTATGGTGGTGTAGTGGTCTCCTCACAGTAAGATGATCTGGGTTGGATTCCCGGTCCGGGTGGTTCTGTGTGGAGTGTGTATGGTCTCTCTGTGTTTGAGTGGGTTCCTCCGGGTTCTCCGGTTTCCTCCCACAGTCCAAACACATGCATGTTAGGATCCTCACTCTAAACTGCTCGTAGGTGTGAGTGTGTGTTGGCCATGTGATGTAATAGTGAACTGTCAATGGTGTACCCCGCCTTCATCCGATGCCGCTGGGACTGGCTCCAGCCCCTGTGACCCTGACTAGCGGGATTAAGCGGCAGATAATGGATGGATGGGTTTAAAATGGGATGTCATAAAGGTGTGGGTGTAATGTGTAGGTGCCCCAATTTCGTCCATATAGCGTATCTAAACTTAGACTGGTTTAAAAAAAAATGTAACCACAGGACAAGGTCCAGGAGGTACATTTACCCTTTCACTTTCCCCACAGATAGAGATCGGCACTTTGCCCCCAGATGAGGACAATGACCCGGCACCGGCTGCTTCACTGGAGGAGGAGGAAGAAGAAGAACATGAGCGGGAAAAAGAAAGGCTGGATAAGAAGAAACAGCCCATTAAGCCCCAGCTTATCCCATCAGGCTCCGGGGAGCCAGGGGTTTTAATGGGTCCTGACACACAGGGAGGTCTGTACCGCACACACAAACTCCTCAAATTCTTAAGCTATTCCCGTGTACTACTGTTAGCGTCCTAGAACTCACCGGAATATAATGCCATCATTCCATTTAACTGTCAATGTGATGGGTTAAATGTGTTTTAACCGTTCTGCAACTGCTTTCTTACATGCATCCCTCCATCATCTCTAACTGTCTACACTGAATCATTGTCCATGCTGTTCTAATCAGTCTCTTAACACCTAATCTTGTCTCTAACAAGAGGAGGAGCTTCGTCTGACACCCATTGACATCCTTCATATCTCTGGAGACTCTTCGGGTTCTGGGGACAGTTCTGGAAGTTCTGGAGCATCAGAGACTTCTGGGGAGACTCTCAGTTCTGGTTCTGGGGAACATCTTGGTTCTGGAAGCTCTGGGGACTTCAGTTCTGAAGGCTCTGCAGATGTTGGTTCTGGAGCCTCTGGGGACACTGTTTCTGAAAGCTCTGGGGACACTGTTTCTGAAAGCTCTGGGGACACTGTTTCTGAAAGCTCTGGGGACACTGTTTCTGGACTTCCTGGAGACATTGTTTCTGGTGACTCTGGGGACTTTATTTCTGGGGTCTCTGGGGATTTTATTTCTGGAGTCTCTGGAGACTTTGTTTCTGGAGTCTCTGGGGACTTTGTTTCTGGAGTCTCTGGAGACTTTGTTTCCGGAATCTCTGGGGACTTAACTTCTGGAGTCTCTGGGGACTTTGTTTCTGGAGTCTCTGGGGACTTTGTTTCTGGAGTCTCTGGGGACTTTGTTTCTGGAGTCTCTGAGGACTTTGTTTCTGGTTTCTCTGGGGATTTCATTCCTGAAGTCTCTGGGGATGTTTCTACAATCTCTGGAGACCTTGGTTCTGGGCCCTCGGGGGGTTCAGGGTTAGCGATAACACTCATTCCTTACACAGGTCAGTACTAACGACTTTAGTGGGAGCTTTAGTCTGTACATCTAAAATTAGAATGGGGAGCATTTCACTGAGGGTTGAGAGGTTTTGTCTGCTCTGGGGACAATTAGAGGGACAGTTGGAGTTGAGGGTTTTTCTGGTAATTTAATGGATTATTTTAGGATAAATTAGATCTAACTGGTTATTATTCATGTTGCAAACATTGCTGTCATGATCTTGACTGCCACCTTGATGTTTGGCGAAAAGAGCTAATTTCTCTTTTACTGCATCGCCTTGTCTTTAACAAGGGGAGGAGATATCACTGACACCCACCATCATCCCTGAAGAAGCAATTGGGGTTTCTGGGGAGTCTGGTCTTCCAGAGGTGTCTGGTCTTCCAGAGGTGTCTGGTCTTCCAGAAGTGTCTGGTCTTCCTGAGGTGTCTGGTCTTCCTGAGGTGTCTGGTCTTCCTGAGGTGTCTGGTTTACCTGAGGTGTCTGGGATTCCTGAGGTCTCTGGTTCAACTGAGGTGTCTGGTTTACCCGAGGTGTCTGGGATTCCTGAGGAGTCTGGGATTCCTGAGGAGTCTGGGATTCCTGAGGAGTCTGGGACTCCTGTGGAGCCTTGGACTCCTGTGGAGCCTGTGACTCCAGTGGAGCCTGTGACTCCTGTGGAAACCGAGGAACCTGGGGAACCTGAGGAACCAGTGATAACGTTAATCCCTGACCTAGAAGAAGGTCAGTATTTTGACTGCCAAGTAGAGTTATATTTCGAACTAGGTAGTAGGATGAAATAGAGTCAGACTTGTTTTTAGCCTGAACTGGTATACCCTGGGTCAGTCTATTCATTTCATTAATGCTAACACATTTACTGTACAGTATATCAAACGATATATGATGTTCTCCCTATCTCCTAAAGCCACGTACTTCATTTAACTGGCTGATTTTTGGTTAAATGTCTGTTGATTTGCACTCAACATCTTCACTACTCACTTACCTGATCTCTTTGTCCAACCATGTGCTAATCCCTCTCCTAACACCCTAATGTTGTGTCTAACAAGAGGAGGAGCTGCTTCCCACCACCCCGACCACCCCCGAGGAGGGGGCTGGGGAAATAATAGAGTCAGGGGAGTCTGGGCTACCTGACACTGATCTTGACATTGAAACTGACATACAAGGTCAGTACCCTATCGATCAATTTTGTTGTTATGGGCACCTAAAATATAAAGTCTGTTACTCCAAATGAGATAAGAAATTAACCAGAGTTAGATTTTTATAGTATTGTTGACATGACAGCTGGGTATTGTTCATAGCTGCGTTAGTCCTTTGTACCTAGAAAAACAAGGTGTCTTGTTTTGCTGCAACATCCTGCAAGCTCACAAGCGTCAAGAGATTGAGAGCTGAGGGAGTTCTCAGATAAAACTTGATGTTCTTGAGGACTCGTGTACAAGCCAACTATCTGATCTCTGAAAGCTGCACATGGGCAAACCAGGATTTGCACTCTCCCAACTTCACATGCTGCCCCTCACGATGACAATTCACCACTTGTGGTCCTCAGCGGGATAATCGTTCATGGTGCCCACAAGAGCTGCCCATCTCCTTGTAGGATACGCTTAGGTCAAAACTATACCTTACGCAAGGATGCAAATGCAGATGTGTGAGCAGTACAGCAATGGTCACCATGGGCCAAACTGTCATGTACCCCTAGACAAGCAGTTGAGTCTGAAGCTAAAATGGGTGACTATAAACACAAATGACACACTTTTCATTCTAACAGAACAGGTAACGTAGATCGCCCACCTCTGGTGTCCACGTTTAGCGGTTGGGGCTGTTGGAGGCAGCTCTAAACTGTCTCCTATGACCTCCTATGAAGTCCTGAGAGTTTGTAAATGCCATAGTAACGTAAGTTAGCGTGGCGAGCTTGTACAGAAGGGTGCCGTCAATTACGTTTGCATCCTTGTGTAAAGTATGCTTGATACTTTCATACATGATTTGCTGTTGACACAATTTTATTTTTAAGTTTAAATAAAACCAAAAAACTAAACAAAAAAATTTGGCGTACAGGATTACAGCTACCAGTGGTCCTCGGATCTATAGGGAGGACATTTGAATGTGATTCTATACCAGGTGCCCATTAACCAGGCACCAATAAGAACCATGAGAATTGGAGAAAGGTGGTACCTGAACCCTACATTCTGACACCAGCCATGAGGGACGAAGGTAGGAAGCGGTGTTTACATCTGTCGTTGCTGCCCAGGGGTTCTTAGGACCTAAAAGGCTGTTGGGATCTTGCAGGATGCTGTGGAATAATAGACATGTATCTTTACATTTTATAAAGTGAAACGTCCTCTTAAAACTGTTTAGCACTGTTCCAGACGTGCACATGTGTGGAGCTTACTCTGGTTTAACAGAATGAACAATCCCAGTTTGATACTACGAGTTGCCAGTTTATTAGGTCCACTTGTACCTTCACACAAACGTTCCACAGGTTATACAGTGTGACCTATACATATGAATCAGTTCGTTACATCAGTTAATGGTCAGTAAGCATTGGAATGGACATTAGAGTTGGTGCTAGACTTACAAGTTCTAGCATCTCCCAAAAGGAGGTCATCCTGTGCTCCTTTCGCAAGTATTCCAGGAGAGACCATGTGGATGAAAACAGCACCTCCAAATTCACGACTGGGGCACAGACTGTCATCTCAGAATGCATTACTTCAGAATTTAGACTTCTGTCTGAATGTCGTACCACAGCTGAAGAGGACGTCCAGTGCTGACATGGTCAAGATCTCACAATCTCCGTTGGACAAAGGAGCAACAAAAGTCCCGGTCTAGTCCGGTTCCCTCTGCATCATGCTAACGGGTCAGAATTTGAAACATGAGCCTGTGGGACTATCCAGTCTGGTGTTTTCCATACAAGCCAATGGTGGTGTGGGGAACTCTCCACATGTTAGATATCACTGGCTACCAGTTAGACACATTCCAACATGTTGATTTGCCACAACACAGATCACTGGGTGGTTTCAGAAACTTAAAGTTAAAACTGACTCTGGTTTGTTTGCTGCGATTCGTTTGGAGGGTGTGAAAACAGTGATCTCACTCGGGTGTGGACCAAAACAACTGCACCGAGACCCTCAAGAGGAGGTGGTCTCGGTCTGGTTCTAAACAAACTCCGGAGCGGTTCGTTTGTGGTGAGAACGTGATCCGACCTCGATCCGACCCGATCGATCCGTTGTAGGGGTTGAGATGCCTATTGTGTCTCCCAAAGAAGCAAGAAGCAAAGAAGCAAGAGCTCAAAGATACCCTGTTAAAGAAATTATTTTTAAAGAAATACTTGTACTTTTATACTTTAAGTACTAAATTAAATATTTTTACTGGATTACTAGTACTTTCACTTAAGTAAGGAACTCATGTACTTCTGCCACCTCTCAATAGTATTCTAACAAAATTCTGGCAGTGTTTAAGTTCGAGTTGTGTATTACTGATGATGTAATCCTAACGAATACTCATTTGGCAATCGAATACATTAAATTTTGGGTTACAGGTCATCCCTAAATTCTTGATTCCTGGTCACCATACAGTGGCCCACCCGTACACAAGTTATCTTGAAGCAACGGAGGTAGTAATTATGTACCAAATACGACCCACCAGAAGCCCATCCGCCATGACAAACTCAATCCCCCTGCTTTCACATATGGTTCACAATTAGATTTTATTGCTTGCAAATAACACATTTTTGAGTCCTGATTTGAGAAACCGATCCAATTTGCCTGCAGTCTGAACACAGCCTTAATGGTACGGTACCAACACAGACGTTGTTATGATGCCCCCTTGTGGCTGCAAGGCACTAAGCAGCTGTTTCTGACAGTTGTCAGGTAGAGCCGACTGCAACATCACCAGATAATAAACTGGCAACTCAGCGTATGTAAACATCAGGATCTACTGTTATTGTTACTGTTAATGAACGTACTGACTCATAAATCCTTCTATAAAATCCAGAACGATGTGTCTTCAGAACTGATCATTGTCCAGATGACCTTACATCAATGAGAACATACTATGTGTTCACCACTTCAGCATTTTAAGTGAAACACTCCATCAAGGTATTTACCAGTTTCCTTGTTTTGACTGTCTTGTGCTCGTAATCTTCTGTTTTGGTGGTCAGGTATGCCCACCTGTCTGCTCTGCACCTGCCTGGGAGGATCTGTGTACTGCGATGACGTGAAGCTGATACACGTACCTCCTCTCCCCAAAGACACCACTCACTTCTACGCTCGGTACAACAAGATCGCCAAGATCAACAAATCCGACTTCGCCAACATGAGTAAGCGTTCCCAAAACCAGTCGTCGCTTATGAAGTAGCACCAAAACGTACTGGCTATATGGTGCGTCTGAAATCGCCTACTACTCAGTAGGTACTGGATTAGAGTCAGTACGTACTGCTCGAGCGTCAGACTAGTAGGTAATTTCAGTAGGAGAGTTTTAGTATCACACACTAGCCGCGCTCGCCTAATGATTTCACTACTGAGTATTCAGACATACTAGCCACTCTCACCTACTGATTTACTACTGAGTATTCAGACATACTAGCCACTCTCACCTACTGATTCACTACTGAGTATTCAGACATACTAGCCACTCTCACCTACTGATTTACTACTGAGTATTCAGACATACTAGCCACTCTCACCTACTGATTTACTACTGAGTATTCAGACATACTAGCCACTCTCACCTACTTGAATTACTACTGAGTATTCAGACATACTAGCCACGCTCACCTACTGATTCACTACTGAGTATTCAGACATACTAGCCACGCTCACCTACTGATTTACTACTGAGTATTCAGACATACTAGCCACGCTCACCCTACTGATTTACTACTGAGTATTCAGACATACTAGCCACGCTCACCTACTGATTTACTACTGAGTATTCAGACATACTAGCCACGCTCACCTACTGAATTACTACTGAGTATTCAGACATACTAGCCATGCTCACCTACTGAATTACTACTGAGTATTCAGACATACTAGCCACGCTCACCTACTGATTTTACTACTGAGTATTCAGACATACTAGCCACGCTCACCTACTGATTTACTACTGAGTATTCAGACATACTAGCCACGCTCACCTACTGATTTACTACTGAGTATTCAGACATACTAGCCACGCTCACCTACTGATTTACTACTGAGTATTCAGACATACTAGCCACTCTCACCTACTGATTTACTACTGAGTATTCAGACATACTAGCCACGCTCGCCTACTGATTCACTACTGATTATTCAGACATACTAGCCACGCTCACCTACTGATTCACTACTGAGTATTCAGACATACTAGCCACACTCGCTACTGATTTACTACTGAGTATTCAGACATACTAGCCACGCTCACCTACTGATTTACTACTGAGTATTCAGACATACTAGCCACTCTCACCTACTGATTTACTACTGAGTATTCAGACATACTAGCCACGCTCACCTACTGATTCACTACTGAGTATTCAGACATACTAGCCACGCTCACTTACTGATTTCTACTGAGTATTCAGACATACTAGCCACGCTCGCCTACTGATTTACTACTGAGTATTCAGACATACTAGCCACGCTCACCTACTGATTTACCTACTGAGTATTCAGACATACTAGCCACGCTCACCTACTGATTTACTACTGAGTATTCAGACATACTAGCCACGCTCACCTACTGATTTACTACTGAGTATTCAGACATACTAGCCACGCTCACCTACTGATTTACTACTGAGTATTCAGACATACTAGCCACGCTCACCTACTGATTTACTACTTAGTATTCAGACATACTAGCCACGCTCACCTACTGATTCACTACTGAGTATTCAGACATACTAGCCCACGCTCACCTACTGATTTACTACTGAGTATTCAGACATACTAGCCACGCTCACCTACTGATTTACTACTGAGTATTCAGACATACTAGCCACTCTCACCTACTGATTTACTACTGAGTATTCAGACATACTAGCCACGCTCACCTACTGATTCACTACTGAGTATTCAGACATACTAGCCACGCTCACCTACTGATTTACTACTGAGTATTCAGACATACTAGCCACTCTCACCTACTGATTTACTACTGAGTATTCAGACATACTAGCCACGCTCGCCTACTGATTCACTACTGATTATTCAGACATACTAGCCACGCTCACCTACTGATTCACTACTGAGTATTCAGACATACTAGCCACACTCGCTACTGATTTACTACTGAGTATTCAGACATACTAGCCACGCTCGCCTACTGATTCACTACTGAGTATTCAGACATACTAGCCACGCTCACCTACTGATTTACTGCTGAGTATTCAGACATACTAGCCACGCTCACCTACTGATTTACTACTGAGTATTCAGACATACTAGCCACGCTCACCTACTGATTTACTGCTGAGTATTCAGACATACTAGCCACGCTCACCTACTGATTCACTACTGAGTATTCAGACATACTAGCCACGCTCACCTACTGATTTACTACTGAGTATTCAGACATACTAGCCACGCTCACCTACTGATTTACTACTGAGTATTCAGACATACTAGCCACGCTCACCTACTGATTTACTACTGAGTATTCAGACATACTAGCCACGCTCACCTACTGATTTACTACTGAGTATTCAGACATACTAGCCACGCTCACCTATGATTTACTACTGAGTATTCAGACATTACTAGCCACGCTCACCTACTGATTTACTACTGAGTATTCCAGACATACTAGCCACTCTCACCTACTGATTTACTACTGAGTATTCAGACATACTAGCCACGATCGCCTACTGATTCACTACTGATTATTCAGACATTACTAGCCACGCTCACCTACTGATTCACTACTGAGTATTCAGACATACTAGCCACACTCGCTACTGATTTACTACTGAGTATTCAGACATACTAGCCACGCTCACCTACTGATTTACTACTGAGTATTCAGACATACTAGCCACGCTCACCTACTGATTTACTACTGAGTATTCAGACATACTAGCCACGCTCACCTACTGATTTACTACTGAGTATTCAGACATACTAGCCACGCTCACCTACTGATTTACTACTGAGTATTCAGACATACTAGCCACGCTCACCTACTGATTCACTACTGAGTATTCAGACATACTAGCCACGCTCACCTACTGATTTACTACTGAGTATTCAGACATACTAGCCACACTCACCTACTGATTCACTACTGAGTATTCAGACATACTAGCCACGCTCACCTACTGATTTACTACTGAGTATTCAGACATACTAGCCACTCTCACCTACTGATTTACTACTGAGTATTCAGACATACTAGCCACGCTCGCCTACTGATTCACTACTGATTATTCAGACATACTAGCCACGCTCACCTACTGATTCACTACTGAGTATTCAGACATACTAGCCACACTCGCTACTGATTTACTACTGAGTATTCAGACATACTAGCCACGCTCGCCTACTGATTCACTACTGAGTATTCAGACATACTAGCCACGCTCACCTACTGATTTACTGCTGAGTATTCAGACATACTAGCCACGCTCACCTACTGATTTACTACTGAGTATTCAGACATACTAGCCACGCTCACCTACTGATTTACTGCTGAGTATTCAGACATACTAGCCACACTCGCCTACTGATTCACTACTGAGTATTCAGACATACTAGCCACACTCGCTACTGATTTACTACTGAGTATTCAGACATACTAGCCGCACTCGCTACTGATTTACTACTGAGTATTCAGACATACTAGCCGCACTCGCTACTGATTTACTACTGAGTATTCAGACATACTAGCCACTCTCACCTACTGATTTACTACTGAGTATTCAGACATACTAGCCACTCTCACCTACTGATTTACTACTGAGTATTCAGACAAGTAGGAGGTTTCGGACGCACCTTATGAGTGAAGGTAATGAAGAAGCTACTTCCTCTCATGATTAGTAACATAAACAGTGTTTATTAATTAGTCCTGATGATCTGAAAGCTGCTTTTACTCTCCGTACAGACAAACTGAAGAGGATCGATCTGACCAACAACGCCATCACCAAGATCGACGATGGTGCGCTCTTCGGTCTGCCCGCTTTGGAAGAGCTGATAATCAGGGAAAACAAGGTGCCCCAGCTCCCAGCTCTGCCCCCCACCATGACCCTGGTGGATGCCAGTCACAACAAACTGGGCAGCACTGGCATCCAGAACGAAGCCTTCAAGGTGAGAGGATCAGTCTGCATTCGCAGACGTCCAGGGTGGACTCACACTAGGTGATCCATACTCTGTCAAAGCATGTTGGACCCCCAAGGTCCATTCGGTTGGTCTAGTGTGATCGCTCCATGCCCAGGCTCAGAACGAGAACCTGTAACTACTGCGTCTGTCCTGTTAAACAAACCCGGCAACAGAGGGTCACTCTGGTCCACTGTGTGAGAAAGTCCTGCATCGTTTAAGGTGGAACGAGAGAATTCTAACAAGAAGCTGGAGAACATCAGAGCTCATCAGAGCTTTGCCTAGTTTAGAAGTTGTGTGTACATAATTACGGAGATAACGACGCTCAGAGTGATGATGTAAGCGGCTCAGGCTGGAAGGTTAAGTGCAATGAGAGCACAGGCCAGCAGGGGGAGCCGTCAGGGTAGGCAATCCTGCTTGGACAAGGCATCCAGGCCCAGTGTGAGTACGGTCTAGTTTAGGAGTCCAAGTTTTCTCCCAGTCTGATACAATCAGAGCCAGAATTAGATGAATGAGCCACACTGTGAACAACAGCGCCATCTACAGTATACTTGAATTTTCTCCCGCAGTTCAGTCTGATCTCCCTACTAACCAGTATGATCTCCTGCAGTTCCATCCAAGTACATGAAAGTCATTGCTGCTTCCAGGTGTCCCAACACACAGGGAGCAGGCTGCTGATTGAATGATAGCATGTGGTTTGTATAGCTGATTGGTTGACAGAGAGAGGCTCCGCCCACTGTATGACTTGTTTGGGTGCTGCGTGTGTGAGTGACGAGACTGTTGGGAGTTTCTCTGTGGTCTGGAACTGAAGTGCTGCAGATGAGGTGATGAGGAGTACATGCTACATTACAGACCACCGAGTTCAGCAGCGTCGTCATGTCCTTGCATACATGGAATCTGGAACCTCCGACTGGGAAGTTTATAATGGAACGCTCTCTGAAGTTGGAATTCCAGTTGGGAAACTCCAGCAAGCTGCGTCCATGAAGCTCAGCTAAACGCTGATGTTCTTCTAAAACACGGTTTGTAGCTTCTCAGTGGATGATGTTTGTAATTGTGTGTCTGGGGTTCTGGACTCTGGTAGTCAATCCATCGTTCTGAGAAGAGCAGCAGCTTCTTTGTCTCCTTTTCTCAGTGAGGAGCTTCTTCTTGAACAGCTTCACATCCTTTCAGACCCCACAGTGTTGAGGTGTCTTCTCACAGAGGAGGGCTGGACAGAAACACTTGTGGATGTTCTCCTCTCTCTATAAGATCAGGGTGCTGGTTAGCTGATGGGAGGACAGTGTTGGTGGGTCTAGCAGGGTCTTTCAGGTGGTTGTCAGGAATCCCATGCTGTATATACAGTATAGTATGTACATGGTTTTGATTTTCACTTAATTCCACGCAAACGAATATATCATCTGGAGCTTTATTTTTTTATTTATCCTATATCGTCACTGTTCAGAGAACAACATATATCTCAATTTTTGTTGATTTTCATTTGTGTATATCATTTGAACAGCACAGCTGCTTTTTACATCCTGGGAAAGTTTCCTGATGAACGGACCAATAGAAATGCTCCAAAATAGCTTGGAAAAAATTCTGGTTCTATTGACTTCTATTGAAAGTGAAGGCAGTTTTTGTTCTCTCCTGTAAAGTTACTATTTTGGAGATCTTTGGACAGCAATTATATACAATTAATATGGTTTCCTCACCAACGGATGATCAATATATATATTAGAAAAATATTAGAAATATTAGAAAATCTTTTTAGGCCTGTTATTATTTACTGTTTACTCTGTACAGACGAGATGCAGCGCATGGGCTGAATGATCTATTAGTAATGACTGTATTTCTGTGTTGTAGGACATGACTGGGCTGCTTTACCTCTACTTGACCGACAACAACATTGACCACATCCCTGGTCCTCTGCCGGACAGTCTGCGCTCTCTGCACCTACAGGTACCTGTACTCCCACCTCACTGCTGCCACCTAGTGGACGTCCAGCACAATTCAAGTCAATTCATTTCCTCACACTACAGTGTTCTCATTCACTCCTCAGTGCACTCACCATTTACACGTTTACCAATTTCTCAGTCACCTGGACTAAACGTAACACCTGTGTGGGTCATTAACACAACAGACGTCCATTATTATCCCCTCAAAATGAACTCAGTAGGTACATGACATACCTTCAGTTATTAAACACTACCTGGTATATGTGAACTAATGTTCACTGAATCCAAATAAAACCATTTTTACCTCCAAAAACAGCAACAGTGCCAAGCGGTGCAGCCACATATGTTGATTAAGCAAACTTTAAAAAATGGTAATTTAATATTAAATTCAAAATAAAATAGTTTGGAGTGATTTTTTAATCTAAAAATGTGCCACAACCAAATACAAAGGACTTTACAAGCATTTATGAAAGAGGGGCCGTGTAGCGCATCATAAGGAAGACCCCATGTGACCTTTGCGGTGAATTGCACAGGGCCAATGAAACTGATTTAGAGTAAAATAAATAAAGAAATCAAATTAAATGTGATGGTTTAGTTAGAATGGGTTAGTTTAGCATGTCAGGTAGTAAAAAAAACATGAACATGTTTATATTATTATGTAATATGAAAACTATTATAAAAATGCTTGTGTTCGAAGGACAAAAGATGTATGTATATGCAGTATGCATTTATAGCATTAAGTATGTATACATATACGTATATGTATAATGTATATGTAGTATGGTTATGTAGTATTTACTATGTTGAATGATAATATTGCACAATATGAAAATTATATTATAATATTATAATATTGTTTATGTATTATGTATTAGAAGGACAAAAGCTTCTATGGGTCTTTAAATAGATTCTGTAGTATATATATAGTATGTAATTTGCATATATATATATATATATATATATATATATATATATATATATATATATATATAAATATATATATATATATAATTTACTTTGTAGTATGGTTAATTCGTATTTAGTATGTTGTATGATAATATTGCAATATTGCACAATATGAAAATTATTATACTATTGTTTCTGTATTAGAAGAACAAAAACTTCTATGGGTTTCTAAATAGATTTTGTAGTATATATATATATATATATATATATATATATATATATATATTATATATATATATATATACTATGTAGTGATGTTAATATGGCACAATATGAAAATTATTATATTATCGTTTATGTATTAGAAGGACAAAAGCTTCTATGGGCGTCCCATTAGAGGCCTGTTTCATTTGAGTTAGTCTGAAAAGTCATGTGGCACAACCTGTAAGTCAAATGGTGCAACCAGACCAGCTCTAATAACTGAAACAGGCCATTAAAGCTTTAATACCTATATTTAATATATAATATCCATATATATATATATATATATATATATATATGTACTCTGTTCTTTAATGATCAGTATCACCACAGAGCAGCTACTATTAGGGAGGTGGGTCATTCTCAGCAATGCAGTGACTCTGACGTGGTGCTGGTGTGAGTGGATCAGACACAGCAGTACTGCTGCTGCTGGAAGGTTTAAACACCTCAGCTTCTCTGCTGGACTGAGAATCGTCCACCAACCAGAACAGTGTCCTGTGGGCGGGTCCTGTGTCCACTGATGAAGGACAAGTGGAGCGTCTATTAGAGTGGACAGAGAGGTTTAGACTCCTCAGCCCGTTTAATACCTTCAGTTTCTTTTGGTCATTTTTGGGGCATTAAAGTCACAGAGACGCTCTAAAGGATCTTGAGGAAGAAAAACAAGGTACCACGTTTAGAATACAGGTGCTTTGAAGCGTAAGATCGTGACGTCTCTCTCTGTCGCTCATGTTTACTTACAGAACAACAACATCCAGGTGATACACGAGGACACTTTCTGCCGTCTGAACGACTTGAACTACATTCGCAGCCAGCTGGAGGACATTCGCCTGGACAGCAATCCCATCAACCTCAGCAGGACCCCGCAGGCTTACGTGTGTTTGCCGCGCGTCCCTGTCGGGGCCCTAATTTAAGCACACACACACACACATACACAGATACACACCAAAACCTCTGTGAGAGTTTCCAACCTGGAGTCGACGCTCGTACGTGACTGGCTGTCTGATGTTCCACTTTTCAGCTGCTCCTCTCTCTCAGTAGCCGGACTGTGTTTTGTTTTTCACCCACACACATACACACATACGTGCAATAACCCAACACGGCCGCGCGGGCCAATCTCTGGACAGCTCTTAACTATTCATCAAAATTTGGAGTAACTTTGAACAAACAAATCCACACTTCTTGCACAAACCAGTGAATTTCATGATCACATGACAAATACTAATTAATAATAAATGTTTTGTAAAGAAAAAAAAAATAAATGATGCTATATTGTTAATATTCATAACATACATATAATTCTAACACTTTTATTTTCTTTGGAAACTCGCAAAGCTTGAACCGAGGCGGCGAATCTGAACGCTAGAATTGATTAACGCAATAAAAAGAACGATTATAACACAAACAGTTTGTTGTAAAGTCTGTATTATAATATAAAAAATATATATATTCTGAAAACTTTTGTACGTGAACTGCAATATTTGGTACAGAACAATTCAAAAATGTCTTTCTTCCTCTTTTTTAGTTTTTTTTTTGTTTTGTTTTTTTTTGACCACAGGCAGCAGCCTTCAAATGAACTAAACTATTGTACTGTGTGGGGGCAATGGGGGCGGTTTGGGGGCGGGGGCTATTATACTAGCCTGGCATTGTGTGCTTTGTATGGAAATACCACAATTAAATAAAGTTGTCTTCGTGACCGCTCCAACTCAGCTGGCTGAACGTTTTCATTGAGCTGGGCTGCCGAACACTGGCCGACTGTACACACAGCAGATCTGAGGGGGTTCACATTAGTGGGCTACCACACGAGCAGTAACGCTTACTATGGACCCCGTATTAACATGCATAATACCTTATAAGGCCTGACATAAGCCTATGTACTTGCTTATAGGTACGCTCAGACTTTAATAACACACATAACACTTTATAGAGCAAGAGAATATGACTTAGTAACGTCAGGTGTCATAACGCATTATAATCTCCACTCAATACCCGACACTGTAAACGTGAGTATGGTGAAGAACCACAAGACTATATTTCCTGTATAACAGCTGGACCATCACCACTGTGGATACTATCTTAACTACAAAGCTTTATAAAATAAGAAACTATACGTAGCATGCATATGTAGTAAGTGATTGTAGTACATATAGTATGTACATGTGGTACATGTAGTATGTATATGCTGTATATATATATATATATATATATATATATATATATATATATACCATGTGAATGTCGTTTATGTAGTATGTATAATGTGTACGTAATGTCATATGTATATGTAGTATGTAGCATGTAGATGTAGTATGTATATGTAGTATGTATGTAGTTAGTTTATGTAATATGTAGTATGTATATGTAGTATGTATGTAGTTAGTAAATGTAATATGCAGTATGTAAATGTAGTATGTATGCAGTCAGTATATGTAGCATGCAGTATGTATATGTAGTATGTATATAGTCAGTATATGTATTATGCAGTATGTATATATAGCATGTAGTATGTATGTAGTTAGTATATGTAGCATGTATGTATGTAGTTAGTACATGTAATATGCAGTATGTATATGTAGTATGTATGTAGTTAGTATATGTTGTATACAGTATGTATATGTAGTATGTATGTAGTTGGTATTTGTCGTATGCAGTATGTATATGTAGTATGTATGTAGTTAGTATATGTCGTATGCAGTATGTATGTAGTTAGCATTTGTCGTATGCAGTATGTATATGTAGTATGTATGTAGTTGGTATATGTCGTATGCAGTATGTATATGTAGTATGTATGTAGTTGGTATTTGTCGTATGCAGTATGTATATGTAGTATGTATGTAGTTGGTATATGTCGTATGCAGTATGTATGTAGTTGGTATATGTCGTATGAAGTATGTATATGTAGTATGTATGTAGTTAGTATTTGTCGTATGCAGTATGTATACGTAGTATGTATGTAGTTGGTATATGTCGTATGCAGTATGTATGTAGTTGGTATATGTCGTATGAAGTATGTATATGTAGTATGTATGTAGTTAGTATTTGTCGTATGCAGTATGTATACGTAGTATGTATGTAGTTGGTATATGTCGTATGAAGTATGTATATGTAGTATGTATGTAGTTGGTATATGTCGTATGAAGTATGTATATGTAGTATGTATGTAGTTAGTATTTGTCGTATGCAGTATGTATACGTAGTATGTATGTAGTTGGTATATGTCGTATGAAGTATGTATATGTAGTATGTATGTAGTTGGTATATGTCGTATGAAGTATGTATATGTAGTATGTATGTAGTTGGTATATGTCGTATGAAGTATGTATATGTAGTATGTATGTAGTTGGTATATGTCGTATGAAGTATGTATATGTAGTATGTATGTAGTTAGTATATGTCGTATGAAGTATGTATATGTAGTATGTATGTAGTTGGTATATGTCGTATGAAGTATGTATATGTAGTATGTATGTAGTTGGTATATGTCGTATGAAGTATGTATATGTAGTATGTATGTAGTTAGTATTTGTCGTATGCAGTATGTATATGTAGTATGTATGTAGTTAGTATTTGTCGTATGCAGTATGTATATGTAGTATGTATGTAGTTAGTATTTGTCGTATGCAGTATGTATATGTAGTATGTATGTAGTCAGTATTTGTCGTATGCAGTATGTATATGTAGTATGTATGTAGTTGGTATATGTCGTATGCAGTATGTATGTAGTTGGTATATGTCGTATGAAGTATGTATATGTAGTATGTATGTAGTTGGTATATGTCGTATGAAGTATGTATATGTAGTATGTATGTAGTTGGTATATGTCGTATGAAGTATGTATATGTAGTATGTATGTAGTTAGTATTTGTCGTATGCAGTATGTATATGTAGTATGTATGTAGTTAGTATTTGTCGTATGCAGTATGTATATGTAGTATGTATGTAGTCAGTATATGTCGTATGCAGTATGTATATGTAGTATGTATGTAGTTGGTATATGTCGTATGCAGTATGTATGTAGTTGGTATATGTCGTATGAAGTATGTATATGTAGTATGTATGTAGTTAGTATTTGTCGTATGCAGTATGTATACGTAGTATGTATGTAGTTGGTATATGTCGTATGAAGTATGTATATGTAGTATGTATGTAGTTGGTATATGTCGTATGAAGTATGTATATGTAGTATGTATGTAGTTAGTATTTGTCGTATGCAGTATGTATACGTAGTATGTATGTAGTTGGTATATGTCGTATGAAGTATGTATATGTAGTATGTATGTAGTTGGTATATGTCGTATGAAGTATGTATATGTAGTATGTATGTAGTTAGTATATGTCGTATGAAGTATGTATATGTAGTATGTATGTAGTTGGTATATGTCGTATGAAGTATGTATATGTAGTATGTATGTAGTTAGTATTTGTCGTATGCAGTATGTATATGTAGTATGTATGTAGTTAGTATTTGTCGTATGCAGTATGTATATGTAGTATGTATGTAGTCAGTATATGTCGTATGCAGTATGTATATGTAGTATGTATGTAGTTAGTATGTCGTATGCAGTATGTATATGTAGTATGTATGTAGTTAGTATTTGTCGTATGCAGTATGTATATGTAGTATGTATGTAGTCAGTATTTGTCGTATGCAGTATGTATATGTAGTATGTATGTAGTTGGTATATGTCGTATGCAGTATGTATATGTAGTATGTATGTAGTCAGTATATGTCACATGAAGTATGTATATGTAGTATGTATGTAGTTGGTATTTGTCGTATGCAGTATGTATATGTAGTATGTATGTAGTCAGTATATGTCGTATGCAGTATGTATATGTAGTATGTATGTAGTTAGTATTTGTCGTATGCAGTATGTATATGTAGTATGTATGTAGTTAGTATATGTAGTATGCAGTATGTATATCTAGTATGAATTTGAGTATTGTATGTGCAACTAACTGGAACTGATACTATAAAGCATTATGGATCCTGATGTTATGAAGTTATACACTCTTGCTTTATAAAATGTTATGTATGTAATTATAACTATTTAGGAACAGCTATGCATGTTTATGTCAGGTATTATAAAGGACTATATATGCCACATTATGCTATATTCATGCATTTATATAAAATTTTGAACACAGGATTCATAGGAAGTGTCACTGAAATCACTTCTAACATGGCAAAGAAAGTTTTATCTAGAACCTTATAGAGAACCTTAAAAAAAGAAAAACAGACGTGTGCAGGTTGGAGCGCCGCCAGCCAGATTACTGGCTTTGTTACATTTCTAGATAAAAAACACAGAACTTAAATCTGCCGCTAAATTTTGGAGCACAATTTGGATTTTAACTGTCGGAAAACAAAACCTCATATATCATCACCGTCCAAAGAAAAACACTTAACTTGTAACATGTAACATGTAATTTTTGTCTAATTAAAATTTTTTGGTCGTTTGAACACGACAGATACCGTTTATGTTGTTTATATTAATTTCAGGATGAATGGATCAATAGAAATGCTCCAAAACAGCTTAGAAAGAATTCAGGTTCCATTGACTTACATTGAAAGGTAAGGCAGTTTGTGTCCTCTCCTGTAAAGTTCCTGTTTTGGAGGTACTGGAGCTTCTTTGGACAGCAGTGATATACAAGACTAGCTTTACAGGAGAAGGAGAAACCTCCAAGGCATTCTGGGATATTTCTACTGGTCAAAAAAGGGCAGCCAGTGTTTTTAAAATTCTAAAATTCTGGTGATGTTCTGTTCTGACAGTGACGCGTCTGTCTACGCTGGTTCGGTAAATAACCAGTAAGTGTGTTTAAACTCTCGAATCAACAAAGCAGGTCATGTGACCAGGGGCGGCCAAACTTCTGCTCGCTGTAAGGACGCTATCTACACAGGAATCAGTTCTTTTGGACTCGTTCGCTTCTAGAAGTTCTCAATCAGCTTCTCGAACAAATCCAGGAATTTCTGTCTCCTCTCTGTGGACGCCGTCTCCATTTCTGCCTCCTCTGACCTCTCGCTCTCCTGGGCCGAGTCGTTCTGCTCGCCCTCGCCGGCCCCCCGCCGCTGTCTCTCCAGGGCGGCTCGGTTCCGTTCCAGCTTGGCCCTCTCCTTGTCCATCTCGGCGCGCTCCTTCTCCAGCTGGGCGCGCTCGTGCTCCACCGACGCCCTGTCCCGCTCCACGGCGGCCTTCTCCCTCTCCAGAGACGCCCTGTCCCGGTCCAGCGCGGCCAGCTCCCTCTCCAGCCCGGCCCGCTCCCTGTCCAGCACCATCTTCTCCCGCTCCAGCACCAGGCGCTCGCTCTCCAGGGCGGCCCGGTCGCTCTCCAGCAGGGCCCTCTCCTGCTCCATCTCGTCCCGGTCGCTGCCCATGTCCACCCTGTCCCGCGTCGTCTCCCCCGACAGCCTGGACTCGTCTCCTTCCACCAGGAACTCGATCTCGCTCTGGTACGAGTCGCGTCCTCTTTTTCGAGGCCGGTCGGGACGGAAGTCGCTGTCGTCGCCCAGAGATGAAGTGGACACCATGGCTTCGCTATCGTTCAGCCGGCCCTCCATGGCGTCATCCATGAGAGAGAACCACTGCCAGTTGGTGGGATTCACTGTGACGCCGGGCGGTGGATTCTTCATCTCCTGAAAGACCATCCACACAAACTTTAGCAATCAAAGTACAGAGAGTAGTGATGGTGTTTACAGTGGTGGTGATGGTGTTTACAGTGGTGGTGGTGAAGATGTTTACAGTGGTGGTGATGATGTTTACAGTGGTGGTGATGGTGTTTACAGTGATGGTGATGGTGATGTTTACAGTGGTGGTGATGGTGTTTACAGTGCTGGTGGTGATGGTGTTTACAGTGGTGGTGTTGATGTTTACAATGGTGGTGGTGAAGATGTTTACAGTGGTGGTGATGATGTTTACAGTGGTGGTGATGGTGTTTACAGTGATGGTGATGTTTACAGTGGTGGTGATGGTGTTTACAGTGCTGGTGATGATGTTTACATTGGTGGTGATGATGATTACTGTGATGGTGAAGATCTTTACAGTGATTGTGATGGTGTTTACAGTGGTGGTGGTGATGTAGTTTACAGTGGTGATGGTGTTTACACTGGTGGTGATGATGTTTACAGTGGTGGTGATGATGTTTACAGTGGTGGTGATGATGTTTACAGTGGTGGTGGTGATGTTTACAGTGGTGGTGGTGATGTTTACAGTGGTGGTGTGTACAGTGGTGGTGATGATGTTTACAGTGGTGATGATTGTGTTTACAGTGGTGATGATTATGTTTACAGTGGTGATGATTATGTTTACAGTGGTGGTGGTGATGGTGTTTACAGTGGTGGTGTTGATGTTTACAATGGTGGTGGTGAAGATGTTTACAGTGGTGGTGATGATGTTTACAGTGGTGGTGATGGTGTTTACAGTGATGGTGATGGTGATGTTTACAGTGGTGGTGATGGTGTTTACAGTGATGGTGATGGTGATGTTTATAGTGGTGGTGATGGTGTTTACAGTGCTGGTGATGATGTTTACATTGGTGGTGATGATGATTACTGTGATGGTGATGATCTTTACAGTGATTGTGATGGTGTTTACAGTGGTGGTGGTGATGTAGTTTACAGTGGTGATGGTGTTTACACTGGTGGTGATGATGTTTACAGTGGTGGTGATGATGTTTACAGTGGTGGTGATGGTGTTTACAGTGGTGGTGGTGATGTTTACAGTGGTGGTGATGGTGTTTACAGTGGTGGTGGTGAAGATGTTTACAGTGGTGGTGATGATGTTTACAGTGGTGGTGATGGTGTTTACAGTGATGGTGATGGTGATGTTTACAGTGGTGGTGATGGTGTTTACAGTGCTGGTGGTGATGGTGTTTACAGTGGTGGTGTTGATGTTTACAATGGTGGTGGTGAAGATGTTTACAGTGGTGGTGATGATGTTTACAGTGGTGGTGATGGTGTTTACAGTGATGGTGATGGTGATGTTTACAGTGGTGGTGATGGTGTTTACAGTGCTGGTGATGATGTTTACATTGGTGGTGATGATGATTACTGTGATGGTGAAGATCTTTACAGTGATTGTGATGGTGTTTACAGTGGTGGTGGTGATGTAGTTTACAGTGGTGATGGTGTTTACACTGGTGGTGATGATGTTTACAGTGGTGGTGATGATGTTTACAGTGGTGGTGATGGTGTTTACAGTGGTGGTGGTGATGTTTACAGTGGTGGTGGTGATGTTTACAGTGGTGGTGTGTACAGTGGTGGTGATGATGTTTACAGTGGTGATGATTATGTTTACAGTGGTGATGATTATGTTTACAGTGGTGATGATTATGTTTACAGTGGTGGTGGTGATGGTGTTTACAGTGGTGGTGTTGATGTTTACAATGGTGGTGGTGAAGATGTTTACAGTGGTGGTGATGATGTTTACAGTGGTGGTGATGGTGTTTACAGTGATGGTGATGTTTACAGTGGTGGTGATGGTGTTTACAGTGATGGTGATGGTGATGTTTATAGTGGTGGTGATGGTGTTTACAGTGCTGGTGATGATGTTTACATTGGTGGTGATGATGATTACTGTGATGGTGATGATCTTTACAGTGATTGTGATGGTGTTTACAGTGGTGGTGGTGATGTAGTTTACAGTGGTGATGGTGTTTACACTGGTGGTGATGATGTTTACAGTGGTGGTGATGGTGTTTACAGTGGTGGTGGTGATGTTTACAGTGGTGGTGATGATGTTTACAGCGGTGGTGTGTACAGTGGTGGTGATGATGTTTACAGTGGTGATGATTATGTTTACAGTGGTGATGATTATGTTTACAGTGGTGGTGGTGATGGTGTTTACAGTGGTGGTGATGTTTACAGTGGTGGTGTGTACAGTGGTGGTGATGATGTTTACAGTGGTGGTGATGGTGTTTACAGTGGTGATGATTATGTTTACAGTGGTGGTGATGATGTTTACAGTGGTGGTGATGATGGTGTTTACAGTGGTGATGATTATGTTTACAGTGGTGATGATTATGTTTACAGTGGTGGTGATGATGTTTACAGTGGTGGTGATGGTGTTTACAGTGGTGGTGATGGTGTTTACAGTGGTGATGATTATGTTTACAGTGGTGGTGATGGTGTTTACAGTGGTGGTGGTGATGTTTACAGTGGTGGTGGTGATGTTTACAGTGGTGGTGTGTACAGTGGTGGTGATGATGTTTACAGTGGTGATGATTATGTTTACAGTGGTGATGATTATGTTTACAGTGGTGATGATTATGTTTACAGTGGTGGTGGTGATGGTGTTTACAGTGGTGGTGTTGATGTTTACAATGGTGGTGGTGAAGATGTTTACAGTGGTGGTGATGATGTTTACAGTGGTGGTGATGGTGTTTACAGTGATGGTGATGTTTACAGTGGTGGTGATGGTGTTTACAGTGATGGTGATGGTGATGTTTATAGTGGTGGTGATGGTGTTTACAGTGCTGGTGATGATGTTTACATTGGTGGTGATGATGATTACTGTGATGGTGATGATCTTTACAGTGATTGTGATGGTGTTTACAGTGGTGGTGGTGATGTAGTTTACAGTGGTGATGGTGTTTACACTGGTGGTGATGATGTTTACAGTGGTGGTGATGATGTTTACAGTGGTGGTGATGGTGTTTACAGTGGTGGTGGTGATGTTTACAGTGGTGGTGATGATGTTTACAGTGGTGGTGTGTACAGTGGTGGTGATGATGTTTACAGTGGTGATGATTATGTTTACAGTGGTGATGATTATGTTTACAGTGGTGGTGGTGATGGTGTTTACAGTGGTGGTGATGTTTACAGTGGTGGTGTGTACAGTGGTGGTGATGATGTTTACAGTGGTGGTGATGGTGTTTACAGTGGTGATGATTATGTTTACAGTGGTGGTGATGATGTTTACAGTGGTGGTGATGATGGTGTTTACAGTGGTGATGATTATGTTTACAGTGGTGATGATTATGTTTACAGTGGTGGTGATGATGTTTACAGTGGTGGTGATGGTGTTTACAGTGGTGGTGATGGTGTTTACAGTGGTGATGATTATGTTTACAGTGGTGGTGATGGTGTTTACAGTGGTGGTGGTGTCGATGAAGTTGTGTACAGTGGTGATGATGGTGTTTACAGTGGTGATGATGGTGTTTACAGTGGTGATGATGGTGTTTACAGTGGTAGTGATGGGAACCAGGGGTCACCATGTCTACAAATATATTTTATATATATTTTATTTACCACCAGCGAACCTACACATATAGTACATCTGAGTTTTATACATACAACTTTATATGACTATTATTATATAACTTTATATTGACTAGAGTAAATTTGTATAGGAAACCTGTAAAATATATATATATATATATATATATATATATATATATATATATATATATATATATATATATATATATATATATACTATAGTAATAGTAAGTAATATAATTTGCATTATATGTTATATGTATATGTAAACATAAATTTGACTCGTTGACGTTCAGAAGGCAGACGAAAGCATTTTAATTGGTTTTGATCTCTTGTTATTATTCTTTATTGTTATTATTATTAGGAAGTTTGTTTTGTATGGTCTTTTGTGGTTTGTCTGTTTGACCCCAGGTTGAAGAGCAGCTACTGAGATAGCAGCTAATGGAGATCCTAATAACAAAACAAATAAAACCAAAGAGTTCTGACTGTATCTGGAGTGTCTCACATGGAACCTCTCTGAATGACTCTGTTTACATGTTAACGTTTGGAGTGTGGGCTAAATCCGACGTCCTTATGGAGCAGCTCTGGGTTTCCTAAACCCTCAAGCTCTTCTCTGAGGAAACACCTGAGGACTCACCTTGTACTTCTTCTTGAGATTCTCCCATTTCTTCCGCGCCTGGCTGGTGGACATCTTCCTCTGGATTCCCATCTCCTTCAGGATGGCCCTGTTGGACCAACCACAGCGGGGTCACTGGTGAGCTCTACCACTGTAACTGGTCTTAACTGGTTTTGCGGAGTAGCTAGTGGACGTGTGTGAGGACTCACCTCCAAGCGATGACCGAAGTGTTTCTCTTCCCGGTGAACAGAGCGTCATTAGCAGCACGTAACCTCACAAACTTCACCAGCTCGGCTTCAGACACTGAGAACAAGACAAACCACAGTCGTTAACACTGGATCTTAAAGGGCAATTCCACCAGATCACTCTAAATTTCTGCAGAATTTAATATCATTGAGATGTACACAGATATTCAGAGACAGTTTTAATGTGAGAAGCTCTGTCCTGCAGAAACTTATAGACTTGAAACTAAAATACATCTAGAGCTCAATACAGTAAATTGCTTCTTTGGTATATGTAATTACGGTCACAATATATTAATTTGTGGCCTCAATTTATTAAATTGTGGCTTCATTGTATTTATTTGTGGCCTTGACATAAATATTGTGACCTAAGCATATTTATTTGTAAGCTCAAAATATTATTTTGTGGTCACAATATAGTAATTGTGTCCTCAGTCCTCAGTCTTAAAATAGTAAATTATGGTCCCATTGTGTTTATTTGTAACCTCAATATATTAATTTGTGGAATCATTGTATTTATTATAAATCATTATTTAAATATTGTGGCCTTAGCATATTTATTTGTATCTTTAATATATTACTTAGTGACCTAAATATATTATTTTGTGGCCACAATATAGTAATTAAGTCCTTAGTATATTAATCGGTGGTCACAACATAAAAAACATGGCCTCATCATATTTATTTGTAACCTTAATTTATCTATTTGTGGCCACAATATAGTAATTATGTCCTAAGTATGTTAATCTGTGCTCACAATATGTGGCCTGTGGCCTTATTATATTTATTTGTGGCAATAATATAGGGGTTGTGTCTTTAATATATTAATGTGTGGCCACAATATAGTAATTGTGTTCTCAGTATATTAATTTAAGGCCTCCGTATATTTATTTGTATGCTCTATATATTAATTTGTGGTCTTAAAATAGTAAATTATGGCCCCATTATGTTTATTTGTAACCTCAATATATTAGTAAGTGACCTCAATATATTAATTTGTGGCCTCAATATAGCAAATCGTGGACTCATTGTATTTATTTGTGGCCTCAATATAAATATATTTATATATTAATATATTAATTAGCGACTTAAATGTATAATTTAGTGGCCACAATATAGTAATTGTGTCCTTAGTATATTAATTTGTGGCCTCAACATAAAAAACGTGGCGTCCTTATATTTATTTGAACACTAATTTATTTATTTGTGGCAACAATATAGTAATTATGTCCTAAGTATGTTAATCTGTGGTCACAATATAGTAAACTGTGGTCTTATTATATTTACTTGTGGCAACAATATAGGGGTTGTGTCTTTAATATATCAATGTGTGGCCACAATATAGTAAATTGTGTTCTCAGTATATTAATTTGTGGTCTTAAAATAGTAAATTATGGCCCTATTGTGTTTATTTGTACCCTCAATATATTGGTTGGTGACCTCAATATATTAATTTGTGGCCACAATATAGTAAATATGTCCTTAGTATATTAATCTATGGTCACAATATAGTAAACTGTGGCCTTATTATATTTACTTGTGGGAACAATATAGGGGTTGTGTCTTTAATATATCAATGTGTGGCCACAACATAGTAAATTGTGGCCTCAGTATATTAATTTAAGGTCTCCGTATATTTATTTGTATGCTCAATATATTAATTTGTGGCCTCAATATAGCAAATTGTGGACTGTATTTATTTGTATTTATTTCTGCCCTTAATATAAATATTGTGGCCTCAGCATATTTATTTCTATTATTAATATATTAATTGGTGACCTAAATATATTATTTTGTGGCCACAATATAGTAATTGTGTCCTTAGTATATTAATATGTGGCCTCAACATAAAGAACGTGGCCTCATTATATTTATTTGTAACCTTAATTTACGAATCTGTGGCCACATATTTATTTGTAACCCTAATTTATTTATTTGTGGCCACAATATAGTAATTATGTCCTTTGTATATTAATCTGTGGTCACAATATAGTAAGATGTGGGCTTATTATATTTATTGGTGGCAACAATATAGGGGTTGTGTCTTTAATATATTAATGTGTGGCCACAATATAGTAAATTGTGGCCTCCATATATTAATTCCTGACTTAGTTTTTTGCTTTGTGTCCTTAATATATTAATTTGTGTCCTTAATAAATTAATTTGTGGCCACAGTATGGTAAATTGTGTGGTCAGTATATTAACACCTGGCCTCAGTGTATTGATATATTGCTCTGTGGCCCCGGTATCGTGATTGATCGCCTCGAAATCATAACTCGTGGCCTCGAAATGTTAATTGGAGGCCACGCCTTATTAAAAATTAATATTAATACTAATAACAGTCGTGTCCCTTTAGAGGCTCCATCCGCGTGAGATACCGGGCACGGTTATAAATAAATACGAGCTCGAGGCGGCTGATCTGCCGCATTACAATCACGCCGCCCCGCCGCGGAGCTCGAGCTCGAGGCGCCTCTCTAGTCTACTCGCTCGAGCTGCTAGTCAACATGGCTGCATCCGTTTCACCCACTCTGCGGAAAACGCCGCGCCGGCGCGCCGCGAGACCTCGTACTTACGCTTATACGTGAAATCCGGGTTTATCAGACTGTCGTCGTTGTCTTCGGGCGGCGTTTGCACGACGTACAGCGCGTGATCCATGGTGAAAAGTTTCACTGACTTGTGGCGCGAAGTGAGCGAGGGCGGACACGAAGGGCACTTCGTAGAAAATGGAGGCGCCTCACTTCCGCCTTTTCGAGTGCGCGCTCCTCACGCCTCAAGCATCGGACACTAAACGTGGTTAAAATGAGAATCTTTTATTATTTATTTATTTTATTTTTTATAAAATCATTATCTGAGGGTAGCAAAAAACACAGGTGGCTCCTTAATATTTTTTATTAATTTATTTTTGTGTATAATAAGGCGACTTCTTTTTCAGTCACAAAAAAGTTTTAGGCCCCACAAGTTAGAAAACAAAAATAAAAAATAAGCAAATAAAACCAGCATTATATCAAGATGCAAAGACTTTCAAGGGGCTATGAGAGGAAGACATGTTTCTTTGTTTTGTTTTTGTTTGTTTGGTTTATTTTTACAAACAGGACAAAAGAAAGAAAAAGTAAAATAAAATGAGTAGATTTGATTATAAAATACACATTCTTTACATCGTGGTAATATATATATATATATATATATATATATATATATATATATATATATATATATATATATATATATATATATATATATATATATTCTTTATAAATAAGCCCCTGCGTCTGCATTTGCTGAGTGATCCAGATTTTACCTCACTGGAACAGCAGAGGGTCCCCATGTCAGAATGCAACTTTAAAACATATGTTTACTGGGGAAAACAGACAAAGTGCCAAATGAAATTATAAGACTTAAAGAGGAGTTGTTTTTCAAAAAATGTATTATTAATTAAACCGCATAGATGTAAACAGAGTCATTCAGTGTTGTTTAGTGTGAAACACTGTTCTATACACAGTCAGATCTGTTCACAGTGGTGGTGAATGGAACCAGATGTCCACCTCTAAAAGCTCCCTCACTCCCTAAAAGCTCCTTTAAAAAAAATAAAAAATAAATAAAAGCTCCCTTACAGAAAGCTAACATGCTGCCTGATGTCTGCGACACAGCATTATGGCAGTTTTAAAAGAACTTTGTTCCCATCACCACTGTTATACATATTTTACAAAAATAACGTTTTTTTAATTTTATATTTAAGTTTAAGTGGTTGTTGTTGTTTTTTTTTTAAGAAAAAGAAAATAATACGCGGCGTAAAATTTGAGTTTTACGTTCCGTGTACGTCACATAGTATGCTGTGTGTTTATTGGCTGATAGCAAAGCAGAAATCCGAAGACTGATTTACAGGGATTATTAATTACATTTGTTATAAGATTATTAGGTGCGTGTAAACACACTTAGTGTTTACATATTACAATTGGTTTTTACATATGACTTAAGACTCTATTATTTATTTCCTTATTTCTTTTAAATAATAACTTCTGGCTGACGTTTCTTTATCGGCGCCTGTGATTGGCTGGCGTTTGAATGTCGTCATTTCTGCTCGTTTCCATAAAAGCGCGGTGAATGAGTTTCGGCGGGTACATACGTTGGAGCTACGTTATCGTTCGGAGCTTGGGGTGCAGCGTGACTTGGCACTTTTTTGTGAGAAAAGACATTAAGAATTTCCGTTTTGATCTATTGTTTTCGCTTTCAGACAGTTATTTTTGCTTCTGTCTGTCTGTAGTCGGCTCATCGCGAACCGGACTTTGTTTAAGGTGGTATTTTTGTTGATATGTGCGTTAAGGCCATGGCAGCTGAGGGAAAACGGCAGCGTATTGAACGACCGACGTGGTCTAAACTGAAAAAACGAAGATTCGCGTATGTGAACCTTGTGAAAACTGCTTTTCGCAAATATACGGCGCTGTGGGAGGCGAAGAAAAGAAAGAACCACCGCAGGCCGTCGTCTGGGACGTGTGGATGGCAGCCGGGCCTGAAATCCAGCCAGCCGCCCGGAGCAATGGCGCCGAGAAACACCACACAGTACCTAATGGAGCTCGCCTGCAGAGACCTAGAGAGGGGCTTTGACTTCTCTAACCAGGGTAATCGGGCTCCTAGTCGAGAGGAACCTTTCTCTCCTCGTAGCTCTTATTCGTCTCTATACCCTGACGACGAAACGATGGACTTCCAGCAGCGGGACTTCGAGAACGTGTACTTTCTGAACGAGCTGTGACGAACTTCGCGGAACGGCAGAGCCGAAGGGAGCCGAGCGCTGAGACACTAGGTTTATTTCCCTATGTGCGTAAATCCTGCTTTCATTGTAAAACTCAAGGTTTCTTTGTGCTGTTGTATTTGCGCACTCATTTATAAGGGTTGGCTCTCCTTGTCTCACAGCAGTGCGGGGACGCGTCGCTGCCCACAGAGAGCGAGAGGCCCGTCCAGGCCTGGTCAGACCACGTGGCCCACAGGTAACCCTGGCAGGTATCCACGGTCAGTCTGAAGGTGTTGGCTTTTGTAAAAGTGCTGTGCATGATCTGTTGTGCCGTGCCATCAGATGCCTGTGTGTTTAGGAGACTTTTACAGGTCTGCTGATCTTCCTCACTGGTGGCCTTCAGCTCAGCGCAGTCTGGAGGACAAACCAGGCCTAAGGGCTCCGGGTCATCAGACTTGGGGTAAACTTCTATTATACTGTGGCAACTGAAGTTTGTTTCTGTTAAAGGTTAAATGTACAATGAGATTTCTTATTGGTTCTTATGTGATGCTCTTGTTTGACCACTTTTGCATATGTGGATTAAATAAACGTATTTTTTTAGCATCTGTTTGTGTCTTCTGTCTTGAGATTCAGGTGTGCTGCTGATCTGAAGGTAAAACTGAATTAAATAGGTGGGATGGCCTGTGGGGATGGAGAGACTCATATTAGTCTTAAGGTCTGTTTATCTGTGCTTTTATCTGTTAGGGCTGACATGTTCATGAAGATCCTGGAACAGTCATAGAACTTCCTGGAGTTCAGCCCCATGTGTTTTGTCATCTCCATGTTTGAAGTCTAGGTTGCACAAGACAGATCAGCTGATCTATGTACTATTACTAATGAGAGTCTCAATTGAGTAATAAAATATGGAATGCTGATCTGGTGAGCAGGATTGCATCTGTTAGACTTTAGGGAAGCCAATTAAATTATAAATTTTTGTTTAACTTTATTTGGACCTGCTAGTCATAATTTATAAATATATTTAACTTTCTACCCCTTTTTTATTATCCTTTATCCCCCTGGTAATTCATGTTTGCAGTTTATTGTCCACAATAATCAGTTTCCTCATTCTTATGAATTTTAAACAAGTTCAGTGAACAGCCTGCTGGTTGATACTAGGGGTGTAAGAAAATATCAAATATTGGGATATTTTGTTTAATGATGGTGTCTATTCTCACAGTATTGATATATAGATTCCTGGCAGACAGTGTATCAGTGTTTTTAATTCTCTGACCACTAGAGGGCAGTGTTATCAATTTTCAGCTCTACTCCAACAGTAACAAGCAGCACAAGGCTGCAATGCAATTGAAAGCATTGATAAACCTGTTTATGGTGGGTTGTTTTTAATAGTAGTATTTGAATCACTTTGTTTGCGTTATCACAATATATTACGATTCTGTATGATGTGTTGCCAGGTTCTTGCCAGTGCACTAGTTGATACTGGAAGTGCTGCTGGAAACAAGGGCTGTACTAATGTGTGCTGGTTATCTATTAAATAAGAGAAGTATATATAATTATGGCTGGTTTAGGTTTATACAGTCAGGCAATTTTATATTTATGTATATATAAAATTTGCTTGAGTTTGCCTCTGATCATTAAACTGGGTTTGTGCCTTTAATGGGGTGTTTGCAGTGGAATAGTGGAGGGGGGGCTTCCTGAGTGTGGGTTTTTTGTTTTTTTTGTCTAGGTGTTAAACGGCAATTCCACCAATTATTTTAAAGTTCTGAATTTCTCAGTCATTAGGATGTAGTTAGAGTGGATTTGGTGTGAAAATTTAGAGGTTCTTTAAAGTGGTGGTTGCAGGTTAGATCCTTAAATCTTGTGTTCAGTTGTACAGACAGGTGTAGTGATGTAGGCAATACTGAAGGTTGGTCAGTTGCCAACAATAGCAGCAGCTAATCATGGGTATGACAGATGTGACCATATAAGGCAATGCAGGAATAGAAGGACCTGGGTGCAGTTCAGGTGCAGCATCACATGCAATACACACTCTTCATGTAATGCATCACCTGCATTCCTTCACAGCGGTTCAGCTTGTGGGGGAAGTCCACTGTATCGTCACTGTCCAAAGAAACACATCTCCAAAACAGTAACTTTACAGGAGTGACCAAAAACTGTTTACTTTTTGCTTCTGGAACCAGACTATTTCCTAAGCTCTTTTGGAGCGTTTCTATCGGTCCATTTTTCATTAAATATTTATTGTAAAGGGGAGTTCCCAGCTTCACAGTGAATCAGCTGTGGAGGTGATTTCTTCAGAGAGGTCTGATGCAGAGAAACAGATCAATTTCTTCAGTGGTGCTGATAGGAACTGGCATGGTTTTATTGATCACCTGAAACCTCCAGTGAACCTATGTATGATCTGATTACAGTAGAATAGTCTGAATTCTGACGTTTGTTTGACTAGTTTTCCTTAAATTGTTTCAGGCAGTGGTCAGCTTTCTGTATAGCTTGTTTTTGGAGGCATTCAAGGGCAATTCCACCACTTTTTAAAAGTTCTGAATGATTAATTAGCTGAGATATAAACAGAGGTTTGTTGTGAAATGGTTCAGAGGTTGTTTACAGTGGTTATTATGGTGTTTACAGTGGTGGGGATGGTAGCCAGGGGTCTCCATGTCTACAACACAAATATACACATTGTATTTACTATCAAACCCACCAGTGAAGCTACACGTCTTCTGAGTTTATATGGAGTGTTGATGATGAATAGTAAATAACTATTTTGTCCTCCATTCATGGATTAATATACATTTTAGTCTGAAACTGTCACAGCATGATCATGAAACTCATCTCAGACATCAGGTCGTGTATTCATAACCACTAAATGCAATACCTTTGTGTGAGGGAGCTTCTAGAGGTGTTAAATGCTGGACTGTCTGGTTTCTATCAACACTGCTGTGAGCTATTCTGATTGAGCATTTCACACTAGACCCGTGAATGGCTTTGTTTACATCTCAGCCATTTACTCTGCTGTTAACATCTGATAGGTTTGCCTTCTAATGAGAATTGGCTGAATGTTCCCCATTTAGAGGCCACTGGTTTCCTGTAGGACTGTTTTAGATCCTATTAGAAAAACCAGCACATGCGTTTGAACTCAGTCCCAAACTTTTAGAATCCTTAAAACAATATACCATCACTGGCTATTGGACACCACCAGGAACCAGCAGTTCCTGAGGTTGATTATGCAGATCAGCAGCAGTGACGAGTATTAAACAGTACAAAAGCGTGGAGCCCTGAAGGTGACCTGGTGGTTATTTTTAATAGTATGTAAAGTTTTTGGGGCCTATTGATCTACAACCAAGCCTAATTGAAGTAGTCACTGTATCCCTCTAGGTGTCCTGTGCAAATGTCGGTGAACAAACTAATATTGCATCAGAATCCTTATTTGCCAGGTACTAGATATTTATAAGGAGGTTCAGGTGTGTATATATATATATATATATATATATATATATATATATATATCAACAAACAAATGTGAATACTTCACATTTCCAGATGAAGTTGGCCAGTGCCATTACATCAATAAGAGCCCCAGAATGTAAACGAGGGCAGTATGTTCAAAGATACATATACATATGTGCAAAAGTGGGGATAATAGCATAAATAAGTAATTTAGTAAAAGCACTGATACTTCAGTAAAATACCAACACACTTGAAACAATAAAAGTTCCTTAATATAGAGAAAACTAAGTAAAGGTACAAAAGTATCAGGTGAAAAGTACTCAAATACTGAAGTTACAGAACTGCAATGAAACTACAGAGACTGAAGTTTACCCCAAAGTCCAAAGATATGACCAATCACAGAGCAGTAGACATTCTTAAGAAAATGAAATGAAAGAGAAAGAAGGAAGTTGTAACTAAACAGGAGGGGCTGAAATATGAGTACAAAGTAGATTACTAATATACTTGAGTAGAAGTAAGTGTTACTATTAAAAATACTCAGCAGTAATTACTACACCTATGTATTCAACCCCTGTATTTAACAAAATAAGTTTGTATGTACAAAAAAGTATGTGTACTGCATAACTGTAACTAGTAATTATCCACCTCTGTATTTAATACAATATATTGAAGTACATGTACTGAGTAACTGTAACTTGTTACTACCCACCTCTGTATTCAATACAATAATATACTGAAGTACATGTACTAACTGTGACTAGTTACTACCCACCTCTGTATTCAATGCAATAATATACCGAAGTACAAATACTGAGTAACTGTAACTTTTTAGTAATCACCTCTGTATTTAATACAATAATATACTGAAGTACAGGTACTGTGTAACTGTAACTAGTTACTACAGACCTCTGTATTCAATACAATAACATACTGAAGTACATGTACTGAGTAACTGTAACCAGTTACCACCCACCTCTGTATTCAATACAGTAATATACTGAAGTACATGTACTGAGTAAATGCAACTATTTACTACTGACCTCTGTATTCAATACAATATACTGAAGTACGTGTACTGAGTAACTGTACCTAGTTACCACCCAACTCTGTATTCAATACAATAATATACTGAATTACATGTACTGAGCAATTGTAACTAGTTACTATTGACCTCTGTATTCATTACAATAATATACTGTAGTACATGTACTCTGAGTAACTGTAACTACTTACTACTCACCTCTATATCTAATACAGTAATATACTGAAGTACATGTACTCTGAGTAACTGTAACTAGTTACTATTCTTCTCTATATTTAATACAGTAATATACTGAAGTACACCTAGAGACTCATCAATGAACCTAACACGTCTTCTGAGTTTATGTGGTATGTTGACGGCAAAATAATTATTAATCTGCAAAATTACATGCTGAATAAAATAAATTTTAAACTCTTTTTTTATGTCTGGTTTATTTCATTACTGAGCAGTTCATCCATTCAGAAATTTTAAAAGATCAGTGAAATTTCCCTGTAGGTGCAGGACAGTAGACTGTAAACAGTGGGCAGTAATGTAGGTGGAAGAAAAACATGTTAGTATGGGCAGGTTGAACTTCCTCAGCTGACGCAGGAAGTACAGCCTCTGCTGAGCTCTCTTGATAATGGTGCTGATGTTGCAGTCCCATTTCAAGTCCTTGGAGATTATTGTGCCCAGGAACTTGTAGGAGTCCACAGCCATTACAGTGCTGTTGAGGATGGTGAGTGCTGTCTCTATTGTGGACGCAGGACCTGTGAGGAAACGAGCCCTGACTCTGTACATTTATCAATGACTCATCTGTGATGTGTATCCTTGTGTATCCAAACTAAAACATATCAAAATATGGGTATAATGTAGAGCGTGGTATTGGTGTAATATAGTATGGGTATAGTGTACAGTGTAGTATTGATGTAATATAGTATGGGTATAGTGTACAGTGTAGTATTGGTGTAATATAATATGGGTATAGTGCACAGTGTAGTATTGGTGTAATGTAGTATGGGTATATTGTAGAGTGTAGTATTGGTGTAATATAGTATGGGTATAGTATAGAGTGTAGTGTTGGTGTAATATAGTAGGGGTATAGTGTAGAGTGTAGTATTGGTGTAATATAGTATGGGTATAGTGTACAGTATAGTATGGGTATAGTGTAGAGTGTAGTATTGGTGTAATATAGTATGGGTATAGTGTAGAGTGTAGTATTGGTGTAATATAGTATGGGTATAGTATAGAGTGTAGTGTTGGTGTAATATAGTAGGGGTATAGTGTAGAGTGTAGTATTGGTGTAATATGGTATGGGTATAGTGTACAGTATAGTATGGGTATAGTGTACAGTGTAGTATGGGTATAGTGTACAGTGTAGTATTGGTGTAATATAGTATGGGTATAGTGTAGAGTGTAGTATTGGTGTAATATAGTATGGGTATAGTGTACAGTATAGTATTGGTGTAATATAGTCTAGGTATAGTGTACAGTGTAGTATTGGTATGATATAGTATGGGTATAGTGTACAGTGTAGTATTGGTATGATATAGTATGGGTATATTGTAGAGTGTAGTATTGGTGTAGTATTGTATGGGTATATTGTAGAGTGTAGTATTCGTCTAATATAGTATGGGTATAATGTACAGTGTAGTATTGGTATAATATAGTATGGGTATAGTGTACAGTGTAGTATTGGTATGATATAGTATGGGTATAGTGTACAGTGTAGTATTGGTATGATATAGTATGGGTATATTGTAGAGTGTAGTATTGGTGTAGTATTGTATGGGTATATTGTAGAGTGTAGTATTAGTGTAATATAGTATGGGTATAGTGTAGAGCGTGGTATTGGTGTAATATAGTATGGTATATTGTACAGTGTAGTATTGGTGTAATATAGTATTTATAGTATGGGTATAGTGTACAGTGTAGTATTGGTGTAATATAGTATGGGTATAGTGTACAGTGTAGTATTGTTGTAATATAGTATGGGTATAATGTACAGTGTAGTATTGGTGTAATATAGTATGGGTATAGTGTACAGTGTAGTATTGTTGTAATATAGTATGGGTATAGTGTACAATGTAGTATTGGTGTAATATAGTATGGGTATAGTATACAGTGTAGTATTGGTGTAATATAGTATGGGTATAGTGTACAGTGTAGTATTGGTGTAATATAGTATGGGTATAATGTAGAGCGTGGTATTGGTGTAATATAGTATGGGTATAATGTAGAGCGTGGTATTGGTGTAATATAGTATGGATATAATGTACAGTGTAGTATTGGTGTAATATAGTATGGGTATAGTGTACAGTGTAGTATTGTTGTAATATAGTATGGGTATAGTGTACAGTGTAGTTTTGTTGTAATATAGTATGGGTATAGTGTACAGTGTAGTATTGTTGTAATATAGTATGGGTATAGTGTACAGTGTAGTATTGTATGGGTATATTGTAGAGTGTAGTATTAGTGTAATATAGTATGGGTATAGTGTACAGTGTAGTATTGTAATATAGTATGGGTATAGTGTACAGTGTAGTATTGTATGGGTATATTGTAGAGTGTAGTATTAGTGTAATATAGTATGGGTATAGTGTAGAGCGTGGTATTGGTGTAATATAGTATGGTATATTGTACAGTGTAGTATTGGTGTAATATAGTATTTATAGTATGGGTATAGTGTACAGTGTAGTATTGTTGTAATATAGTATGGGTATAGTGTACAGTGTAGTATTGGTGTAATATAGTATGGGTATAATGTAGAGCATGGTATTGGTGTAATATAGTATGGGTATAATGTAGAGTGTGGTATTGGTGTAATATAGTATACTATATAGTATGGGTATAGTGTAGAGCGTGGTATTGGTGTAATATAGTATGGGTATAGTGTAGAGCGTGGTATTGGTGTAATATAGTATGGGTATAGTGTAGAGCGTGGTATTGGTGTAATATAGTATGGGTATAGTGTACAGTGTAGTACTGGTATAATATAGTATGGGTATGACTATAGTGTGCAGTATAGATTATATTGTAAAGTACAGTATTGGTATAGTGTGCAGTATAGTATAGGTATGGTGTATATTGCCAGTATAGTACACAGCATTGGCATAGTGCAAATTATATAGTATAGTGTGTAGTGTAGCATAGTATAGTATTGGTGTAGTGTGTAGCATTGATAAACTGTGTAGTACTAGTGTAGTGTAAATTATATAGTACAATATAGTACTGGCATAGTATTAGTATGTAATATATATTCTGGTTTATCCAAATCACCAGCTTCTAGTTTTCTACAAATAAACTTAAAGGTTCCACTGACTGTAAACCTGTATTAGATATAAATACAGTGTTCTATGGTGTACTGGTGAGAGTTCAGTACTCAGAACTGTACATACCCTGAACCTCAAACTCTGTTCTTCAGATACAAATCCTGCCTTTAAAGAGGAGGGAGGAAAAACGGGCCGAGCTCCAAATCCTACACAGCCATTACAGTGCTGTTGAGGATGGTGAGTGCTGTCTCTATTGTGGACGCAGGACCTGTGAGGAAACGAGCCCTGACTCTCACAGTGTACTCAGAACTGTACATACCCTGAACCTCAAACTCTGTTCTTCAGATACAAATCCTGCCTTTAAAGAGGAGGGAGGAAAAACGGGCCGAGCTCCAAATCCTACACGCCATTACAGTGCTGTTGAGGATGGTGAGTGCTGTCTCTATTGTGGACGCAGGACCTGTGAGGAAACGAGCCCTGACTCTGTACATTTATCAATGACTCATCTGTGATGTGTATCCTTGTGTATCCAAACTAAAACATATCAAAATATGGGTATAATGTAGAGCGTGGTATTGGTGTAATATAGTATGGGTATAGTGTACAGTGTAGTATTGATGTAATATAGTATGGGTATAGTGTACAGTGTAGTATTGGTGTAATATAATATGGGTATAGTGCACAGTGTAGTATTGGTGTAATGTAGTATGGGTATATTGTAGAGTGTAGTATTGGTGTAATATAGTATGGGTATAGTATAGAGTGTAGTGTTGGTGTAATATAGTAGGGGTATAGTGTAGAGTGTAGTATTGGTGTAATATAGTATGGGTATAGTGTACAGTGTAGTATTGGTGTAATATAGTATGGGTATAGTGTACAGTGTAGTATTGGTGTAATATAATATGGGTATAGTGCACAGTGTAGTATTGGTGTAATGTAGTATGGGTATATTGTAGAGTGTAGTATTGGTGTAATATAGTATGGGTATAGTATAGAGTGTAGTGTTGGTGTAATATAGTAGGGGTATAGTGTAGAGTGTAGTATTGGTGTAATATAGTATGGGTATAGTGTACAGTATAGTATGGGTATACACACAGTATACACACAACCACAACACCAACCAGAACATTTACACACAACCACAACACCAACCAACAACCAGAACATTTACACACAACCACAACACCAACCAGAACATTTACACACAACCACAACACCAACCAGCAACCAGAACGGTGGTGGAGAAATCCAGCGTTCCAGGCTGTGAAGGGAAAGTCGCCACAGCATGGACTCCACAAGTTTGGGGCGAAAACCTTTGATCAGTAGATCAAATCCACCTGAGAGACATGTGACTGGACATGTGAAGAGATAAGAGAGATAAAAAGAACTGAACTTTGTGTTCACAGACTTTAATTTAACTATTGACCTACAAGTCAAAAGTTTGGACTACCTATATATATATATATATATATGTATATATATGTTAATAACTATAAAGGTGTTTAGATCTGAATGTGTTGAGAGACAAGTGTAGATAGTGAAGTTGGAGCCCATGTACACAAATATTACTAAAACAAACATTTGAGTGTATTTAAATGTAAAAATGAGAATGTATATTTTTATAAGAGCTATAAAACCACCAAACCTGTTTATCAGAACAAGATCTCAGCATCTACACTATCTTCTTCAGTCCTGTTAGAGAAGCAGCTCATGTGGCTCCTCATGAAGCTGCTGGTCAGAATGTTCAAAGTATGTAAACCTGCATCAGAGCAAATGAGCTCATTTCTAAAAGACCCTCTAAACATTCTTAAAACACAACCAGATGTTTTTCTTTTTTTTATTCTTCAGGTTTTATTCTTCTCCAGCAATAATTCCATACCGACTATTCTATAGTTCTGATCTCCTCACACTTATTCACTAATTTTATTACTAATCATATAGTATAAATAAGAACAACTTGGGAAGGTGTTTTGGGCCACCAGATGGCGCCATCTGACCACAGCCAGCACAGCCTCTTCAAATAAGGCCTTGAGTCTAGTTTATAGGGCAACAGGCTTGTTCCCCACCTCCAGCCCACAGCTGCACCACAGCTGCCTCACAGCTGCTGCTCACATCCCCTGAATATTTATTATAATGTAATAGAGACATAACAGCGTTAAACACTTTTTGAAATATGTAATATTAAATTTAGTTTTTGAGACTTCTGTGTGATTTTCTATGAAACATGAACTAAAAATTAATACACTGTGAGAAATTTATAATCTAGCAAGTATAAACTCAGTACGGTGGTGTAATGTTTAGTACGGTGGTGTAGTGGTTAGTATGGTGGTGTAGAGGTTAGTATGGTGGTGTAGTGGTTAGTACGGTGGTGTAATGTTTAGTATGGTGGTGTAGTGGTTAGTATGGTGGTGTAGTGGTTAGTATGGTGGTGTAATGTTTAGTATGGTGGTGTAGTGGTTAGTATGGTGGTGTAGTGGTTAGTACGGTGGTGTAGTGGTTAGTACGATGGTGTAGTGGTTAGTACGGTGGTGTAGTGGTTAGTATGGTGGTGTAGTGGTTAGTATGGTGGTGTAGTGGTTAGTATGGTGGTGTAGTGGTTAGTATGGTGGTGTAGTAGTTAGTACGGTGGTGTAGTGGTTAGTACGGTGGTGTAGTGGTTAGTACGGTTGTGTAGTGGTTAGTATGGTGGTGTAATGTTTAGTATGGTGGAGTAGTGGTTAGTACGGTGGTGTAGTGGTTAGTACGGTGGTGTAGTGGTCAATACGATGGTGTAATGGTTAGTATGGTGGTGTAGTGGTTAGTATGGTGGTGTAATGTTTAGTATGGTGGAGTAGTGGTTAGTACGGTGGTGTAGTGGTTAGTACGGTGGTGTAGTGGTCAATACGATGGTGTAATGGTTAGTATGGTGGTGTAGTGGTTAGTATGGTGGTGTAGTGGTTAGTATGGTGGTGTAGTGGTTAGAACGGTGGTGTAGTGGTTAGTATGGTGGTGTAGTGGTTAGTACCGTGGTGTAGTGGTTAGTACGGTGGTGTAGTGGTTAGTATGGTGGTGTAGTGGTTAGTATGGTGGTGTAGTGGTTAGTACGGTGGTGTAGTGGTTAGTACGGTGGTGTAGTGGTTAGTACGGTGGTGTAGTGGTTAGTATGGTGGTGTAATGTTTAGTATGGTGGAGTAGTGGTTAGTACGGTGGTGTAGTGGTTAGTACGGTGGTGTAGTGGTCAATACGATGGTGTAATGGTTAGTATGGTGGTGTAGTGGTTAGTATGGTGGTGTAGTGGTTAGAACGGTGGTGTAGTGGTTAGTACGGTGGTGTAGTGTTAGTACGGTGGTGTAGTGGTCAGTACGGTGGTGTAGTGGTCAGTACGGTGGTGTAGTGGTCAGTACGGTGGTGTAGTGGTTAGTTTGGTGGTGTAGTGGTTAGTATGGTGGTGTAGTGGTTAGTACGGTGGTGTAGTGGTTAGTACGGTGGTGTAGTGGTCAGTACGGTGGTGTAGTGGTCAGTACGGTGGTGTAGTGGTCAGTACGGTGGTGTAGTGGTTAGTATGGTGGTGTAGTGGTTAGTATGGTGGTGTAGTGGTTAGTACGGTGGTGTAGTGGTTAGTATGGTGGTGTAGTGGTTAGTATGGTGGTGTAGTGGTTAGAACGATGGTGTAATGGTTAGTATGGTGGTGTAGTGGTTAGTATGGTGGTGTAGGGGTTAGTATGGTGGTGTAGTGGTTAGTACGGTGGTGTAGTGGTTAGTACGGTGGTGTAGTGGTTAGTATGGTGGTGTAGTGGTTAGTACGGTGGTGTAGTGGTTAGTACGGTGGTGTAGTGGTTAGTACGGTGGTGTAGTGGTTAGTATGGTGGTGTAATGTTTAGTATGGTGGAGTAGTGGTTAGTACGGTGGTGTAGTGGTTAGTACGGTGGTGTAGTGGTCAATACGATGGTGTAATGGTTAGTATGGTGGTGTAGTGGTTAGTATGGTGGTGTAGTGGTTAGTATGGTGGTGTAGTGGTTAGAACGGTGGTGTAGTGGTTAGTACGGTGGTGTAGTGTTAGTACGGTGGTGTAGTGGTCAGTACGGTGGTGTAGTGGTCAGTACGGTGGTGTAGTGGTTAGTTTGGTGGTGTAGTGGTTAGTACGGTGGTGTAGTGGTTAGTACGGTGGTGTAGTGGTCAGTACGGTGGTGTAGTGGTCAGTACGGTGGTGTAGTGGTCAGTACGGTGGTGTAGTGGTTAGTATGGTGGTGTAGTGGTTAGTATGGTGGTGTAGTGGTTAGTACGGTGGTGTAGTGGTTAGTATGGTGGTATAGTGGTCAGTATGGTAGTGTAGTGGTCAGTATGGTGGTGTAGTGGTCAGTATGGTGGTGTAGTGGTCAGTATGGTGGTGTTGTGGTCAGTACTCACAGTAAGATGATCTGGGTTGGATTCCCGGTCCGGGTGGTTCTGTGTGGAGTGTGTATGTTCTCTCTGTGTTTGAGTGGGTTCCTCCAGGTACTCCGGTTTCTCACACAGTCCAAACACATGCATGTTAGGATCCTCACTCTAAACTGCCCGTAGGTGTGAGTGTGTGTGTGTGTTGATTTATTTACTGAACACGTTGATCTAACATCATAGATTGTGGCCAGTAAAAAGTATGTGAACCTCTAAAATGATCAGTTTGGATTAAAAAAGGGCTAAAATGAGAGAAGAACACTGCATTCCTGCTTAAGAACCTCATCCCAACTCTGAAGTAGTATCAGTAGCAATATCTCAGTTGCTATTGGACCAGAACAGATTGCCATCATGTGAAGGAGCCATGAAATCTGGATGCTATCAAGACGTTCATGGGAATCTCTGCTGAATCTATGAGTTTGGTGTTCAGGCAAGAAAGCCCACCAGCATAAC
>CM038702.1:2648291-2698291 GCA_021613375.1 Megaleporinus macrocephalus
ATACAAACACAGCTGATACAGACTCAGTGATACAAACACAGCTGATCCAGAGACAGTGATACACAGCTGATCCAGAGTCAGTGATACTTACACAGCTGATCCAGAGACAGTGATACTTTAACAGCTGATCCAGAGTCAGTGATACACAGCTAATACAGAGACAGTGATACTTAAACAGCTGATCCAGAGACAGTAATACTTACACAGCTGATCCAGAGACAGTGATACTTACACAGCTGATCCAGAGACAGTGATACTTAAACAGCTGATCCAGAGTCAGTGATACACAGCTAATACAGAGACATTGATACTTACACAGTTGATCCAGAGTCAGTGATACTCGCACAGCTGATCCAGAGTCAGTGATACAAACACAGCTGATCCAGAGTCAGTGATACAAACACAGCTGATACGGAGTCAATGATACAAACACAGCTGATACAGACTCAGTGATACTTACACAGCTGATCCAGAGTCAGTGATACACAGCTGATACAGAGTTAGTGATACTTACACAGCTGATCCAGAGTCAGTGATACTTAAACAGCTGATCCAGACTAGCTGATTAGCTGATACCTACACAGCTAATACCAACTCAGTGATAATTCTACAGTTGATACAGAGTTAGTGATAGGCAGAGATCTAGGTTTTAAGCCAGAGCCAGTGTGTATTAAAAGATATGAGCTGCTAATGTGCATTAAGACACACAACGGGACATATTGAGACCAAGTCAAAACCAAGACTTTTAACAGTCAAGTCTGAGTCAAAGACTGAAACCAGAAGACACTGAGTCAGAGAAAAGACCAAGACTTTTGGCAGTTGAATTCCAATCAAAGCTGAGACCAGGACACACTGACTCCAAGACAAGACAGACTTTTAGCAGTTGTGTCCAAGTCAAGGCTGAGACCAGGACACACTGACTCCAAGATAAGACCAAGACTTTTACCAGTCAAGTCTGAGTCAAGGCATGGACCGGCACACATTAAGTCCGAGTCAAGACAAAAACTGGGACACACTGAGTCTGAGTCTTAACTGAAACCAGGAAACATTGAGTCCGAGTTAATACCACAACTTTTAGCGGTTGAGTCTGAGTCAAGGCTGAGACCAGGACGCATTGAGTCCAAGAAAAGACTAAGACCTTTAGCATAGCAATGATTGTTAAATTAAGATTGATATGAGGTAACACTGAGTCTGAGGAAGACCAAGACTTTTAGCAATTGAGTCTGAGTGAAGGCTGAGACCAGGACACTCTTTTCTTGGAGTCCAAGAAAAGTTCAAGACCATAAGCAATTGAGTTCAAGTCAAGATTGATACCAGGTAACATTGAGTCAAGACCACAAACAGCTAATCCAAGTGAAGGCCGAGACCAAGACACATTGAGTCTGCATCAATACTAAGACTTTTAGCAGTTGGGTCAGAGTCAAGACCGACATCGGGACACCTTGAGACCTTGAGTCAAAAGCGAGACTTTTTTCAGTCAGGTCCATGTCAAGGCCCAGACCAGGACACATTGCGTCTGAGAGAGACCAAGACTTTTAGCAGTTAAGTCCGATTTAAGACTGAGACCAAGACACGTTGAGTCCGAGTTAATACTAAGACCTTTAGCAGTTGGGTCATAGTCAAGACCAACATTGTGACACCTTGAGTCCAAGTCAAGAGCAAGACTTTTTGCAGTCAGGTCCATGTCAAGGCCAAGACCAGGACACATTGCGTCTGAAAGAGACCAAGACTTTTAGTAGTTAAGTCTGATTCAAGGCTGAGACCAGGACACATTGCGTCTGAGAGAGACCAAGACTTTTAGTAGTTAAGTCTGATTCAAGGCTGAGACCAGGACACATTGAGTCCAAGAGAAAACTAAAACCTTTAGCAATGAAGTCCAAGCCAAGATTGATACCAGGTAAGTCAGGTTGAGTCAGAGTCAGGACAAGTTAGTTCGAGACAGAGACGAGACAACACCCTGCAAATATGAGAAGAGTTTACAAGAAATGAACAGCAGTTGAAGAGTCCGGGTTACTTGTAACCTGACTGGGAAGTTTTAAAGAGTCCCAGCTCATAGATGGCTTTAAGGCTTTGACCTTCTCTGAGACAGGAAGTGACAGGTCCCTGTGGCATTAGGGGGTTGGACACTGAGGCTGCTGGGGACTCTGGTCGTCCACAGTAAAAGGTTACAGAAAGGTCACACTGTAACGTCTGTATATGTTTGATGGGCTGTGATAAAAGCAAGACCCCACTGCTTCACTTCCTGCTGCTCCTGTGTCTGACACCTCCGCACCTCCTGCAGCGGACCACTGAGTGGACCAAAGAAGTGCTGTTAATTCAGCACTAAGTGTTTACTTAATGTCAGATCACTTCGAGTCAATGTTGAAAAACGAATAAACAGCCAAACGTTCCGGACCAAGTTGGGCTTGTTCAGTGTACTAGGAACCCAGTGCATCAGCTATATCGAGGTGGATAGTAATTGGTTACAGGTACTCAGTACATGTACTTCAGTATATTATTGTATTAAATACAGAGGTGAATAGTAACTAGTCACAGGTACTCAGTACATGCACTTCAGTATATTGTATTAAATACAGAGGTGGGTAGTAACTAGTTACAGGTACTCAGTACATGTACTTCGGTGTATTATTGTATTAAATACAGAGGTGAGTAGTAACTAGTCACAGTTACTCAGTACATGTACTTCAGTATATTATTGTATTAAATATAGAGGTGGGTAGTAACTAGTCACAGTTACTCAGTACATGCACTTCAGTATATTATTGTATTAAATACAGAGGTGGGTAGTAACTAGTTACAGGTACTCAGTACATGTACTTCGGTAAATTATTGTATTAAATACAGAGGTGGGTAGTAACAAGTTACAGTTACTCAGTATATGTACTTCAGTATATTGTTATATTAAATACAGAGGTGGGTAGTAACTAGTTACAGTTACTCAGTATATGTACTTCAGTATATTATTGTATTAAATACAGAGGTGGGTAGTAACTAGTTACAGTTACTCAGTACATGTACTTCAGTATATTATAATATTAAATACAGAGGTGGGTAGTAACTAGTTACAGTTACTCAGTAGTTACAGGTACTCAGTACATGTACTTCAGTAAATTATTGTATTAAATACAGAGGTGGGTAGTAACTAGTTACAGTTACTCAGTACATATACTTCAGTATATTATTGTATTAAATACAGAGGTGAGTAGTAACTAGTTACAGTTACTCAGTACATGTACTTCAGTATATTATAATATTAAATACAGAGGTGGGTATCATAGTTACTGTTACTCAGTCAACCACTGGGTTTGTACTCTGCTGAGTAGTTTCTAATAGTGATACTTTTATTTCTAATTAAGTATATTTATGAGTAAATGAGTCTACTTTTCACTTACTCACATTTCAGCCATTCAGGTTTAGTTAGTAACTCCTTTTTTCTCTTTCAGGCCATGCTGTCATCTGTGCTGCTGTGTGATTGGTCACATCTCTGATGTTGGAGTTTTAACATTTTATTTCAGACCAGAATAAAAACAGATCAATACAAACTTTGCATCTAAAAGATGGTGGATTTACTATACTATACTATACTATACTATACTATACTATACTATACTATATTATACTATACTATACTATACTATACTATACTATACTATATTATACTATACTATACTATACTATACTATAGGTTACTCAGTAGTGATACTTTTGTATTTTGACTCAAGTTGTTTTATATGAAGGTACTTTTATGTGTCAGTATTTTACTTGTATTTACAGTATGTTATAGTATTTTACTTCAATATCAGTACTTTTACTGGAGTATTCTTCATACTTGCACACAAAAGCACATGTAACTTTTATTTTTATTATTAACTATAAAAAATACTTTTAATTTTATTTACTTCAACTTACAATATATTATTATACTTTATATATTTTGTATTGTTTTTTTGTTATCTTATCTATTGGTGAATGGAGGAGCAGCAAAGTAAGAATTTCATTGTACAGTGTTACTGTCTGTTCTGCTGTGCATATGACAATAAAACTCTTGAATCTTGATTAGGCTACTCAACCCACCAGTCACTGTGTCTGCAGACTATTCAGTACATACTTGGGTACATTCACAATTACAGGTACAAGGACTTTACCTCTACTGCTGAACTGTACTGTGTGTGAACTGTACTGTATGTGAGCTGTACTGTATGTGAACTGTACTGTAAGTTGCTTCGATTCTCACTGGATACAAATGATCCACCCAGTTTTCAAACATCCAGATGCTAGAAGCTGTAAAAGCTCAGACTGGAATGTGTATATGAGAATAACGAACGTGTATCACGGTGAGCTCGTCACTGTCGTATCGATAGTTTGAACCCAGCTCTCGGCCTGAACTGGTTTAAACTCAGTGCTTTTTTTTTTTTTGGCCGTGACCTAATTGAAGGCCTGCAGCCTGGCCGGACATTTTTAATGAACTCAGGAAGTGGGGCATGGGCAAGGAGAGCAGCGTACCCCCCGGGAACGTCCCCCAGCTCCTACCTCGCCTCATTAGTCTAGCCAGGCAGTGGCGGAGCTGCTGCGTGTGTCACATTTATTTCGGCCCCCCTCTCCTCCCTCCAAGGTGCCCCCATCAAGCCTGTGCGTCCTACGTCTGCTGACCCCCGGAGACGCGGGAGGAGAGACGTGACTGGCTGGTAGGTCAGCACCGTCAGGGAACCGTGGCAGGTGCAGAGTGATCGGACCGAGCCGGCCTCGGTTGCCGACCGCTGCTTAAGTGTGTCAAGGACAACTGTGGAGCTCCAGCTCAGCTCAGCACAGCTTACCCAGAAAACAGCTGAACAACTTGAAGGGCTCTGCTGCTGTAACAGGAGCTGCTGAATGATTGGTGGGTTTTAGTGTTTGGGAAGTTCACAGAGTTAATGGTTTCATGTGTTAACGGGTCGTAGTGTTGCTGGTATGTTTCATCATTTCAGCAGTTAAAGTATTTAATTATTTATATTAATTAGTATTATTTAATTAATTTTTTATTATTTAATTAATTATTAAGTAAATAAATAAATAAACGCTCATAGGCAGATTTTAACATACACGCCATCTGTTTTAATTGTTTAATTTATTTGTTTTGTACATTTCTAGGACACCCCACAATTAAACCAGGTCTATATATATATACACCATTGTCCATTTCAACAGCTCCACTGACCATACAGGAGTTCCACTTACAGACTGTAGCTCTGTAAACTTTATTACTCTGTTATTTAATGATCAGGACCCCCACAGGACCACCACAGAGCAGATACGGATAATGCTGGATAATTCTCAGCACTGCAGTGACACTGATGTGCTGGTGTGAGTGGATCAGACATAGCAGAGCTGCTGCTGGAGTGTTTAAACACTGTGTCCACTCACTGTCCACTCTATTAGACACTCCTACTACTTGCTGGTCCACCTTGTAGATGTAAAGTCAGAGACAGTAGCTCATCTGCTGCTGCACAGTTTGTGTTCCTCTAGTTCTTCATCAGTGGACACAGGACGCCGCCCACAGGACACTGCTGTCTGGATAGTTTTGGTTGGTGGACGATTCTCAGTCCAGCAGTGACACTGAGGAGGTGTTAAAACACTCCAGTAGCAGCACAGCTGTATCTGATCCACTCACACCAGCACAACACACTCACTAACACACCACCACTACATCAGTGTCACTGAAGTGCTGAGAATGACCCACCTCCCTAATAGTATCTGCTCTGTGGTGGTCCTGATCATTTAACAACAGGGTGAAAGGGTGCTAACAAAGATAGATAGATAGATAGATAGATAGATAGATAGATAGATAGATAGATAGATAGATAGAGAAAAACTGATAGATCGACAGATAGATAAATATAAACAGATACATAGAGATACAATGATATATTTATAGAGATAAACTGATAGATATAGATAGATAGATAGATAGATAGATAGATAGATAGATAGAGATGAACTGATTGATAGATAGAAGTAAACTAATAGATAGATATAGATAAACTGGTATATTTATAGTTAGACATAAACTGATCAGCAATCTTGATTTATCTTAATGAAGTACTGAGCAGTCAAAGCAGGTATTAGATGAGAACTGATAATAATACTGGGAGAAGCTTGGAAAGAGTTAATAAACACACTGACGTATGAAAAACACACACACACACACACACACACACACACATATATATATATATATATATATATATATATATATATATATATATATATATATATATATATATATATATATATATATATATATATATATATATTAGTACATATTTATGACCCTACATTCTGATGTACAGACCTGTGTGTTGGTTTGAGAGGTCTGCTCAGATCTGAAGGAGGTGGGTAAAGATGACCTTTACAAGATTTGTTCTGTTTGTTGAGAGAGAGAGAGAGAGAGAGAGAGAGAGAGAGAGAGAGAGAGAGAGAGAGAGAGAGTGTGTGAGAGAGAGAGAGAGAGAGAGAGAGAGAGAGAGTGTGTGTGTGTGAGAGAGACAGAGAGAGAGAGAAAGAGGGAGAGAGAGAGAGAGAGTGAGAGAGAGAGAGTGTGAGAGGGAGAGAGAGAGAGAGTGAGAGGGAGAGAGAGAGATTGTGAGAGAGAGAGGGAGAGAGAGAGAGAGAGAGAGTATGTAAGTGTATGTCTCTGTTTGTACGCTGGTCTGTGTTACTCTCTCAGAGGGTGATGCTCTAATAGTCAACAGAATATCGGAATATTTATATCAGTGCAAATAAAAATGCTGGCAGATGTAAAGACAGCATGGACTGTTCCCAGATCTGCTGCTCGCCGCCTCAGCTGAACACAGAGGCCTGAAGATGTCTGGGAAGAATTTCTGCTGAATATAAAAAACACTACCTGAGGCCAGTCAGTGTCCCTCCATTAATCTTATCATTCATAAAGTGCACTTCTGCTGGACAGCTGAGTCGGGTTAAATGCCCAGCAGGCCCCGAACGTTCAGCAGAGGGGGCAGCAGCTGAAAAGAGAACACGTCTCTGGTATTATAAAGCTGTAGGTCGTAGGGACGTACTCAGGAAGTACTCAGCTGAGGCTTCGATGTGCATGTGTGTTACTAAATACTAAAACCCCTGTTCAGGTATTCATTACATGTTGTCACGGGAGCATACGAAAGTGGGTGGTCCTGAGGGGCTGCAGTACCTTTGCAACTGCTAATGTATTAATATTATTTAAAAATAATAATTATCCCAATTGTCCCATATGTAATATATGCTACAAGTCAAAAGGTTTGGCACCCAACTGAGTATACATGTAGCCTGGTCGAATTTCCCAGCTAGTAAATAAGGTTTTAGTGGAAATTCTAAATTCAGTTGCGCCCTTGTGCTACTTGTTAATGTTGTAGTAGAGTTGAAAATGGATTACAACACTGCCATCTAGTGGTCAAAGGTTTAAACACAACACACACTGATTCACTGTCTGCCAGGAATCTGTGTATCGATACTGTGTTTATAAGAATTGATACAGTATCACAAAAGATAATATCCCGTTATTCAATATTTTTATATTTTCTAACACCCCCAGTTAGAACTGTAAATCCTGTAGTTGGAAACTGATCATTAAAGAACAGAGTAATAAAGTATACAGAGAATCAGATGAACTACAGTCTGTAAGTGAAGCTCCTGTATGATCAGTGGAGCTGATACAGTGGACAGTGAGTGGAGGTCCTGTATGGTCAGTGGAGCTGATACAGTGGACAGTGAGTGGAGGTCCTGTATGGTCAGTGGAGCTGATACAGTGGACAGTGAGTAGAGGTCCTGTATGGTCAGTGGAGCTGATACAGTGGACAGTGAGTGGAGGTCCTGTATGGTCAGTGGAGCTGATACAGTGGACAGTGAGTGGAGGTCCTGTATGGTCAGTGGAGCTGATACAGTGGACAGTGAGTGGAGGTCCTGTGTGGTCAGTGGAGCTGATACAGTGGACAGTGAGTGGAGCTCCTGTATGGTCAGTGGAGCTGATACAGTGGACAGTGAGTGTAGGTCCTGTATGGTCAGTGGAGCTGATACAGTGGACAGTGAGTGTAGGTCCTGTATGGTCAGTGGAGCTGATACAGTGGACAGTGAGTGTAGGTCCTGTATGGTCAGTGGAGCTGATACAGTGGACAGTGAGTGTAGGTCCTGTATGGTCAGTGGAGCTGATGCAGTGGACAGTGAGTGGAGGTCCTGTATGGTCAGTGGAGCTGATACAGTGGACAGTGAGTGGAGGTCCTGTATGGTCAGTGGAGCTGATACAGTGGACAGTGAGTGGAGATATAAGAAGCTGGTTTAAATGAGTATATAATAGTATATCTAATATGCAATATATTGTATTTATGTAATATAGAAACAGTGTGTTTCACATGTTCCAGACACTGAAGTGTCTCTCACGTCCTTTTGGTGCTGCGACTGTTCAAAACATGGTTTGTTAACAGCAAGTCAAGGATGTTGATGCCACCATTATAGACTAAAGATGGACGGATCGATTGGCTATGTATCGGTATCGGCCGATTTTTAATCAAAATATGTGATCGATGATCGGCCGATATTTCTCCAACTTAGCCGATCCTGAGAGCTGACCGATGGCGTTAAACAAATGAGCCTAATTTCTGTATTTACAGCTAGTGTTTCATCCGGGAAGAGGAGCCCTCCGTAAAACCCCCTCCGGTCAGATCCCTGCAATTCCTATCTGAACCACTAGGTGTAAATACACACCCTTTCATTTTTCACAGACTGACTAAAGCAGCGGCCTCGCGAGAAAAGCATGCCCTGATAGAAAACATGCCGTCAGCCTGGCAGTGTTTACCGTATGTGACTCAGACTCATCCAGGGCTTTCTGTAAAATATGTAAAATCAGTGTGTCTTGCTGGAACCAAGACAAAGATATTTAACACTAATAATCTGATACGTCACTTCAGAGACACCACGCGGCTGAATACAGTGAGCTAGCACGCGCAGCCAGCACAAAACTAATAACCCAGAACACCGTGCAGACCAGATCTGACCGGTACGAACAGAACAGCAGCAACAATTCAATATTCTACATTTAATAATTACAGATTTAGTTCATAATAACCAGAGTCTGCATTTAATAACTGCAGTTCTGACTGCATTTATTTAATTAGCTTTTAAAATTAGCTTTTTAAATTTAAATGTAATGATTGCAGTATTGGGGATATTTGTTTGATTTACTGTTTATTTACTGTTAATTTTGTTAAAAATATTATTCTGTTTCATATGAGCTCGTTAAAAATGGTAATAAACCAGTTTAGACCATGTTTAATGACTTGCTTGTGCTATTAACTACATGTAGCCCTGCTGTGGCACATAGCCCCGCCCTCGATCTGTATTGTCTATCGGCCGATCGTGCTGAAAGGTGATCAGCGATCGTAATCAGTCCATCTCTATTATAGACCCTACTAGCCTGTTTATATCTGCCCACCCAGCCTAACAATATACTGGCGTAGGCCTGTTCATACCTGTACCTGCAGGTTTACTATTGATTGAAGTTCCTCTGGTGAACTCAGAAGTCTCTTATAGATGAAAGCACACAGCTGAGTGAAGCTCAGGCTCATTAGTGGGTCACTTATTCTGCCTGGAGTCTAAATTCATGAGGCTGTTTATCGATGACACGATCTGAATCCTCCATCCAGCACCACGTGCACACACGCCTTCAGTCAGCCGGCGGTCAGGGAGAGCGGTGCGGAGGAGAAGGGCAGCATCATGCTGAACGAGTCTGGAGTTATATAACAGCTACTGTAGGCTTCAGCTTACCCGAACCACCGAGCCCGTACACACGCCCACGAGTGTCATCTAAATACCAGCAGGTTTGTCTTCCTGCCTCGCTCTCCGGGGCTGTGTTCATCTCTCCCACACGCTGACCCGGCTCTGGTTCCCTTCCTGGAAACCAGAAACACAACCCTACTTTTCCCAGAATAGGACCATCACACTCTTAACAGGAGTTTCCATCCGAGCGTGCGAGAGAGAGAGAGAAAGAGAGAGAGAGAGAGAGAGACACAGACAGGGACTGTCGAGGAAGAGCTAAAAACAGCCTGTTTGTCGAGATGTAGACAAGCCCTGTGATTGTGGTCACTAGTGCTGGTGTTGTGTTCACGCCTCCCTGAACTCTCTTGGAAGTAGAAACTTCTATTTAACTTTAAGAGTGGATGTGAGACTGATAGCAGTGTGTGTAGCAGAGTTGCTGTTTCTTAAGGGTGTTAAAGAGTGAAATAGAATAAATCAGTGAACCACACAGATCATGCACATAGGCCTCAACACTGTTGGTGTAGTGGTTAGTACGATGGTGTAGTGGTTAGTATGGTGGTGTTGTGGTCAGTATGGTGGTGTAGTGGTTAGTATTGTGGTGTAGTGGTTAGTATGGTGCTGTAGTGGTTAGTATGGTGGTGTAGTGGTTAGTACGGTGGTGTAGTGGTTAGTATGGTGCTGTAGTGGTTAGTATGGTGGTGTAGTGGTTAGTACGGTGGTGTAGTGGTTAGTATGGTGCTGTAGTGGTTAGTATGGTGGTGTAGTGGTTAGTACGGTGGTGTAGTGGTTAGTATGGTGGTGTAGTGGTTAGTATGGTGAAGTAGTGGTTAGTACGGTGGTGTAGTGGTAAGTATGGTGGTGTAGTGGTTAGTACGGTGGTGTAGTGGTTAGTATGGTGGTGTAGTGGTCAGTACGGTGGTGTAGTGGTTAGTATGGTGGTGTAGTGGTTAGTATGGTGGTGTAGTGGTTAGTATGATGGTGTAGTGGTTAGTATGGTGGTGTAGTGGTTAGTACGGTGGTGTAGTGGTTAGTATGGTGGTGTAGTGGTTAGTATGGTGGTGTAGTGGTTAGTATGGTGGTGTAGTGGTTAGTATAGTGGTATAGTGGTAAGTATGGTGGTGTAGTGGTTAGTATGGTGGTGTAGTGGTTAGTATGGTGGTGTAGTGGTTAGTATGGTGGTGTAGTGTTAGTATGGTGGTGTAGTGGTTTGTACGGTGGTGTAGTGGTTAGTACGATGGTGTAGTGGTTAGTATGGTGGTGTAGTGGTTAGTATGGTGGTGTAGTGGTTAGTACGGTGGTGTAGTGGTTAGTACGGTGGTGTAGTGGTTAGTATGGTGGTGTAGTGGTTAGTACGGTGGTGTAGTGGTTAGTATGGTGGTGTAGTGGTTTGTACGGTGGTGTAGTGGTTAGTACGGTGGTGTAGTGGTTAGTATGGTGGTGTAGTGGTTAGTACGGTGGTGTAGTGGTTAGTATGATGGTGTAGTGGTTAGTATGATGGTGTAATGGTTAGTATGATGGTGTAGTGGTTAGTATGGTGGTTTTAATCCAGGTTTAGATACTCGTGCTGTGAATAATCCAGGTTTAGATACTCGTGCTGTGAATAATCCAGGTTTAGATACTCGTGCTGTGAATAATCCAGGTTTAGATACTCGTGCTGTGATTAATCCAGGTTTAGATACTCGTGCTGTGATTATTCCAGGTTTAGATACTCGTGCTGTGATTAATCCAGGTTTAGATACTCGTGCTGTGATTAATCCAGGTTTAGATACTCGTGCTGTGAATAATCCAGGTTTAGATACTCATGCTGTGAATAATCCAGGTTTAGATACTCGTGCTGTGATTAATCCAGGTTTAGATACTCGTGCTGTGATTAATCCAGGTTTAGATACTCGTGCTGTGATTATTCCAGGTTTAGATACTCGTGCTGTGATTAATCCAGGTTTAGATACTCGTGCTGTGATTAATCCAGGTTTAGATACTCTAATGTAGGTTAATGTAGGTTTACTCTGGTTGTAAATGTATATCCAGCGCTGATGTTTGTTGTTTTAATGTTACAGTAAGCGATGCTGATCCAGCGCTGACCGGTACGTGGAATATAATTAATCATAACGCTGTTTAGTCTTGACTACATAACGTGCGGTGTTTTTGACACTCGGTAAAAACAAACGCCTCCGTTTTATTAAAGATCATGACCTTTGAGCGGATAAACACGTGACTCATGAATCATGCAAGACCTGGAGCAAGCATTCACCCAAAATTCCTGCTGACAGGAGAGAGAGAGGGAAGAGAGAGATGGAAGAGAGAGATGGAAGAGAGAGAGGGAAGAGAGAGGGAAGAGAGAGATGGAAGAGAGAGATGGAAGAGAGAGAGAGGGAAGAGAGAGATGGAAGAGAGAGATGGAAGAGAGAGAGGGAAGAGAGAGAGAGGGGAGAGAGAGGGAAGAGAGAGAGAGGGGAGAGAGAGGGAAGAGAGAGAGGGAAGAGAGAGGGGAAGAGAGAGATGGAAGAGAGAGATGGAAGAGAGAGAGAGGGAAGAGAGAGAGGGAAGAGAGAGATGGAAGAGAGAGAGAGGGAAGAGAGAGATGGAAGAGAGAGAGAGGGAAGAGAGAGAGAGGGAAGAGAGAGAGAGGGGAGAGAGAGAGAGGGAAGAGAGAGAGGGAAGAGAGAGGGAAGAGAGAGATGGAAGAGAGAGAGAGGGAAGAGAGAGAGAGGGAAGAGAGAGAGGGAAGAGAGAGGGAAGAGAGAGATGGAAGAGAGAGATGGAAGAGAGAGAGGGAAGAGAGAGAGAGGGGAGAGAGAGGGAAGAGAGAGAGAGGGGAGAGAGAGGGAAGAGAGAGAGGGAAGAGAGAGGGAAGAGAGAGATGGAAGAGAGAGATGGAAGAGAGAGAGAGGGAAGAGAGAGAGGGAAGAGAGAGATGGAAGAGAGAGAGAGGGAAGAGAGAGATGGAAGAGAGAGAGAGGGAAGAGAGAGAGAGGGAAGAGAGAGAGAGGGGAGAGAGAGGGAAGAGAGAGATGGAAGAGAGAGATGGAAGAGAGAGAGGGAAGAGAGAGAGAGGGAAGAGAGAGATGGAAGAGAGAGATGGAAGAGAGAGAGGGAAGAGAGAGAGAGGGGAGAGAGAGGGAAGAGAGAGAGAGGGAAGAGAGAGGGAAGAGAGAGAGGGAAGAGAGAGATGGAAGAGAGAGAGAGGGAAGAGAGGCCCGAGCCGAGCAGGCGCGTAGTCGGTTACGTGGAGTCTCTCGGCAGTAGCGCTCTGACTCACATCTCGTTAGAGGAGTCAGGCTCATTAACCTCCTCCTAATTACCCACAGCCACGGCTCAGGCCCGCGGCAGACAGCTCCTCCGGCCTCCTCGTCCTGCAGACTGCAGCCGTGGGCCCGCCGGGGCGAGTCTGTCTGCAGCTGAAGTTCTAGGATCCTCAGCTGACTCGGTTCCGGAACCCCAGGTGACCTGGGACTCCTAATGCCGGGGCCTCTGTTTATCTCTGTGGCCTCATGGAGGCGGATGCTCTCTCCAAGCAGCCTAATGAAACGTGAACGGTAACAGCAGGGCTACAACTCGGCCCGTCACAGTCCGCCGTCCGGCGAGAACTGGAGCAGAACCGAACGGCGAGGGGAAATAATCCATTCTTTCCGTGGCTACGGAATTGTCAAGGGTACTGTACATTATCACTTCTTCTTTCTTTTCACCCCCTCCTCCTCCTCCCCATCGTTCTCTTTCCATTCGGCGACACTGCAGTCCCCTGGGAACGGTTTCTATGGTGACCATAACCGCAGCCAGAGAAGGAGGGCTGAGACAGGGATGTGTTTCTGAGAGAACGCGCCGGCTCTCTTCGTCTCGCTGGCTCAGCCCGCCGCCTCCTCCCCTCTCGCCCGCTTGTAATTTGACCTGCCAGCTTGTTTTAATCCAAGCAGCCGAGCGACTGACCGGCCGGGGACGCCAGCCGCAGCCGAACGAGAGCCCAGACGCCGAAGACTCCTTGAGTTTTTACTGGTGACTGTTACATTTAGACCACAGCTGGCTTATCAGCATCACAGCTGGTGAGCAGTCTCATCCTATATGATCCTGTACTGTCCTTTGCACCTGTCCACATATTAAAGGGGAACATCCACCAATTATTTACAGTAATATAATTAGAGATGGACTGATCAGGGTTTTTGAGGCCGATTTCAAACAAACATTAAGTCAGTAAAAGGTTCCGAAGGTTTAGATAATGCTGTTGATCTCTCATTCGCTGGTAATGACAAAGATTTGTTCTTGATGACCTCCAGCCGTCACGGTTGACCATTGAAGGAGCCAGAATTCCAGTGCTGTGATCACAGTCTGATTAAATCTACAGAATTCTACAGATTATCCAGTTAATTAGCCAGATAAGAAGTATTAACTGTATTAAAGTGCTATAGTAAATATTAGAGATGGGCCGATCAGCGTTTTTGAGGCCGATTCCAAACGCCAATCACCTTTCAGCTTATTAGCGCAAGCAAGTCATGAAACATGGTCTAAACTGGTTAATTACCATTTTTAACGAGCTCATATGAAACAGAATAATATTTTTAACAAAATTAACAGTAAATAAACAAAGTACATCAAACAAATATCCCCAATACTGCAATCATTACATTTAAATTTAAAATGAAAAAAGCTAATTTAATAAATGCAGTCAACACTGCAGTCATTAAACACAGACTCTGATTATTTTAAACTAAATCTGTAATCATTAAATGTAGAATATTGAATTGTTGCTGCTGTTCTGTTCATACCGGTCAGATCTGGTCTGTACGGGTTTCTATGTTATTAGTTTTGTGCTAGCTGTGTGTGCTAGCTCTGCTGTTACTGATACTCACTGTATTCAGCCGCGTGGTGTCTCTGAAGTGTCGTATCAGATTAGTATGTTAAATATCTTTGTTTTGGTTCCCACGAGAGACACTGATTTTACTAATTTTAAAAATGTCATGGATGAATCTGAGTCACATACGGTAAACACTGCTTTAGTCAGTCTGTAGAAAACGAAAGGGTGTGTGTTTCCACCAAGTGGTTCAGATAGGAATAGCAGGTTTAGAGAGGTTTGGCATGAAATTCTTCGCTCTAGAGACAAATCTGAATTGTTCACAGTGGCGGTGATGGTAACCAGACGTCTAAAGAGATGCCTGTTGTTGCTGTCCAAAGAAAAACATCTCTATTTTCGATTTTTCTTATTCTACATCGTCAGAACACGACAGCTGCCGTCTACATGTCATGATGAATGGACCAATAGAAATGCTCCAAAATGGCTTGAGAATAATTCTGGTTTCATTGACTTCCATTGACAGTGAACACAGTTTTTGGCCTCTCCTGTAAAGATAATATTTTTGGAGTTGTTTTTCTTTGAACGTTGAAAAAAACATTTAAATGAATAGCAGGACTTTTACGGTGGTGGTCTGACGTCTTGCGTCACAGGACGGCGGACGTAGTACGTCTGAGATTGTGTGGCTACTAAAACTCACATATGAAACTGCCTACTAGTCTACCACTCGAGCAGTACTGACTCTAATCTAGTACCTACTGACTAGTAAGCGATTTCGGACGCACCGCCAGACACCTGTCTGGTACTAGAACCAAAGGCAGCCAATCATAAACAAGGTTTATTTTTAACTTATTTATTTAAACACTTTGAGTTACCACTGTGTATGAAAGGTGCTATACAGATAAGCCTGCCTTGCCTAGTTTGATCAGGTGTGTTGGTATTTGTTGTGTAGTATATCATACGTGTTTATACGTGCACTGTGATCAAATAGACGAGGCTCAGTTTCTCAGAACAGCTTTGTTCTTTTACCGTGTTCTAGTGGAGAAAGCAGCCTCTGCCAACGTGGCCGAGCAGTTTTGGCAGCAGCTAAATAAAACAGAAAGCAATCGATGGCGACAGGGAGTACCAAGGACAGAGTATTGTCTCTCTCTCTCTCACTATTTCTCACTCTCTCTCTCTCGACTGCCACCCATCGCTACACAAGCCTGCCAGTTTTTACTTCGGACCGGATGCAGCAAACTGCATCCCCCTGGACCGGAACGGTCTCACCTATGGATCTGTTTATTTCACACACATGCACATGAACGCATATGCTTGTCCACAGGGACGTGCAAAGATCAATACTTTCCCTTCTTCCTTTATTCCAGATATTCCAGCCAAATTGATTGTAGAGAAATCTCTCCAGAGGGCGACAGTGGAGCTGTAATTAGTGTGCAGGACGTTTGCAGAGTCTGTGTGAAGGAAATACAGATTTACTTCAAAACACATGATGCATGAAAACCATTACTGAAAGCACTGTGAACTCTGTAGAGCTGAACTGGAGCTGTACCTAGAATATCACACTGGAGCTGTACCTAGAATATCACACTGGAGCTGTACTTAGGATATTGCACTGGAGCTGTACTTAGGATATCACACTGGAGCTGTACTTAGTATAGTGCACTGGAGCTGTACTTATGATGGTGCACTGGAACTGTACTCAGCATGTCGCACTGGAGCTGTACTTAGGATATTGCACTGGAGCTGTACTTAGGATAGTGCACTGGAGCTGTACTTAGGATATCGCACTGGAGCTGTACTTAGGATATTGCACTGGAGCTGTACTTAGGATAATGCACTGGAGCTGTACTTAGGATAGTGCACTGGAGCTGTACTTGGGATGGTGAACTGGAGCTGTACTTAGGATATTGCACTGGAGCTGTACTTAGGATAGTGCACTGGAGCTGTACTTAGGATAGTGCACTGGAGCTGTACTTGGGATGGTGAACTGGAGCTGTACTTAGGATATTGCACTGGAGCTGTACTTAGGATATTGCACTGGAGCTGTACTTAGGATATCACACTGGAGCTGTACTTAGTATAGTGCACTGGAGCTGTACTTATGATGGTGCACTGGAACTGTACTCAGCATGTCGCACTGGAGCTGTACTTAGGATATTGCACTGGAGCTGTACTTAGGATAGTGCACTGGAGCTGTACTTAGGATATCGCACTGGAGCTGTACTTAGGATATTGCACTGGAGCTGTACTTAGGATAATGCACTGGAGCTGTACTTAGGATAGTGCACTGGAGCTGTACTTGGGATGGTGAACTGGAGCTGTACTTAGGATATTGCACTGGAGCTGTACTTAGGATAGTGCACTGGAGCTGTACTTAGGATAGTGCACTGGAGCTGTACTTGGGATGGTGAACTGGAGCTGTACTTAGGATATTGCACTGGAGCTGTACTTGGGATGGTGAACTGGAGCTGTACTTAGGATATTGCACTGGAGCTGTACTTAGGATATCGCACTGGAGCTGTACTTAGGATATTGCACTGGAGCTGTACTTAGGATATCGCACTGGAGCTGTACTTAGGATAGTGCACTGGAGCTGTACTTAGGATATTGCACTGGAGCTGTACTTGGGATGGTGAACTGGAGCTGTACTTAGGATATCGCACTGGAGCTGTACTTAGGATAGTGCACTGGAGCTGTACTTAGGATAGTGCACTGGAGCTGTACTTGGGATGGTGAACTGGAGCTGTACTTAGGATATTGCACTGGAGCTGTACTTAGGATATTGCACTGGAGCTGTACTTAGGATATTGCACTGGAGCTGTACTTGGGATATTGCACTGGAGCTGTACTTAGGATATTGCACTGGAGCTGTACTTAGGATATCGCACTGGAGCTGTACTTAGGATATTGCACTGGAGCTGTACTTGGGATGGTGAACTGGAGCTGTACTTAGGATAGTGCACTGGAGCTGTACTTGGGATGGTGAACTGGAGCTGTACTTAGGATATCGCACTGGAGCTGTACTTAGGATAGTGCACTGGAGCTGTACTTAGGATAGTGCACTGGAGCTGTACTTAGGATAGTGCACTGGAGCTGTACTTAGGATATCGCACTGGAGCTGTACTTAGGATATTGCACTGGAGCTGTACTTAGGATAGTGCACTGGAGCTGTACTTAGGATAGTGCACTGGAGCTGTTTTTACAATGGTGCACTGGAGACATATTTAGTATGGCGCACTGAAGCCGCTCTGATCATGACGCACTGGAGCTCACCTTATGATGTCACACTGCAGCTGTACTTAGTATGATGCATAGGAGCTGAACTTAAGATGGTGCACTGGAGCTGTACTCTACATGAATTTGCAGAACAGCTTCCCCACTGCAGCACTCTCTACACTAACTTCAGGCTGGAGTGTTTAAACACTGTGTCCACTCACTGTCCACTCTATTAGACACTCCTACTACTTGCTGGTCCACCTTGTAGATGTAAAGTCAGAGACAGTAGCTCATCTGCTGCTGCACAGTTTGTGTTCCTCTAGTTCTTCATCAGTGGACACAGGACGCCGCCCACAGGACACTGCTGTCTTGATAGTTTTGGTTGGTGGACGATTCTCAGTCCAGCAGTGACACTGAGGAGGCGTTTAAACACTCCAGCAGGTCATGTGGTGGTTTTCTTCTGGGTATCGGAGTAAACAGAGGACACAGACACGGAGGAGGCTGATCAGTGTGTAAGGGTGGTTGTTGTGTCTCTACCAGTACTGAGATTAAACCCACGTCCTTGGCAGGAGCTATTGCTCACCCCCCTCCGTGACTTCGACCTTCTCCCCTCGACTGTTATCAGCATGTTGTGCGCAGTGAAGGTGTCACTGTGAACTTGGAATTGAAGGTGACGACAGAAACATCTGTGTTACCTTCTGAACAGTGATGTATGTAGAACGACCACACTAACCTCTGCTGTAACCTCAGAGGACTATCAGAGTGAATTATCTCGAGAGGATCTGGTTAGTGGGCGTTACAGGGCAGAGGTCACACGACTAATATCACCTGTTTACAGTCACATGATTCCAACAACACTGGAAATCCAGATGGAGGACGTGAAGAACAGAGTGGAGGACATGGAGGTAAAGAACAGAGTGGAGAAAATGGAGGTGAAGAACAGAGTGGAGAAAATGGAGGTGAAGAACAGAGTGGAGGACATGGAGGTGAAGAACAGAGTGGAGAAAATGGAGGTGAGGAACAGAGTGGAGGAGATGCAGGTAAGGAACAGAGTGGAGGAGATGCAGGTGAGGAACAGAGTGGAGGAGATGCAGGTGAGGAACAGAGTGGAGGAGATGGAGGTGAGGAACAGAGTGGAGGAGATGGAGGTGAGGAACAGAGTGGAGGAGATGCAGGTGAGGAACAGAGTGGAGGAGATGGAGGTGAGGAACAGAGTGGAGGAGATGCAGGTGAGGAACAGAGTGGAGGAGATGGAGGTGAAGAACAGAGTGAAGGAGATGGAGGTGAGGAACAGAGTGGAGGAGATGGAGGTGAAGAACAGAGTGGAGGAGATGGAGGTGAGGAACAGAGTGGAGAAGATGGAGGTGAAGAACAGAGTGGATAAGATGGAGGCAGTGTGTGAAGTACAGAGTGGAGGAGATGAAGGCACTGTGTGAAGTACAGAGTGGAGGAGATGGAGGCAGTGAGTGAAGAACAGAGTGGAGGACATCGAGGTGATAAACAGAGTGGAGGAGATGGAGATAGTGTGTGAAGTACAGAGTGGAGGAGATGGAGGTGAGGAACAGAGTGGAGGAGATGGAGGTGAAGAACAGAGTGGAGGAGATGGAGGTGAGGAACATAGTGGAGGAGATGGAGGTGAAGAACAGAGTGGAACAGGAGAACTGGTGAACGAGCTGCTTCACCCAAAACTGAGCTGTGTACATACTTTCACACCATCAATGTGCTTCTATGGTTGAGACAAGCAGACGTTCCTCAGCTGTACATCCTCAAATTAATATATTTGCATGAGCAGCACTGAGAAGGGCTCTATCCTCAGCCCTGCTGTCCAGTTGGAGCTCTGAATGCGCTCCAGTGATTTCCATGTAACGGATCAGCTCAGCGTTCCACCCCCACTCTCAGCCCACCTGTGCCAGCTCCTCCATGCCTGACTCAGCCCAGCAGGTTCTTACTAACAGAGGAGCATGAGGCGTGGCAAACGCTCCTGCTCTCCGCCAGCAACCTCCTCTCCTGCAGCCTCAGATACAATTCTGATTAAGCGAGTGAGGTTTACGTGCGAGGATTGTTTCTAAAAAATAAATAAATAAATAAAGTAAAATAAGGGAATAACGTTCCCGCACGCCTCAGCCGTGAGTTGTGAGCGTCTGTAATTAGCGTGACAAGCGGAGGCGTGAAGTCTGCAGTTTGGGGACTCGTCTGCTCCTCTCGCTCTAAAGGTCACGTCTAACAGAAGTGGAGAGCGTGTGTGGCACGAGCATGTTTTCCTTCTAACTCGATACACGATTGAAGAAAGATTGAGGCGAAGGCAGAGAGTCGGCATGGCTGGAGCCACGCTGAGCCGGGCCACGTGCCTGCTGTCCTTGCAACATGATTCCGCTCGGACAGAAAGAGGACAGGAGGGTCTCTCTGGTGCAGACCGTGTCTGTCCAACACGTAGGACCACCGTTACTACAACAGAGGCACTGTATACCGTATATCAGCCATTACATTAAACCCACCTCCTTCTATCTCCACTCAAGGACTGATTAAGGGTAGACTGGGACCCCGGGCAAAGAGTTGCCCAGGGATAACCTCCCCAACCCGTGCCTCTCATGATCAAGGGCCCTCTAATGGTATGCCCTGCTCTTCTCTAGCGCCCCCTGGTAGGGGCTCTCATAACCAGGGCCCTCTAAAATTATGCCCCCCTCTTTCCTAGGACCCCTAATATCCAGAAGTCGAAGTCAGAGCAGTGCCACAACGCCTCGTCCATTTTCATAAGGGGCCCAAAAGCATGGCTAGGGCCCGAAGGCTTAGCTAGGGGCCCGTAAAGCATGGCTAGGGCCTCCAAGAGGCCCTGAGGTCAAAGTCCCTAAAAGTCAGAGGATCCTTAAATTGGAGGGCCCTCAGAAATAAAAATATATTGTATCATACATGTTGAAAATGTTTTGGGCCAGAGCTCGCTTGGGGCCCCCTGACCTCAAGGGCCTTGTCCACTGTATCAGCTCCACTGACCATACAGGAGCTCCACTTACAGACTGTAGTTCATCTGATTCTCTGTATACTTTATTACTCTGTTCTTTAATGATCAGGACCCCCACAGAGCAGATACTCTTCAGTGACACTAATGTGGTGCTGGTGTGAGTGGATCAGACACAGCAGTGCGCTATTAGACACTCCTACTACTTGATCAGTGAACACAGGACGCTGCCCACAGGACACTGCTGTCTGGATAGTTTTGGTTGGTGGACGATTCTCAGTCCAGCAGTGACACTGAGGAGGTGTTTAAACACTCCAGCAGCAGCAGCACTGCTGTGTCTGATCCACTCACACCAGCACAACACACACTAACACACCACGTCAGTGTCACTGCAGTGCTGAGAATGACCCACCTCCCTAACAGTAACTGCTCTGTGGGGGTCTTGTGGGGGTCTTCTTGACAAAGTTTAGGACTGGTGTGAAAATCTGGTCACATGATTTAGAAATATAAACCGAATCTTCTAAGCCCTGCTGTGGATCCTGATCCCGTGTGGAAGCTCTAAACTGGTGTGGACCTCTGTTTTGGTGGTCTCTGTGATGGTTTTCCAGACCACTGGGAACGGCATCGATCCACGCGCACTCCCCGTCTACGAGCCGTGATTGGACGGGCTGAGTGAATCTGATGGAGTCAGAAATGTCAGTGTGTTATTGGTGTGAGGACAGGTGCTGTGATTGCTGTGAGGAGGTGACAGAATCAGGGCTTCTCCTCCGCCGCGCTCCTACTGCGTGACCTCGCGACGTCTTCAGGAATCAGCCTGGCTGAAACTAATCTCCCCAGTCTCCCCAGTCTCCCCAGTCTTCCCAGTCTCCCCAGTCTCCCCAATCTCCCCAGTCTCCCAATCTCCCCAATCTCCCCAATCTCCCCAGTCTCCCAATCTCCCCAATCTCCCCAGTTTCCCCAGTCTCCCAATCTCCCCAATCTCCCCAGTTTCCCCAGTCTCCCAATCTCCCCAATCTCCCCAGTCTCCCCAGTCTCCCCAGTCTCCCAATCTCCCCAATCTCCCCAGTTTCCCCAGTCTCCCAATCTCCCCAATCTCCCCAGTCTCCCCAGTCTCCCAGTCTCCCCAATCTCCCCAATCTCCCCAATCTCCCCAATCTCCCCAGTCTCCCAATCTCCCCAATCTCCCCAGTCTCCCCAATCTCCCCAATCTCCCCAGTCTCCCCAATCTCCCCAATCTCCCCAATCTCCTCAATCTCCCCAGTCTCCCACTGTTATTATTTATTTACTTATTTATTCATTTATTTATTTGCGTGTGTCAGAAAGATTATCATCTGGTGAGGTTTCTGGAGCTGCTTCAAGGACGTGTCAGCTGCTAAACGCCTCTTGTTTTCTGTCTCACACTGTCTCTCTCATTCTCTCTGTCTCTCTCTCTCATTCTCTCTGTCTCTCTCTCATTCTCTCTGTCTCTCTCATTCTCTCTGTCTCTCTCTCTCATTCTCTCTGTCTCTCTCATTCTCTCTGTCTCTCTCATTCTCTCTGTCTCTCTCTCTCATTCTCTCTGTCTCTCTCATTCTCTCTGTCTCTCTCTCTCATTCTCTCTGTCTCTTTCTCATTCTCTCCCTGTATCTTTCTCATTCTCTCTGTCTCTTTCCCATTCTCTCTCTGTCTCTTTCTAAGTCTCCCTGTCTCTCTCTGTCTCTTTCTCATTTTCTGTCTCTTTCCCATTCTCTCTCTGTCTCTTTCTCATTCTCTCCCTGTCTCTTTCTCATTTTCTGTCTCTTTCCCATTTTCTCTCTGTCTCTTTCCATTCTCTCCCTGTCTCTTTCTCATTTTCTGTCTCTTTCCTATTCTCTCTCTGTCTCTTTCCATTCTCTCTGTATCTCTTTCTCACTCTCTCTGTCTCTCTCATTCTCTCTGTATCTTATTCTCTCTGTCTCTCTCATTCTCTCTGTCTCTCTCATCCTCTCTCTGTCTCTCTCATTCTCTCTGTGTCTCTTTCTCATTCTCTCTGTCTCTCTCATTCTCTCTGTCTCTTATTCTCTCTGTCTCTCATTCTCTCTGTGTCTCTTTCTCATTCTCTCTGTCTCTCTCATTCTCTCTGTCTCTTATTCTCTCTGTCTCTCTCATTCTCTCTGTCTCTCTCATTCTCTCTCTGTCTCACTCATTCTCTCTCTGTCTCTTTCTCATTCTCTCTCTGCCTCTCTCATTCTCTCTCTCTCTCTCTCTCTCATTCTCTCTGTCTCTCTCTGTCTCTCTCATTCTCTCTCTGTCTCTCTCATTCTCTCTCTATCTCTTTCTCATTCTCTCTCTCTGCCTCTCATTCTCTCTGTTTCTCTCATTCTCTCTCTGTCTCTTTACATTCTCTCTCTGTCTCTTTCTCATTCTCTCTGTCTTTTTTTCTGTTTTCCTTTCTCACTCTCTCTTATTTCTTTCTCATTCGCTCTATCTTTCTCTCTTTCTTTTATCTCATTTTCTCTTTCTCATTTTCTCTCTCGTCTTTTTCATTATCCCTCTTAAAATCGTTCCCATTCTCTCTATCCTTCTCTCTTTCTCATCCTCTCTCTCATCTTTCTTTTCCTCTTCTCCTTTTTACTGTTCTTTTATTCTGTCTATACTTCTCTACTTCTCGCTCTCTTTCTCTCCTTCTTTTTCTACCCTTCTCTCTCTTACCCCCCTACCACCTGTCTGAACTAACCCTCCCCTCCCCCGCTCACCTCTTGTGTTGATTGCTGTGGTCTCCAGGTGGTCCAGCTGATGACGCCCTGCCCTAAAAATACACACCCATCCCTCCCACACCCACCCCCCCAAACGACCCCCCCTACTGCTCGAGCTTCCACCCCGCTGCTCTCATCTGCAGCCGCGACTGTGAACCTCTGGAGATCTGTTCTTCACCATCCAGCACCTTCACCCTGCAGCGCATCACACAACAGCAACCATTAACCTCCAGCTCCGTAAACACAGGTCGGCTGTATTCCCGGAAACACAGAACATTCCAAGGCTAAGCTAAGCCGGGGAGGGTCGGAGCACAGCTCGGGTGGTCCGGATACTATAATGCGATGAAAATGCAAATCATTTCTAATATAATACTCAAAAAATCCACCCCTCCCCCCAAAATTCATTTAATTTTTCCAAATTTCCTTTTGCTTTTTCCAAATTTCCTTTTGTTTTTCCCAAAGTTCATTTCGCTTTTCCCAAATTTAATTTAATTTTTCCAAATTTCCTTTTGCTTTTTCCAAATTTCCTTTTGCTTTTTCCAAATTTCCTTTTAATTTGCGCTTAAATTTTTATTCACCGCGTAAAACATAGTAGCGTGCAAACTTTAGCGTATGAATTCAGACCGATAGTTTTGCCTAACTGTCTGAATTTGATTGAGTGTTAGTGAGCTCAGGTACTGATGTTGAACATTGCTGTGAGGATTTGATTGAGTGTTAGTGAGGTTAGGTACTGATGTTGAACATTGCTGTGAGGATCTGATTGAGTGTTAGTGAGGTCAGGTACTGATGTTGAACATTGCTGTGAGGATTTGATTGAGTGTTAGTGAGGTCAGGTACTGATGTTGAACATTGCTGTGAGGATTTGATTGACTGTTAGTGAGGTCAGGTACTGATGTTGAACATTGCTGTGAGGATTTGATTGAGTGTTAGTGAGGTCAGGTACTGATGTTGAACATTGCTGTGAGGATCTGATTGAGTGTTAGTGAGGTCAGGTACTGATGTTGAACATTGCTGTGAGGATTTGATTGAGTGGTAGTGAGGTCAGGTACTGATGTTGAACATTGCTGTGAGGATTTGATTGAGTGGTAGTGAGGTCAGGTACTGATGTTGAACATTGCTGTGAGGATTTGATTGAGTGTTAGTGAGGTTAGGTACTGATGTTGAACATTGCTGTGAGGATTTGATTGAGTGTTAGTGAGGTTAGGTACTGATGTTGAACATTGCTGTGAGGATCTGATTGAGTGTTAGTGAGGTCAGGTACTGATGTTGAACATTGCTGTGAGGATTTGATTGAGTGTTAGTGAGGTTAGGTACTGATGTTGAACATTGCTGTGAGGATCTGATTGAGTGTTAGTGAGGTCAGGTACTGATGTTGAACATTGCTGTGAGGATTTGATTGAGTGTTAGTGAGGTCAGGTACTGATGTTGAACATTGCTGTGAGGATTTGATTGAGTGTTAGTGAGGTCAGGTACTGATGTTGAACATTGCTGTGAGGATTTGATTGAGTGTTAGTGAGGTCAGGTACTGATGTTGAACATTGCTGTGAGGATTTGATTGAGTGTTAGTGAGGTCATGTACTGATGTTGGAACACTGAGGATGTTCGTTTGGGTTTTCCTGCAGGATCAGATGCACCAGCGCACGAGCTTCTCTCCACGTGCCACTATTCTCAGCGATCCCGCCCCCCCCTCCGCCCCCCCTCCGCCCTCCCGTCCCCCCCTCCGCCCTCCCGTCCCGTCTACCGTACCTCCTCCTTCAGAGCGGAGAGATTATTGCTGTCTCCCTCTGTAGGAGCGCTTTTATACCCTTGACACGAAAGCCACGCGTCTACGCTCGCATAAAGCTCATCCCGTTTTCCCTCACGCTTCATAAACGCCATTACAGCTCGCTGGAGGTGAGAGGAGTCGGCGGCGGGGGGTCTAAACACGCTAAATTAGCCGCCTCTCTGGGAGGCCCCATAAGTGCCTAATAGAAAACGCTGCTTCAGTGAGGATGAGACCGCCGGGGAGGGAAGCGGGGGGAATGAACGGATGAAGTAACGCTATCTCTTTCATTTAGTTAACACTGCACCTGTCTCCTCGGCTCTAATGAGGACCCGGCCGGCCCCCTGACGAGCCCGCGAATCTTCTAATTACTGATCACACAAGGCCTCGTTAGCCTGCTGTCTGCTCCGCCACTCGCAACCGACAGCGGCTCCGGCTTCGGGCCAGTCGCCGTACATCAAAGACGGGCCGCGGCTTACAAGCTGTTTACCTGCAGGAGGCCCGCGTTTGCATCAGCTAACGATGAGTTAATGATGAAGATTACAGAGGTTACTGTACGAGAGCCAGGCAGGACGCTGTGATCGCCGGATGAGAGGGAAAATAGCGGCTGTATGGATTCAGGTTCTGCGGGGGATCCTGTGGTCGTGCCAGTGGCGGGATATTCAGCCCCACTTATTGCTTGCAGGTGTATAGAATCAAGCAGATAACCCTGCAGCTAGTGCTGGACAATATGGCCAAAATTTATATTGTGATGTATTCCTTAATTTCGGTCGACACAATATAATTCCGATATCGATATAAATAATTTGAAGGTCTCCGAAAAAACTGCCAAGAATCCGTATTCACCGTATTTGGCCACACCCACTTTCGAGCGTGTGTTTCTTCCACCTTTGTGTTAGAACTTTAGCTCAGCTAACCAAAATGAATACAGTTACAGGGAGGGGACCAGAGAGACAGTAAGAAGTTCTAATGGGACAACACTGTCTCCTCCAAGGTTAATAATACAGTGGGTGGGTGATATGAAAAGGTGGTCTGAGGTTAATAACTCAGTGGGTGGGTGATATGAGAAGGTGGTCTGAGGTTAATAACTCAGTGGGTGGGTGATATGAGAAGGTGGTCTGAGGTTAATAACTCAGTGGGTGGGTGATATGAAAAGGTGGTCTGAGGTTAATAACTCAGTGGGTGGGTGATATGAGAAGGTGGTCTGAGGTTAATAACTCAGTGGGTGGGTGATATGAGAAGGTGGTCTGAGGTTAATAACTCAGTGGGTGGGTGATATAAGAAGGTGGTCTGAGGTTAATAACTAAGTGGGTGGGTGATATGAGAAGGTGGTCTGAGGTTTATAACACAGTGGGTGGGTGATATGAGAAGGTGGTCTGAGGTTAATAACACAGTGGGTGGGTGATATGAGAAGGTGGTCTGAGGTTAATAACACAGTGTGTGGGTGATATGAGAAGGTGGTCTGAGGTTACTTATGGAGACATGTTTAATTACTCTGTACTCTCGGAAGGTGTAGACGGTTCAGTAATGAAAAACTATAAAAGTACTGAAGCGTATCAGTACCTGCACAGTGGGAAGGTGGGCGTGTCCTCCTACACACAGACGGTGAGTTTATATTTCTGAAAGCCGGTTAAACCCAAGTCCAGCAGCTGCCCGAGCCGCTCTGCGTGGGTGTTAGTTACAGTCCAGATAGCCTAGCGCGGTGGACACTGATCAGAAAACAGTTACTGAACTGATAGACTCACCAGCACCGACACGTCTGCTTCCTCGGAGCTTCATAAGCGAGACGTTTCTCTGGATAAGGAAGCTCTGGTGCTGGTTCTCCTCCACAGAATGGTAAGAGCAGACATACGGAGGTTTGGGTGGAGGTTTTAAATTTAGCTCCTTCAGTCATAGACGCAGGTGGTCTTCTTTGGAAGGCGGCCCCCCAACACTCTGATCTTTATGTGCTGTGTTTGTAACTCTGTAGTTCAAGCCAAGTTTTCCTCTTCTTCCAGTTACTGACTCCCTCTAACTGAACATCTTATTCTAGTCATTTTATATGTTTATTGTCGTTTTGCTTGTAATTAGTATCAACGTATCCGCGGTTACACCGGAAGTTCTAACACAAAGTAAACAAAGATGGCCGCCCCAGTGTTGACATGGAAAATAGCATGAATAATGGAAGTCTGTATCTACTTTATCAATATAAATAACTTTGTGGTATATCAAATCCTCACAGCAATGTTCAACATCAGTACCTGACCTAACTTAGACTCAATCAAATCCTCACAGCAATGTTCAACATCAGTACCTGACCTAACTTAGACTCAATCAAATCCTCACAGCAATGTTCAACATCAGTACCTGACCTCACTAACACTCAATCAAATCCTCACAGCAATGTTTAACATCAGTACCTGACCTCACTAACACTCAATCAAATCCTCACAGCAATGTTCAACATCAGTACCTGACCTCACTAACACTCAATCAAATCCTCACAGCAATGTTCAACATCAGTACCTGACCTAACTTAGACTCAATCAAATCCTCACAGCAAGGTTCCATTATCTTTACCGTACCTCACTAATATGCAATCAAATCATGATGTTGAACATTGCTGTGAGGATTTGATTAAGTATTAATGAGGTCAGGTACTGATATTGGTACATTGCTGTAAGAATGTGATTGCGTTTTAGTGAGGTCGGGTATTGATGTTGAACATTGCTGTGAGGATTTGATTAAGTATTAATGAGGTCAGGTACTGATGGTAGATGATTAGTTCAGCTCGCTCCAAAGATATTGAATGGAGCTCTATTCCCATCCACAGCTCTACACACTGACATTAGTCATGGTGACCTTAAGCTCATGTGTGGCTGCCCCCGAGTGTCCCCTCTACTGGTCAGTGCTTCTCTATAGAGAAATATCTCAGAGTCTCAGACTGAATCGGGATTGTCTCGCTGAGAACCCGCCGCTATGATCCCCAGGACGAATGACGTAATGTAATGCGTCGTGGCCGGTTCAGACTGGACAAACCATTTTCATGGTGACCTGTAATGTGTCATGGTGTACATCCCCCCTTCTCCCCCCTCCCCCCTCTTTCTCTAGCACACACAGAGGCAGGTCAGAGGCTGCAGCCAGTAATCTCTTGGACAGGAACGCTCCCGGGACTACACACGCTAACGTCACTGGGGTTAGGACAGGCCGCTGAAAGGCACTCCCTCAGGTCAGCGGCTGGCCGGCGTGGACAATAAACCACCAAATATTATAAACCTGGATCTGGAGCTCTTCGGGGGGCACGGTTCTCCGCCGCTGGTTTGAAACAAAGCCATGCACTGCTAAAAATACCCAGATCTATTTCTGTGAGCGTCTTTCATCTGTTAACCGCTGTGACCGTAAACATTTTCACCATGCAGTTCATCCACGCAGGAGAAGCACTGCATGCAGTCATGCACACAGAGGCTCCTCCCCCTTGCCACCAGTGCCCTCTTAGTGTGAATACTAATTGTGTTTTTATGTTCTCCACCATAGTTCAAGATCGGCTTCGGCTCTGCCCAGAGGGATGGAATACTGGCTAGTATATAAAGCTCAGTATAGTATATATAGCTAGTATTTAATGCTTGGTGTAGTATATAAAGCTCTGTATTGTATATATAGCTAGTATTTAATGCTTGGTGTAGTATATAAAGCTCAGTATAGTATGTAATGCAAGTATATAAGACTCAGTGTAATATATAAAAGTAGTAAATAACGCTTAGTGTGCAATATACAGCTAGTATATAATGCTTTGTGTAGTATATAAAGATTGGTGTACTATTATAAAGCTAGTACATAAAGCTTGGTGTAGTATATAAAGCTAGTATGTAAAACTCAGTGTAGTATCTAAAGCAAGCTTATATAGATCTGTGTAGTATATAAAGCTAGTATATAAAGCTTGATGTAGTATATAAAGCTAGTATATAAAGCCTAATGTAGTAAATAAAGCTCAATGTAGTATCTAAAGCTAGTATCTAAAGCTAGAATCTAAAGCTAGTATCTAAAGCTAGTATATAAAGCGTGATGTAGTATATAAAGCTAGTATCTAAAGCTTGATATAGTACATAAAGCTAGTATATAAAGTTTAATGTAGTATATGAAGCTCAATGTAGTATATAAAGGTAGTATCTAAAGCTTGATGTAGTACATAAAGCTAGTATATAAAACGTGATGTAGTATATAAAGTTAGTATATAAAGTTTAATGTAGTATATGAAGCTCAATGTAGTATATAAAGCTAGTATCTAAAGCTTGATATAGTACATAAAGCTAGTATATAAAGCTTAAGGTAGTATATAACGTTAATATATAAAGCTAAGCGACTTCGGCTATGCACAGAGGGTGAACTCGAGGGAGTTGGACCTGAGTCAGACTCGAGTCACCAATTTGATGACTTTGAGACTCGACTTAAAGACTTGGGACAACTTTCACAACGACGTCTCAGCCCTAAAGACTGGAGACTGGAGAGGGTCTGGATTCAGGCAGGACTCTGAAGTTGCTTCCTTTGCATGTGAATGGATTCGTGTCCATGCCAGAACCTCATCACATGATTTGCCCTCTATCACTGACTCTTCCTCCATCTGTGACTCGCTCTCTCATTGACTCTCCATCACTGATGGGCACTGATCTGAAATCGCTGCCAAGCAACATCAGAACAACAAAACACAGTGAAACACAGTGAAATATCCCGCAACTGTAAGTTACATGTGTGAGCCAGCAGATGATTAGACCCCCAAAGTCTGGTTGCTTTGATTAGTGTGGTCACTCTGTGGCTGGGGCGGTTCAGTAATTCAGCAGGGTCACTCTGGTCCACTGTGTGAGAACGTCCTGCTGCACCAATTAAGGTGGAACGAGAGAACTCCAACAAGAAGCTGGAGAACAGGAAGCTCCACTTCAGCCTTGAGTGAGATCAGAGCTCATCAGAGCTGTGGAGAGTTCAGAAGTTGTGTGTGTGAAGAAGCAGAGCAGAGTGTTATCAGCCGAGTGAAGAGCAGAGCTCTGTCAGTGAACAGGTTTATAGTAGCTTCTCCGTCACTGCAGCATCTCTGTGTACTGATATGGTACAGCTCTCATACACACACCTGCTCTGCAGATCCTCCTTCTGATTCGTTCAGTGTGAATAAAGCTCCGCCCATACGGAGGCACACAACCACGTGCCGTGATTGTAGGAGCTGCGACTGCATCATGTTTGCCGTTTGGAGCCTCACACCACCTACAAGTCTTTAAGTACACAAACCTAGATTACGGCTATGAGGACCCTGGGAGTGATGATGTAAGCAGCTCAGGCTGGAACGTTAAGAACAGTGTGAGTGCAAGCCAGAGGGAGAGCGGGGAGAGGGGGCAGTCGTGCTCGCACGTGGTACAAGGTATCCGGGTCTAGTGTGAGTGCGGCCTTTAAGATAACTCACCTCTTATCAGTACAGTTACTTCTATGTGATGGTTTCAGTGGTAACCCAGTGGTTAGTATACTGGAAACCCATGGAAGTGATAAAGCCAGCCTACGTTTGGAGAGTGGTCTTCTGAGAGCAATCAGAACATTGTTGACTCACTTGCATTGTTGTTCGGTGAAAACAAGGTAAGTGAGGTCGCTGGCCCTCATTCATCTCTCACCACCCTCCGCTCCGACTCATTACCTGCTGGACAGCAGAAGCTCTTTGTCCCTCTGGTTTCAGTATGATGTCCGATGATCTTCTTCCACATCACCAGCACCACGTGAAGATAATTCTCCGTGTTTACTCAGCATGGGAAAACCATTATGTGGAAAATCAATATTTGTTTCTATCTGCGGCAACAGACCAGCGACCTACGGCAGCAGTTTGGAGAGAGGGAGGCAGACGGAGAATTAAAGAAAAAAAAAATGGCCACAAAAAAGTGTTCTTTGGAGTGACGCCAAGTGGGAGAAATCTGGAAAATAAGACTGTCGGGATAATAAAACTTTGTTTGCATAATTACTGCAGTGATTAATGTGTTTCACCTGAAAACAGTTCTTTTAACCCCGACTGTAGCTTCTCCACTCTCAGGCTGCCTTCAGCAGATAGTCACCACAATCCAGACCAAAACACCACAGCTGGGTCCCAACAAAAGAGGAGGTCTCTGTCCAGATCAAACTGAACCCTGGTCCAGATTGTGAAAACGCTGAGGCTCGTTCAGACTTTCAGGCCTTTACTCGAAAACATCCTAGAAGAAATAAAGCTCAGTGTAGTATATAAAGGCAGTATAGAAAGCTTGTGTAGTATATTAATCTCATATATAATGCTTGGTGTAGTATATAAAGCTAGTACATAAAGCTCAGGATAGTATATAAAGGTAGTATAGAAAGCTCAGTATAGTATATAAAGCTTGTATCTAATGCTTGGTGTAGTACATAAAGCTAGTATATAAAGGTGGTATAGAAAGCTTGTTGTATATAAATCTTGTATACAATGCGTGGTGTAGTATATAAAGCTAATATATAAAGCTCAGTGTAATATATAAAACTAGTATGGAAAGCTAGTATATAAAGCTAGTACATAAAGGTCAGTGTAGTATATAAAGCTTTTATATAAATCAAGTACATAAGACTTGTGTAGTATATAAAGCTACTATATAAAGCTTGGTGTAGTATATGAAGCTAGTATGTAAAACAAGTATATAAGACTCGATGTAGTAGATAAAGCCATCATATAAGGCTTAGTGTAGTACATAAAGCTAATATATACAGCTATTATATAAGGCTCAGTGTAGGATATAAAATTCAGTGTTGTATACAATGCCAGTATGTAAAGATACTATATAAAGCTAGTATGTAAAGCTCAGTGTAGTATATAAAGCTAGTATATAAAGCTCAGTGTAGTATATAAAGCTCAGTGTAGTATATAAAGCTAGTATATAAAGCTCAGTGTAGTATATAAAGCTCAGTGTAGTATATAAAGCTCAGTGTAGTATATAAAGCTAGTATATAAAGCTAGTATATAAAGCTCAGTGTAGTATATAAAGCTAGTATATAAAGCTAGTATATAAAGCTCAGTGTAGTATATAAAACTAGTATATAAAGCTAGTATATAAAGCTCAGTGTAGTATATAAAGCTAGTATATAAAGCTAGTATATAAAGCTAGTATATAAAGCTCAGTGTAGTATATAAAGCTCAGTGTAGTATATAAAGCTAGTATATAAAGCTAGTATATAAAGCTCAGTGTAGTATATAAAGCTAGTATATAAAGCTAGTATATAAAGCTAGTATATAAAGCTCAGTGTAGTATGGTTTAGGTTTAACAGATGTTTTCACATACAGAAAAATCCCACCCCTTAACTAGCAAACCAGAGACAACAGTGACCATAACACTTACCTCAGATCAAGAGGACACATACACACACACTAGTGAACACACATATGTATATACACACACACACTAGGGGGCAGTAAGCACACTTCCCCTATCTGCAGTATCCAGGGGGCAGTTGGGGCTTAGGTGTTTTGCTCAAGGCCACTTCAGTCGTGTCCTGTCCGTCGAGGGGATCAAACCTACAACCTTCTGGTTTATTAGGGGGGTTTCTAGCAGGCCAATTGTAATGTCCTTGAAGACGAATTGGGCCAGACTTCGGGCTGTCTGCAGAAGCAGTACAATCACTGATTCCTGAATGAACCTTTCGCTGGAGAACGACTCTGTTATTCAGTCTTATCTCCGTCTGCCACATCTGTTATGTACAGTCGATTACCAGAGACAATGATGGGGCTCTGTCACATTTCCAGGTTGGCACTTCCATCTCTAAAAGCAGGTAGCAGCACTTCTCCTTCAACCAAAACAAACGGTGCAGTCAAAGCATTTTTAAAGCATGTCTAGAAGAGCCACGGCCTTACAGCTGCTATATATTCAGTATTTATTCAGTATTTATTTATTCAGTATTTATTTATTCAGTATTTTAATTGATCTGATGTTCTACATAGAAGGTCTGTCTGTCTTTGGTCACCCAGATTCAGTTTTACTCCCATTTACTCTCTATTATTTAGTCCTGGAAGCTGTTTTCCCTTATTTGTTGAGCTCATGAATATTTTAATGAGCTCTGCTCTGACTGGAAGTCTCCATGTAAGTAAGCTTCGCCCACATACCATTTACTTAGCTATGCTAGTTACTTGGAGCTGCTAGTAGTAACGTTACCTATACTAGCTACTCACTTTCATCTGGACATCAAACACAAAGTAGTTTAAAGGTGTCTCTGTGAAACTTTCAGTTGAAGATGATCTGCTTCAACCAGCACACAGTGATCCAGTCACTGTTGGGGTTGTGGGGCTAATAAAGGTGGAGCTGCTCGTCTCTTCAGTCTCTTCAGTGTTGAACGCTGAGCTGAAGCTGCTCCATGGTGTCCGAGTGTTGGAGAAACTGTCCAGAGTGAAACGTACAGACTGCAGAGTTAAAGTTGTTGGAAGCAGCGGGTTTTAGGAATTCTCCGTTCCACCTTAAATGGTGCTGTGGTTCCATTCTGGCGTCTGTAGGAGCTGCAGTGTTTAAGGTGGAACATTAGATGAAGAATGTGGAGAAGAGGAACTTCAGGCTGATTTAAAGATGAACATGGAGCTCTGACAGTTGGGTTGTTTGTTGGGAAGGAATGAAAAGTGGTGACGTTCCCTTCACAGCCTGGAACACTGGATTTCTGCTGCAGTTACTTTCTGGTATCTGTACAAGCTGCACTGTTTAAGGTGGACCAGTAGATTGAGAATCTGGCGAGTAGGAACTTCTGCCTATAGTTTGAGTGTTGCTTGACAGTGGTGTTCTGTGAGTGCCTGGTGCCTCCGAGCAGCTAATCTGCACCAGGGAACGGGAATATGGGGGGAACTGGATCAGATACTGTATCACAAGCTTGTGAGAAGACAAAATAAAATACATACTGATGAGTACTGACCCACATCGAGCACTGGATATGACTGCTATCTCTGCTAGTGTCTGTTTACTTTCTTCAGCTTGACCTATTCCAGCCCTCTCACATTCTGTTTTCCCTCCTGCCATATGGGAATAGTTTCAGGATCACCTGTACCAGGACCACCAGGCTGTTAAATAGCTTTCTGGACACACTGTGAGCCCCCATGCCTTTACTGAACCCCTACCAAACTTCTGTTATACCAGTACTGTTACCCCGGCTGGTAACACTTGTAAACCTTAATATGGTTTAATGACTCTAAATTGAGACACGTTGTAAAAAAATTACAAAAGTATCAGATTTATTTATAAATTAACTCTTTTATTCTAAATATGTAACATACGGACACACATTATTACTGAGGTGCAATGCCTGCTGGGTAGATGAGGTCAGATGGTTTCAGGTCTGAACTGGACTGTGGTGTGAAGGAGTGAGTGTTAGTTACTAATCTAGCTTAAAGAAAACCATGTACATTGTGTTGTTGATGTTGTTTCAGTGAAAGGCAGTGAAAGACTGATATTAGTCTAAACAGCTTCACAAACATAAACAAGGAGAATAGTTAGTGAAGCAGCGTGTGGACCACCACAGCTACCCAAAGACCCCCGCTCTGCTCTCCTCACTTCAGTCTGGATGAGTTTGAGTGGTTCAGTAGACCACCACTGGTGAGAGACTTGACGGAGGCTGTTGGTTTTAAGCGGAGACTAAAACACAATGCAGTGCCACAGTTTCCCCACACAGGAAGTCCAGAAGCTCCAGATTATGGAGAACCGCGAGAAGAACCGTGAACGTGAACATGCGCTGGATTCTCTCCTGCCGTCCCGCCAACAACATTTAGCGTTAGCGTCAGCTGCTTCTCCCTCATTTGTGGATCCTGAAGGTGTGAGTACAGTCTTAGTAGTGAACATACTACTTCACTAATAAAGGAGTGTGAAGCTCAGAGAAATGAGAAAGGATGTGGGATGTGGAGGTGGGGGTAATTGTTATCCTTTTGATGTATTATAATAGATATTTAATATTTCATATTTAAGTTTTAGAAAGGAATTAATAACAATAATATCATTTCTGTCTAAAGACTTTACAGAAGAGACTAGCAAAGCTCTTTACTTTCAGTGTAACCAGAATTATTTCTAACTTATTTTGGAGCATTTCTATTGGTCCTTTCATCATGAAGCTTGCATGCAATGTAAACGGCAGCTGGTGTGTTTAAATGAAACAAAGTAAAGAAAAGTCGACAGCAACAATGTACACATTTTAAACCCAAACTTTAAACCCAAATTTTAACTTTACTGAATTAAAACATCAGCTTCCAAAAATCAACACTTTCGGTGAAAACTATATAATTTAAATTAGACAGAGCTTAGATTTAATGACGTATCTTTCCTGGAAGTGTTACATAAATTCACACTTTTGTCTTCATTGGAATTAAACCTTATATCTCCAACCTTCATACCATCAGTAGAAACATCACTACACTAAAGAAAGGAAGTAAATGGAGAAGGAGGTGAGTCCATTTATGGGAGACACTGGGTGGCACTGTGAACCAGCCCCACCGTCAGGGCAGATTGTTTGTGTAATTGCTGTCACCTGCCCCTCCTCCCCCTCCTCCCCCTCCCACCATGTAAAAAATGTTTTGTGTATCCTATTGATAGGCTGGTGGATTGTGCTGTTCGAATGTCACACCATCTGCTCTGGCATGTTCCAGCCTTTTGTGTGTGTGTGTGTGTGTGTGTGTGTGTGTGTGTGTGTGTGTGTGTGTGTGTGTGTGTGTGTGTGTGTGTTTGGTTGTGAATATTTCATGAGTGACATACACACCGTGTCAGACCTGGACAACACCATCCTCTTACCACTGAACTCCATTATGTACCATTCTAACATCAGAACCCCCACAGTGTAAACTCCTACATTTACACTAAACCCTAACCCCTACATTTACACTAAACCCTAACTCCTACATTTACACTAAACCCTAACCCTACATTTACACTAAACCCTAACCCCTACATTTACACTAAACCCTAACTCCTACATTTACACTAAACACTAACCCCTACATTTACACTAAACCCTAACTCCTACATTTACACTAAACCCTAACCCCTACATTTACACTAAACCCTAACTCCTACATTTACACTAAACCCTAACCCCTACATTTACACTAAACCCTAACCCCTACATTTACACTAAACCCTAACTCCTACATTTACACTAAACCCTAACCCCTACATTTACACTAAACCCTAACTCCTACATTTACACTAAACCCTAACCCCTACATTTACACTAAACCCTAACCCCTACATTTACACTAAACCCTAACTCCTACATTTACACTAAACCCTAACTCCTACATTTACACTAAACCCTAACTCCTACATTTACACTAAACCCTAACCCCTACATTTACACTAAACCCTAACTCCTACATTTACACTAAACCCTAACTCCTACATTTACACTAAACCCTAACTCCTACATTTATACTAAACCCTAACTCCTACATCTACACTAAACCCTAACCCCTACATTTACACTAAACCCTAACTCCTACATTTACACTAAACCCTAACTCCTACATTTACACTAAACCCTAACTCCTACATTTATACTAAACCCTAACCCCTACATTTACACTAAACCCTAACTCCTACATTTACACTAAACCCTAACTCCTACATTTACACTAAACCCTAACCCCTACATTTACACTAAACCCTAACCCTTACATTTACACTAAACCATAACCCTTACATTAACACTAAACCCTAACTCGTACATTTACACTAAACCCTAACCCCTACATTTACACTAAACCCTAACTCCTACATTTACACTAAACCCTAACCCTTACATTTACACTAAACCCTAACCCTTACATTAACACTAAACCCTAACCCCTACATTTACACTAAACCCTAACCCTTACATTTACACTAAACCCTAACCCTTACATTAACACTAAACCCTAACCCCTACATTTACACTAAACACTAACTCCTACATTTACACTAAACCCTAACTCCTACATATACACTAAACCCTAACCCTTACATTTACACTAAAGCCTAACTCCTACATTTACACTAAACCCTAACTCCTACATTTACACCAAACCCTAACCCCTACATTTACACTAAACACTAACCCCTACATTTACACTAAACACTAACTCCTACATCTACACTAAACACTAACCCCTACATTTACTCTAAACCCTAACCCCTACATTTACACTAAACACTAACCCCTACATTTACACTAAACACTAACCCCTACATTTACACTAAACCATAACTCCTACATTTACACTAAACCCTAACTCCTATATTTACACTAAACACTAACTCCTACATTTACACTAAACCCTAACCCCTACATTTACACTAAACCCTAACCCCTACATTTACACTAAACACTAACTCCTACATGTACACTAAACCCTAACCCTTACATTTACACTAAAGCCTAACTCCTACATTTACACTAAACACTAACCCCTACATTTACACTAAACCATAAGTCCTACATTTACACTAAACCCTAACCCCTACATTTACACAAAACACTAACCCCTACATTTACACTAAACCATAACTCCTACATTTACACTAAACCCTAACCCCTACATTTACACTAAACACTAACTCCTACATTAACACTAAACACTAACCTCTACATTTACACTAAACCCTAACCCCTACATTTACACTAAACACTAACCCCTACATTTACACTAAACCCTAACCCCTACATTTACACTAAACACTAACCCCTACATTTACACTAAACCCTAACCCCTACATTTACACTAAACACTAACCTCTACATTTACACTAAACCCTAACCCCTACATTTACACTAAACACTAACTCCTACATTTACACTAAACCCTAACCCCTACATTTACACTAAACCCTAACTCCTACATTTACACTAAAACCCTAACCCCTACATTTACACTAAACCCTAACTCCTACATTTACACTAAACCCTAACTCCTACATTTACACTAAACACTAACCTCTACATTTACACTAAACACTAACTCCTACATTTACACTAAACCCTAACCCCTACATTTACACTAAACACTAACTCCTATATTTACACTAAACCCTAACTCCTACATTTACACTAAACCCTAACCCCTACATTTACACTAAACCCTAACCCCTACATTTATACTAAACCCTAACTCCTACATCTACACTAAACTCTCAATGAGATTGCATCCCTGACCTTCATGACCACAGGGTGAGCAGCTGGACAGCTTATTGACTGAAGGACTGACAGTGAAATAGTTAATTGTGTTTTCAGCTCAGACTTGAGATGATCCAGAAGTACCATATGCGACAGATATGACATAAACACAAACGTCTTCATCCCCATTCATTCTCACTCATACGCCCCCTCGCAGGCTCCACCATGTGTTACTATACACAGACTCCACACACACATACTCATTAACACTCCCCCGCCGACAGCCACACACATACTTACACTCGGTACACACACTCGTTTGCCTCAGAACAGATTACAAATATGATCAGATGAGGCCATCAAAAGCAGAACGCCCCTTAAAGCAGAGCGCCACTTCTCAGAGCTTCTAAGAACTTCTCAGAAGGCTCCACGCTGGAGCTGTAGAGGGCTGATCATTCAGGATGTTTTTATCTGGTTACAACGTTCTTATATGTAAACTCTTAATCGCAAGATATATACGTTGATGAGCCAAAACATCATGACCACTCAGAAATGAAGTGACTTACATTAATCTTATAAGTACAGCATATTTTAAGATCTGGGCCACGTTAGAGGAGGCAGTTCTCTCAGTCAGCGTGTTGGATATTGAGAAGTGTGAAGGCGTGAAGTTCTTTGGTGAACTTCCTAAAGGCCAGCAATGTGAATTCATTGGACTCATTAGGTACACCAAGCTTTACTGATGCTATAAAGTCTGAGTTTACTCTTATTTATGGGTCTCAACATTTCTCCCACTCTCCGAACCTCCACTGTGGGTATGTGTCCCGTCTAGGGTGTGCCTAAGTCGGTTGCAAGTTTACAAGATTCCTAGATCTGTATCTCCTGTTCTCATAAAGGGAACCTCAGCTGGTAACACTTCTAAGCCTTAATATGTTGTAATGACTCTAAATTTTTAAGACGTTGTAAAAAAAATCACAAAAGTATCGGATTTATTAATAAATTAACTCTTTTATTCTAAATATTTAACTTATGGACATGCAATGCCTGCTGGGTAGATGATGTCAGATGGTTTCAGGTCTAAACTGGACTGTGGTGTGAAGGAGTGAGTGTTAGTTACTAACCTAGCTTAAAGAAAACCATGTACATTGTGTTGTTGATGTTGTTTCAGTGAAAGGCAGTGAAAAGACTGATATTAGTCTAAACAGCTTCACAAACATAAACAAGGAGAATAGTTAGTGAAGCAACGTGTGGACCAACACAGCTACCCAAAGACCCCCGCTCTGCTCTCCTCACTTCAGTCTGGATGAGTTTGAGTGGTTCAGTAGACCACCATGGTGAGAGACTTGACGGAGGCTGTTGGTTTTAAGCGTAGACTGAAACACAATGCAGTGCCACAGTTTCCCCACACAGGAAGTCCAGAAGCTCCAGATTATGGAGAACCGTGAGAAGAACCGTGAACGTGAACATGCGCTGGATTCTCTCCTGAGAACGTTTAGCATTAGCGTCAGCTGCTTCTCCTCGTTTGTGGATCCTGAAGGTGAAAGTCCAGTCTTAGTAGTGAACATACTACTTCACTAATAAAGGAGTGTGAAGCTCAGAGACACTCCCGTTCAGTGTATCTAGCTGTTTACTGAGTGTGAATGTTTCCTGCTAGAAAGCGGAGCTCCTTTAACAGACACTCTCCTTCTCCGTCAACACCAACACACAGCTTCACAACAACTCCAGCACTGTGTCACTCTCTCCTCCACACTCTCTGTTCACCATTTACACTAATGTGGTGTGTGATGTCACCACTGATGTCAGAAATGTTGAGTTCTAGCTCAAACTGTAAAGACTGAACAGTAGCATGTTTAGCTAGCTGAGCTCGAGCGTGACGGCCGGTTACTGCAACCATTTGACGTCACTACCCGCTGATCACGTCAGTAGATACAACAATGGAGACCCACGTGCAGCGGATTTTACACAACATCTAATAAGTCTGATACTTTTAGTGATTTTTAACAACATGTCCTAATAATTTAGAGTCATTACAACATATTAAGGCTTACAAGTGTCACCAGCTGGGGTTCCCTTTAAGGCCGACAATGTGATCCAGGGCTCGTTGGAAATGAGATGTAATGGAGTTTTGCTTTGTCACAGATTTTAAGTCAGTTATTGTAAAGCGTTTCTTTCTCCTGTGACTCAGCAGTGAGTCATCATTGACTCTGAAAGTGCCTACAGTGTATAAGTGACCGTTGGAACTGGACCTTGGATTAAACAATAGAAAGATTTGTTTATTCTTATTTTTACCAGGGAAATCACTTTAATAGTCTTGAGTCTTGAGTCTGTCCGGATACACTGTGGGAATTTATTTAATAAATGAATTAATTCATTATGTTTATTATTAGTAGTAGTATAAGTGTTTTCTCTGGGTGGCACAATGGTGTAATGGTCAGCACGGTGGTGTAGTGGTCAGTATGGTGGTGTAATGGTCAGCACGGTGGTGTAGTGGTCAGCACGGTGGTGTAGTGGTTAGTATGGTGGTGTAGTGGTTAGTATGGTGGTGTAGTGGTTAGTAAGGTGGTGTAGTGGTTAGTATGGTGGTGTAATGGTCAGTATGTTGGTGTAGTGGTTAGTATGGTGGTGTAGTGGTTAGTATGGTGGTGTAGTGGTCAGTATGGTGGTGTAGTGGTTAGTATGGTGGTGTAGTGGTTAGTATGGTGGTGTAGTGGTCAGTATGGTGGTGTAATGGTCAGCACGGTGGTGTAGTGGTTAGTATGGTGGTGTAGTGGTTAGTATGGTGGTGTAGTGGTTAGTAAGGTGGTGTAGTGGTTAGTATGGTGGTGTAGTGGTTAGTATGGTTGTGTAGTGGTTAGTATGGTGGTGTAGTGGTTAGTATGGTGGTGTCGTGGTCAGTATGGTGGTGTAGTGGTTAGTATGGTGGTGTAGTGGTTAGTATGGTGTTGTAATGGTCAGCACGGTGGTGTAGTGGTTAGTATGGTGGTGTAGTGGTTAGTATGGTTGTGTAGTGGTCAGTATGGTGGTGTAGTGGTTAGTATGGTGGTGTCGTGGTCAGTATGGTGGTGTAGTGGTCAGTATGGTGGTGTAGTGGTTAGTACGGTGGTGTAGTGGTTAGTACGGTGGTGTAATGGTCAGCACGGTGGTGTCGTGGTCAGTACGGTGGTGTAGTGGTCAGTATGGTGGTGTAGTGGTGAGTATGGTGGTGTAGTGGTTAGTATGGTGGTGTAGTGGTTAGTATGGTGGTGTAGTGGTTAGTATGGTGGTGTAGTGGTCAGTATGGTGGTGTAGTGGTTAGTATGGTGGTGTAGTGGTCAGTATGGTGGTGTAGTGGTCAGTATGGTGGTGTAGTGGTCAGCACTGTCTCCTCACAGTAAGATGATCTGGGTTGGATTCCCGGTCTGGGTGGTTCTGTGTGGAGTGTGTATGTTCTCTCCGTGTTTGAGTGGGTTCCTCCGGGTTCTCCGGTTTCCTCCCACAGTCCAAACACATGTTAGGATCCTCACTCTAAACTGCCCGTAGGTGTGAGTGTGTGTGTGTGTGTGTGTGTTGGCCATGTGATGGACTGGTGACTTGTCCATGGTGTATCTCGCCTTTACCCGATGATGCTGGGGTTGGCTCCAGCCCCCACCATGACCCTGACTAGCGGACTAAAGTGTAAGTTAATGGAAGGATAGTATTTGTTATTGTTGTTGTTAACAAAACTGCATATCTCTCAAATGGAACTGGACTAGTTAATATACTCTAATATACTTTTATGGTTGTAAACAGTGTCATTAACGTTCTTGTCTGTTAATGTAATGAGATTTTATGCTGGATCGTATTGAATGTAAAGGTCATCTTCCAGAAAAATAAATAAATAAACAGTTTAATATCACATAATATAATCATATCTAGCAAAGACTTTAATGCTTTGTTTTTAAACCCGACTTCACTTTTAATTATATAAATGTCAATACAGGCCAGGGAGCTTTATGCAAATGAGGATTCCTCTAGCTCATCTCCACACACTCACGTTCACCAGCGTTTCTGTCCTTTTAAGACATAACTGAAATATACAGTGGAGGCTGCTGTTGCTCGGGGGGTCTGTAGTCATCTGATGATGTCCTGTGTATTTGGACCACCAGCTGTAGTTCTGGTAGTTCTGAGCTTGTAGTCTGCCTGGATACTTGATGTAGTCTAGTAGTTGAGCTGGGCTTCCAGCACCGCTATATATGTACACAGGTGGGTGAAGGTAGTGTTACAGTTTACCTGTACACAGGTAGGTGAAGGTAGTGTTACAGTTTACCTGTACACAGGTAGGTGAAGGTAGTGTTATAGTTTACCTGTACACAGGTAGGTGAAGGTAGTGTTATAGTTTACCTGTACACAGGTAGGTGAAGGTAGTGTTATAGTTTACCTGTACACAGGTAGGTGAAGGTAGTGTTACAGTTTACCTGTACACAGGTAGGTGAAGGTAGTGTTATAGTTTACCTGTACACAGGTAGGTGAAGGTAGTGTTATAGTTTACCTGTACACAGGTAGGTGAAGGTAGTGTTATAGTTTACCTGTACACAGGTAGGTGAAGGTAGTGTTATAGTTTACCTGTACACAGGTAGGTGAAGGTAGTGTTATAGTTTACCTGTACACAGGTAGGTGAAGGTAGAGTTACAGTTTATCTGCACACAGGTAGGTGAAGGTAGTATTATAGTTTACCTGTACACAGGTAGGTGAAGGTAGTGTTACAGTTTATCTGTACACAAGTAGGTGAAGGTAGTATTATAGTTTACCTGTACACAGGTAGGTGAAGGTAGTGTTATAGTTTACCTGTACACAGGTAGGTGAAGGTAGTGTTACAGTTTACCTGTACACAGGTAGGTGAAGGTAGTGTTACAGTTTACCTGTACACAGGTAGGTGAAGGTGGTGTTAGTCAGTTTACCTGTACACAGGTAGGTGAAGGTAGTGTTACAGTTTATCTGTACACAGGTAGGTGAAGGTAGTGTTACAGTTTACCTGTACACAGGTAGGTGAAGGTAGTGTTACAGTTTATCTGTACACAAGTAGGTGAAGGTAGTATTATAGTTTACCTGTACACAGGTAGGTGAAGGTAGTGTTATAGTTTACCTGTACACAGGTAGGTGAAGGTGGTGTTACAGTTTACCTGTACACAGGTAGGTGAAGGTAGTGCTACAGTTTACTTGTACACAGGTAGGTGAAGGTAGAGTTATAATTTACCTGTACTCGGGTAGGTGAAGGTAGTGTTACAGTTTACCTGTACACAGGTAGGTGAAGGTAGTGTTGTGGTTTACCTGTACACAGGTAGGTGAAGGTAGCGTTACAGTTTACCTGTACACAGGTAGGTGAAGGTAGTGTTGTGGTTTACCTGTACACAGGTAGGTGAAAGTAGTACTCACTACATTATACCAACCATTGTCACTATATCAACATAAGCTTGTAATTACAACTAAATGCTGATACCACCAGGTGTCACTATACGGGTTACTTTCACTGATTGTGATCACAGTTAAGTAGCCTTCGTAAGAGATGAGGCTGTTTTAGAATAAGCTTTTATAAACATTGATGAAGTTAGGCACAAGCTTTATTAAGTCTGAGTCTTATCTCACTGAAAGTAATATAAAAAACAGTTCTTATATACACAGAACGCTTAGCTCTGGGTTATTTGATGTAGGCAGAGTGGGGGCGGGGGGCGGGGGGCGTGGGGGGGGGGGGAGGGGGGGGGGCGTGTGAGTGTGCTGTTTTCCTGTATACAGAATAGAAAATTACACTTTGATAAAATCAGCACTTTATTCCTTTTCCATTTTTCCATCACGCGTGTTTTGAAAGTTCTTATCTTCTGCTCTTGAAGAAGAAGGGATATCCTGATGATAACAAGGAAGAGAAAATATCTCTGTCCTTTCCTCTCACACGTCGTTATGGAACGATCAGCAGCAAATTAAAAGAATAACAACATGTCAGAGCACGAACTTCTACTGCACTGGCTGAACCTACTGGTGTTCAGCAGGGTGATGGTGTTCAGCAGGGTGATAGTGTTTAGGAGTGTGTTCAGAAGGGTTATGTTTATGAGGGTGATGGTGTTTAGGAGGGTGATGGTGTTTAGGAGGGTGATAGTGTTTAGGAGGGTGATGGTGTTCATCAGGCTGATAGTGTTTATCAGGGTGATAGTGTTTATGAGGGTGATAGTGTTTTGGCGGGTGATGGTGTTTAGGAAGGTGATAGTGTTTATGAGGGTGATGGTGTTCATCAGGGTGATAGTGTTTATCAGGGTGCTAGTGTTTAGGAGGGTGATAATGTTTTGCAGGGTGATGGTGTTTATCAGGGTGATAGTGTTTATGAAGGTGATAGTGTTTTGCAGGGTGATAGTGTTTTGCAGGGTGATAGTGTTTATCAGGGTGATAGTGTTTAGGAGTGTGCTCCGAAGGGTGATGTTTATGAGGGTGATAGTGTTTTGGAGGGTGATGGTGTTTATCAGGGTGATAGTGTTTAGGAGTGTGTTCAGAAGGGTGATGTTTATGAGGGTGATGGTGTTTAGGAGGGTGATGGTGTTTAGGAAGGTGATAGTGTTTATGAGGGTGATGGTGTTCATCAGGGTGATAGTGTTTATCAGGGTGATAGTGTGTAGGAGGGTGATAGTGTTTTGCAGGGTGATGGTGTTTATCAGGGTGATAGTGTTTATGAGGGTGATGGTGTTTATCAGGGTGATAGTGTTTAGGAGTGTGCTCCGAAGGGTGATGTTTATGAGGGTGATAGTGTTTTGGAGGGTGATGGTGTTTATCAGGGTGATAGTGTTTAGGAGTGTGTTCAGAAGGGTGATGTTTATGAGGGTGATGGTGTTTAGGAGGGTGATGGTGTTTAGGAAGGTGATAGTGTTTATGAGGGTGATGGTGTTCATCAGGGTGATAGTGTTTATCGGGGTGATAGTGTGTAGGAGGGTGATAGTGTTTTGCAGGGTGATGGTGTTTATCAGGGTGATAGTGTTTATGAGGGTGATGGTGTTTATCAGGGTGATAGTGTTTATGAGGGTGATGGTGTTTATCAGGGTGATAGTGTTTAGGAGGGTGATAGAGTTTATCAGGGTGATAGTGTTTATCAGGGTGATAGTGTTTAGGAGTGTGTTCAGAAGGGTGATGTTTATGAGTGTGATAGTGTTTTGGAGGGTGATAGTGTTTAGGAGGGTGATAGTGTTTAGGAGTGTGTTCAGAAGGGTGATGGTGTTTAGGAGGGTGATAGTGTTTAGGAAGGTGATGGTGTTTATCAGGGTGATAGTGTTTAGGAGTGTGTTCAGAAGGGTGATGGTGTTTAGGAGGGTGATAGTGTTTAGGAAGGTGATGGTGTTTAGAAGGTTGATGGTGTCTACCCTGCCCACCCACAAGCCCCCATCCTAACGAACGTAATGGATCTTCAGCTCTCAGCTGACTGTAGATCAGCAGGAAGTCTTTCCAGGTTGATGTGGTCTGTAGGGCTGGTGCTGCATGGCGTCCCTCCAGCTCCAGTTCGGGAACAGAGAGTTATAAATATAAAGGAGTTTGAGATGTTTGAGCCCCGTTAATGAGGGGATGTCAATAAGTGGTGGGACGGATGGGCGGGCTGCCTCTAGTGTTCTTGACAACAACGCCGTCCCAAATAGACGGAACGCTCCGACCTTTGAGGCGCAGAAGGAGAAATGGGGAGATTTTGGCAGCTTTCTATTTCCAGCCTGTGAAGGTGGTGGGGAAGTGGGGGGAACTCCTACTTGTCCTGCTGTTACTTTGCAGAACCCTCCGCTGCATGCACGCACGCTCCAGCCCCCCTGGCGCATGAGTCTGAGCTAAGTTTGGATGTTGCTAAGTCCCATGTGGAAACTCAATGCCTCTCATTGTCCTGGAGCGGAGGACGCTTCACATATGACATTTGACGAGAGAGCGGCATCGTGGAAATAGGAAGCAACTTCCAGCGTTGGGTTACATGCGGTACCTGGCTGTGGAGAGTGTGAGTGTGCACGTATGTCTGAGTGTGTTCGTTTGGGTGTGTGCGGGGGAAGTGCGCTGTGTTTGCGTATTTAGGACAAGGCCTATTCAGCTGACCACTGTGACTCATAATTCAGCTCTAAAGAACGATATGAAAGCTCTGTTTGGTCTACGGTTTGGTGCGCCCCATTCAGAGCACAGCGGTGGCTTCTGTCTATAATAATAAATAACAATCATCTGCCGGGGTGGGGCGGTGGGGGGGCTGGCATTTCCAGCAATAGGACCATTATGTCATAAACGTAATATGAGGCCAAATGGCATAACCGCATTCGAGCCGGGAGCAGCCAGGAGATAGGAAATGGATTCATGGTCAGGGTGAGTCCTCACCTGCCTAAATATTTGTGTGGGTAACGAGCTGACAAGTACACAGGGATCTGTGAGCGGTGAACCTCGACAATTAGGGGCTTTCAGTTCAGACCATAAAGGTCAAAACTTGGTCAAAAACAAGGAGCAAGCATCTGTTTGATACTCCGAACCTTTGTTAGCGTAACTACTGTGGAGTCAGTGCGGAGCTAGAAGATGCAGAAGCAGTAGATGAAGAGACCCTGCTGCTGCCACTTTGGCACTCTGCTGGGCCAGGTCCTCTTCACGTTTCCCCTTTAACCTGCTCCCGAGGTGCTATGCAACTTCTGACACCAGTGTAGCGTCAGCTCCAAACAAGAACTATATGGAAAACTTCAGGTACTACAAGTGAATGATCTTCTACTGGACAGTCCCACTCATGTCAAGTCAAGTCAAGTTTATTTGTATAGCGCTTTTTACAACAGTGTTGTCACAAAGCAGCTTTACAGGAATTTTAAAGCATGAAAAACATAAAATCACACACTTTATCCCTTGTGAGCAAACCAGAGGCAACAGTGGCAACAACTCCCTCAACTGGAGGAAGAAACCTTGGGAGGAACCAGACTCTGACAGATCTGATTATAAACAGAATGAACTAAAAGGAGAGAAGCTGCACACGTGCTACATTTGGATGATACAGTAATGCAATCAAGGTGCAGCAGATGACATAGATGAAGAGGTTACAAGGTAACAAGGGGGGTACTGGTGGTCAGTCCTCCAACAGTATTCGGCAGGACAGGTGGGCGGTTATTACCTCAGAAAGAAGGAGAAAGAAAACAAGGTTAGTTCAGGTTTGGAGTAATACAGTGGATGAGAAGCACAGCTCAGTCTCCAAAAGCTAAACTGAACAAGTACGTTTTTAAGTCTGGACTTAAATATAGAGACTGTATCAGAGTCCCGAACATTAACTGGGAGATTATTCCACAATTTGGGGGCTTTGTAGGAAAAAGCTCTTCCCCCCATTGTAGTCTTCTGAATTTTTGGAACTATTAGAAAACCAGCATCCTGTGATCTGAGTGAACGTGGCGGTTCATAATAGGAGATTAGATCTTGCAGGTACTCTGGTGCGAGACTGTGCAGGGTTTTATACGTCAGTAAAAGAATTTTATAGTCGATACGGAATTTAACAGGAAGCCAGTGTAGTGCTGATAAATTTTTTTCATATATGTTGTTCTTATGTAGATGAGAACAGAGTTGTCGAGCTACAGCCTTTTCTAAAATCTTAGAGATAAAAGGTAAATTGGAAATGGGTCTATAACTGGACAGTTCTCTGGGGTCAAGATTTGGTTTCTTTATCAAGGGGTTTTATCACAGCTAGTTTAAAAGACTTAGGTAACATGACCCAGACTAAGAGAAGAGTTGATGATAGTTAAGATGGGTTTAATAATAGCTGGTAATACTTGTTTCAATAGGCTTGTTGGAATCATGTCAAGTGTGCATGTAGCAGAAGTTGAAGAAGAGATAAGTTTTTCTAATTCGGTCTGCTGAAGTGGACAGAATGTTTCTAGTCTTTCTTCTAAAATTACATTTTGTGCTGTTTGAGCCAAACCGGATGAAGGATAGGTTACTGGTGTCAGTTGAACATGTTGTCTAATATTCTCGATTTTGCTATTGAAGAAGTCCATGAAATCATTGCTGCTGTAGTTGGCGGGTATCTGAGGTTCCGTTCCTGCCTGATTTTTGGTAAGTTTTGCGATGGTGCTAAATAAAACTCTAGGATTGTTTTTGTTGTGTTCGATGAGTGTGGACAGGTATGCTGAGCGTGTTTTAATAAGTGTCTTTCTATACCTGCTAAGGAAGGATCTTCATCACCTTGCTCCTTCCCCTCTGGGAGAGTGCTGTCCCACTTCTGACACCAATGTAGCATCAGGAGGAGAGTAGCCCTCCACGCCCATCTTCGTCACCTCAGTCAAATCCTCACAGCAATGTTCAACATCGGTACCTGACCTCACTAACACTCAATCAAATCCTCACAGCAATGTTCAGCATCAGTACCTGACCTAACAGTCAATCAAATTCTCAAAGCAATGTTCCAACATCAGTACCTGACCTCACTAACACTCAATCAAATCCTCACAGCAATGTTCCAACATCAGTACCTGACCTCACTAACACTCAATCAAATCCTCACAGCAATGTTCCAACATCAGTACCTGACCTCACTAACACTCAATCAAATCCTCACAGCAATGTTCCAACATCAGTACCTGACCTCACTAACACTCAATCAAATCCTCACAGCAATGTTCCAACATCAGTACCTGACCTCACTAACACTCAATCAAATCCTCACAGCAATGTTCAACATCAGTACCTGACCTCACTAACACTCAATCAAATCCTCACAGCAATGTTCCAACATCAGTACCTGACCTCACTAACACTCAATCAAATCCTCACAGCAATGTTCAACATCAGTACCTGACCTCACTAACACTCTATCTATTATATATATATATATAAACATAGTCAGTTTGGTTTGAAATGAGAATGAAGTCTCAGAACCGGAGCTGCTACCCAAATTGAGGCTCATAGAAAGTAAAATTCAATCAAGAAAACATGATTATAACTTTCTAGCAGTGCAGATATTTTTTAATAAAACTCGAGACTTTCAGAGTGTAATGTATTAAAAGCTACGGTGAACACATACCAGCATATTTAACTCCTTAACATTTTCATCTGTCCACCTCTTCAGGCTTACTGTTCAGTATCTACTTACAACACGCTGTAAAAATCATAACGCTTTTAAAATGCATTTTTATTACTTCATTTAAACACAACATTTAGACATTCAAACCATTTCTATTGTCTGAAAATGTCATGATGAATGGACCAATAGAAATTCTCCAAAACAGCTTGGAAACAGTTCCATTGACTTGCATTGAAAGTATTGGCAGTTTAAAGTTGCTGTTTTGGAGACAAGTGGACATTAGTTGGACATTAGTTGGACATGGGACAGCGACAATATGTAATCTACAATCATAGTATAGAAATGGAAAGTGGTCTCTGACTTATGCACAGTTCTGTATCATGTCAGTACTCAATACTGAACTTGCCACCATTATCTGAAACTCAGACCCGGTCTTACCGGCCGTACGAGAACACTGGGCCCAGTTATTTCAGCACACGGAGAGGAAGTGGTGCGACAGAGGGATGAAAAGGAAATAGGAGAAGTCCTGAAATCAAATAGTGCTCAGACTTGGCAGCACTTCCCCAGTCCGATAGTATCTGTGCCCACACCACATTCCTGCAATGACCGATTTTCGTAAACACTGTTGTGTTGACCTCTTGGCCAAACTGCCAAGGCGAATAAACACAGTGATCGGAGCTACTCGAATTTTTTCTTTA
>CM038702.1:2700791-2705791 GCA_021613375.1 Megaleporinus macrocephalus
ATACTAACCACTACACCACCGGACTGACCACTACACCACCATACTAACCACTACACCACCGTACTAACCACTACACCACCATACTAACCACTACACCACCGGACTGACCACTACACCACCATACTAACCACTACACCACCATACTGACCACTACACCACCGTACTAACCACTACACCACCATACTAACCACTACCCCACCGTACTAACCACTACACCACCGTACTAACCACTACACCACCATACTAACCACTACACCACCGTACTAACCACTACACCACCATACTAACCACTACACCACCGTACTAACCACTACACCACCATACTAACCACTACACCACCTTACTAACCACTACACCACCATACTAACCACTACACCACCGTACTAACCACTACACCACCGTACTAACCACTACACCACCATACTAACCACTACACCACCATACTAACCACTACACCACCGTACTAACCACTACACCACCATACTAACCACTACACCACCGTACTAACCACTACACCACCATACTAACCACTACACCACCATACTAACCACTACACCACCATACTAACCACTACACCACCATACTAACCACTACACCACCGTACTAACTGATGAGACCGTGGTAAAAAGCAGAACTACAGAAAACTGAATAGTCCAGTATCACTGTGTTTATAAAGATTGGAGACGGTTGAAAGCTGAAGCTCTTTGGTTAGAACAAAGCAGCAACTAGCACTGATCTGTCTGAGTGGCCATTCCCTCTCTCTCTCTCTCTCTCTCTCTCTCTCTTTCTCTCTCTCTGGCTCTCTCTCTCTCTGATTGATGGTGGGGGGCTGATGAGTCCACCTGGGCCCCATGGTGTGCCTGAGATGAGCACAGCCCCCTGTCTAGCTGGCTAAGTATGTGTTTGGAGTCTGGGTCACTACCAGCCCCACTGTGCCCGCAGATGGACAAACACAGGGAGCGACGCTCTGTTCTAGCCGCCGAGGGTAAACCGGACGGCTCTGCAGAAACCCTGTGACCTGAAGTGACACACTCAGCGTTTTGATGCCAATAACTTTCCATCATGGCTGTTATTGCTGAGCCTCTGTTCACATGGACACTCGATGAGTACTCTTCCTTCGTGGAAGAACTCGCTTTCTTGCTTTCCTCACTGTTTTTAGTGCTTTATGTTATAACTCTCGCTGAGTACGCTGAGTACGTCCACTACGCTGGCCGAAACAGCACAGATCTGATGTAGAACAGCACAAATCTGTTGGAAGTAAAAATCTTTAACCTCAAGGGCATAGGTTTGAGAATGGACGGTGGGGACATGTGTCTAATAATATATTGGGTTTAAAGAACTGTCTCTATTGGTAGTAATATTGTTTAAATAATTGTACCTACTAATATCACAACCAGTATTTCAGGTTTAAAGAATTGTCCCTACCAATATTACTACCAATATTTAGAGATTAAAGAATTGTACCTACTGATATTTTGGATTTAAAGAATTGTACCTACTGATATTACTACCAATATTTTGGGTGTAAAAAAATCTACCTACCAGTATTTTGGGCTTTGAATAATTGTCCCTACCAATATTACTACCAATATTTAGAATTTGAAGAACTGTCCCTACCAATATTACTGTGCTAACCACTAAACCACCATACTGACAACTAAACCACTGTACTAACCACTACACCACCGTACTAACCACTACACCACCATACTAACCACTACACCACCATACTGACCACTACACCACCATACTAACCACTACACCACCATACTAACCACTACACCACCATACTGACAACTAAACCACTGTACTAACCACTACACCACCGTACTAACCACTACACCACCATACTAACCACTACACCACCGTACTAACCACTACACCACCGTACTAACCACTACACCACCATACTAACCACTACACCACCATACTAACCACTACACCACCATACTAACCACTACACCACCGTACTAACCACTACACCACCGTACTAACCACTACACCACCATACTAACCACTACACCACCGTACTAACCACTAACAATGCCAATATTACTACCAATATTTTGGGTTTAAAGAATTGTTTCTACCTGTATTACTGCCAATTAGGTCGTAAGGTAGAGCAATTTTCATCTTACCAGGGCAACCCATAAAAACCAGAATGTGAAGATGTTTGTGTGAATTGTCTTTAGCTGAACACTAACAAACCACTAGTCTCCTAAAGAGCCTCTAGCAGGACCGAGCTTCTTCACAGTGGTGGGTGTTACGTTAAGTGTTTTATTGACCATGTTGTTGACGTTTATGGCCGATCACGCTTCACCACAGCTCTCCTTCAGTATTTCTGCAGCGTGGTGCACAATTTCCCGTCCAGCCACAGCGACTTCTGTCCTTGCTGCCTTGTTGTCTGTCCAGGGTTACATGTCAGGGTCTCTTATGTCACTGTGCATGTATTTCTCCTCCAGACAGAACCACGCTCTTCCCTGCGGAGCTCCAAGAAGCGGGTCGGATTTAAGGTCAAGTAAGCCTTGCGTTTCCAGTCCGATCCGTTCAGCGGGAGCAGCGTTGTTGTTTTATTGGTAGTGTTTATGAAAAGACGGAGAACAGCCTGTTCCGAGGAACGAAATGCAGTGCAAGTCTGGAGAAAGAAAAAGGGGAACACGCCCCGGGAACACGTGTGCGCGAGCGCTAGTGAGTGCGTGAGGCTGTTTCGGGAGGCTTTTAAAGTCAAGGTCTAGAAGCAGGTCTATTCTTACTGCTGCGCCCTCTGATTGTGGAGGCTCTTTTCATTTGACTCTGTTCAGCGTGACGTAATCGGCGTACCTCCGAGGCCCCCGCTCTTTGTGGAGCGTCTGCTGAAGTGCTCCTGCTTCATTCCGCGTGCACGTGTTTCGTGCGTAGCTCGGCTTTTGTAGTGAGTGTGTTGGTGATGAGTCAGTAGCCGCGAGTCGTGGCTACTCATTATGAGCAAACTGCAGCATCATCAAAGCCACGCTGCAGGATGATGTGCTCGCTCTGGCGCTCTGTTTGTCGGTGATTGCGCAGTTGCGCGCATGCTTGTAGGAATGCTGGCCATGCGATTGCACAGGGAGCCCTTAACCCTCACACTGCTCATTACCATATGCAAATGAGGGAGGAGGGTCCATGAACATGTGGGTATGATTTGCACAAGGCCGTGCTTGCCAGTGGTGGTGATGGTGTTTACAGTGGTGGTGATGATGTTTACAGTGGTGGTGATGGTGTTTACAGTGGCGGTGATGTTTACAGTGGTGATGGTGTTTATAGTGGTGGTGATAGTGTTTACAGTGGTGGTGATGGTGTTTACAGTGGTGGTGATGATGTTTACAGTGATGGTGGTGATGGTGTTTACAGTGGTGGTGATGGTGTTTACAGTGGTGGTGATGTTTACTGTGGTGGTGATGTTTACAGTGGTGGTGGTGATTACAGTGGTGGTGTTGGTGCTTACAGTGGTGGTGATGTTAATTACAGTGGTGGTGATGGTGTTTACAGTGGCGGTGATGTTTACAGTGGTGATGGTGTTTATAGTGGTGGTGATAGTGTTTACAGTGGTGGTGTTTACAGTGGTGGTGATGGTGTTTACAGTGGTGGTGATGGTGTTTACAGTGATGGTGATGGTGTTTACAGTGGTGGTGATGGTGTTTACAGTGGTGGTGTTGATGGTGTTTACAGTGGTGATGATAGTGTTTACAGTGGTGATGATAGTGTTTACAGTGGTTGTGATGGTGTTTACAGTGGTGGTGATGATAGTGTTTACAGTGGTGGTGATGATGTTTACAGTGGTGGTGATGATAGTGTTTACAGTGGTGGTGATGGTGTTTACAGTGGTGGTGATGATAGTGTTTACAGTGGTAGTGATGGTGTTTACAGTGATGGTGATGGTGTTTGCAGTGGTGGTGATGGTGTTTACAGTGATGGTGTTTACAGTGATGGTGATAGTGTTTACTGTGGCGGTGATGGTGTTTGCAGTGATGGTGATAGTGTTTACTGTGGCGGTGATGGTGTTTGCAGTGATGGTGATAGTGTTTACTGTGGCGGTGATGGTGTTTACAGTGATGGTGATAGTGTTTACTGTGGCGGTGATGGTGTTTACAGTGATGGTGATAGTGTTTACAGTGGCGGTGATGGTGTTTGCAGTGATGGTGTTAGTGTTTACTGTGGCGGTGATGGTGTTTGCAGTGATGGTGATAGTGTTTACAGTGGTGGTGAAGTTTACAGTGGTGGTGATAGTGTTTACAGTGGTGGTGATGGTGTTTACAGTGATGGTGATAGTGTTTACTGTGGCGGTGATGGTGTTTGCAGTGATGGTGATAGTGTTTACAGTGGCGGTGATGGTGTTTGCAGTGATGGTGATAGTGTTTACTGTGGCGGTGATGGTGTTTGCAGTGATGGTGATAGTGTTTACAGTGGCGGTGATGGTGTTTGCAGTGATGGTGATGGTGTTTACTGTGGCGGTGATGGTGTTTGCAGTGATGGTGATAGTGTTTACAGTGGCGGTGATGGTGTTTGCAGTGATGGTGATAGTGTTTAGAAGTGGACGTCTGGTTTCATTCACCACCACTGTATACAGTTCTGACTCTCTAGAACAGAAAGTTTCACTCTGAACGACTCTGTTTACATTGTAGCCATTTAAATGTTAAGAGAACACTTCACACGGAATGTTTCTCGGTAAAGTCGTGGAGCAGTTGGTAAAAGCTGGCTGAATGTTAAGCAGTAAACTCCTCGCCAGGCTGCTGTCAGAGCTAGTGTGTGTAAACAGCCTCTCGTCTTCCACTCCACTTTTCTAGCAGCCGGTGCTTCAGGGAGCTGCTCCACATTTTATTATTAGCGTCCTCCTCCCAGATAAAGCCTCTGATGCAGATTTCAACACATCCACCAACCTCATCACTGCTCCCTGCGCTCCACCCAGCAGAGCTACTGCACGCCTGTTCAGAGGGGCTGTGTATCCTGTCTTCCTGTACGTGTACAGTTAGTCTCTGTAGCTT